>JAGFNQ010000441.1:0-85360 GCA_024364735.1 Boesenbergia rotunda
AGGCAATCGCTTATGATTGTAATCATTTATTTTAATAAATGAATATTCACTATTTGAGTATACATGTTTATGTATTTGATTGAGATCATAAACTCATTTACTGAAGTCCGCAATACAATTCACAGCATGAGAGAATTTGTGATAAATTCACAACTAGTGATTATCTCTACATGTGCAATTGTGAAGTATTGAAATTGTCCCTAGTCGATGAATTGATAAATATGGACACTATCAATTCTGTTGAGACTAGCATGGGTTATTCTCTAATCAGCTGATTCTCACTGGCTGGTGACATTGGGATGTCCGGAGATAAACATGAATGCTAGTTAAGGGAACTAGTTCATTGGAGTGACTGACTGTAAAACTTCATATGGTAGTCTATATATAGATAAGTCAATGATGTTCTTACTGCAGCTTAAGTGCGATGTTCCTTTGACTTGCGGTGTTCAAGTCATCTTGGTCATAGAGACTTCACTTATGACATCTTAAGCAAGCATCTCCAAGAGGTGTGGACCCAGATGATTGGGTATAAGCCGAAGTGCCCGAAGATGTTTGAACAGCCTACAAAGGATTCACCACTCCTTGCGAGGAGATGTATACCCGAGGCCTATCGTCGGATTGTTACTCGAAGCCTCTGGCCAGAGCATGACATGTTCAGAGTATGAATCTCTTAAAACATGAGAGTAATTAGAATCCATAAGACGAGAAAACGTTACTTGGGCTAGGTGTGACGTAGTCAGCCTAGTGGGGACTGACACATATAGACCATGTCCTGAACCAAGTGGGTATAAGATGGTGAAGGGAATGAGGCACGATTCATTATAGCTGCTGAAGGGTTTCAGAATTGTTTCTGAGGTCAACCGTTGATCTTTCGATTAATTGGGGATCATGATGTACTACTAGGTGCCACTCATGATCGTTCTATAATTGGTTAATTATAGACGACCAACATAAATCGAAAGCCTATTTAGTCACACGCACTATGAGTAATCCGAGGGATTTAAAACGAGTTGAAAATTGGATTTTCCAATCAAGAGAGATTAGGTTTGGTTGAGCCAAACGATAAGTCGAATCTGAATTTTTCAGAGATGCATCGGAAGCGTAAAATGGCTAAGTCTTTTGAAGACTTAATGGATGAATTAAATGAGTTTAATTCATTGGGGCGTGGCCTGGATAGGCCGGCCAAAGAGGGTCCCCACCCTCTTTGCTTGGTCGGCCACAAGAAAGGGAGGGAACCAAATTGTTTGGTTCAATTTATAAAATAAATCAAGTGTGGTTTGTTTTATAAAATTATGGATGATAAAGAAATTTATATAAAGAAATTTATATAAAGAAATTTATATAAAATTTATTTTTCATGGAAATTAAAATGAACCATGGATTGGTTTATTTTATTTTATAAAATCAATCATGGATTGATTTACCATGATAAAGAAATTTATATAAAATTTATTTTTCATGGAAATTAAAATGAACCATGGATTGGTTTATTTTATTTTATAAAATCAATCATGGATTGATTTACCATGATAAAGAAATTTATATGAAGAAATTTATATGATAAATTTCTTATGAAAATTTATTCCATAAGAAAAAGAGACTTGGTTGATTTTTATCATGAATTAAAATATGATTTTAACCATGATATAAAATCAAGACTTGGCATAATGGAATAAGTCATAGAAAATTTATATGATAAATTTCTTATGAAAATTTATTCCATAAGAAAAAGGAGACTTGGCGGTTGAGAGACCACTATATAAAGGACCCAAGACAAGGCTTGGAATTCAATTCGAAATAATCCAAGTATTCTTGCCTTGGCTCTCTAGCCCTCTCCTCCCTTCTTCCTCTTGGCCGGCCACACCTCTTCTCCCTTCTTCTTACCGCGAGCACAAGGAGAAGCACCGAGGCGACGAAGTTCTTCCGTTGGGACGATCTTCCTCTCCGACCATCATCACCTTGGGATTGGGCGCAAGTCATCTTCCTCCTCCTCGCCGAAATTGTGATTCCGGCCAACCTTGGTGGTGAGTTTTTCCGATATGATTACTTCTCTCTTGGTTTCTTGTCGCGTTCTCGGAGAATCTAGTAGTTCTCGAGAACACGAAACTCGTGGCTTTGCGAAGTCATCCCGAAGATACTCGGCGTGGACGCGAATAGAGGCGGAGCTTCCGAGGGACGCTTACGGTTGGATCTCGTCCCTTTCTTCGAGTTACGCGAGGTAACAAGTAAATTAGTTTACATTTCTGCAAAATTTTAAATATATGATCATGTCTACACAAGATAAGGTTGCATGCTTAGATGTGTGGTTAAATAATTTGAGAAATTATTTATGCTAAACCTTCCGCTGCACGTAATTAATTTTAAAATTACGAACCCACATCCATGTCAACATGCACCCGGTCCCAACAGTGGTATCAGAGCCGGTTAGTGTTCGACATAATCATATAATTGTTTTGCAGAAAACTTTGTCATGATCTCAATTTTGGAAAATTTTCCAATTATGGAAACTTTCCAATTATGGTAAATTTTAGATTTAGGAATTTCAAAGTTTGGAAATCTCATGAAATTTCGCAAACTTTTGAAATATCCCTGTTTCTGAAATTTTATGATAATTGTGAAAACTTTTCATTTTTGGAAACTTTCCAATTTTGGAAATTTCCTATTTTGGAAATTTTCCAATTTTGGAAATACGTAAGTTTTCTTTGTACCAGAAACTTACAATTATTCTGAAAATTTTTGATTTTTGGAAACTTTCCATTTATGGAAAGCTCGCAATTTTGGGCACTTTCTTTCATGAAAGTCTAGACAAATTATGGGAATATTAATTGACATTTAAATTCATAATTGGAAATTAAATTATTTACAAAATTCTTTATTTTGGATTGAGCCTCGGGGAGCCGTCCAATTTAAAGTTAGTTGTTATAATTAAATTTCCTAAATTGAATTTAAATTGTCAAATGTTTAATTTGGATTGAGCCTCGGGGAGCCGTCCAAATTATATTATCAATAAATTCTTATTTTGGATTGAGCCTCGGGGAGCCGTCCAAATTATGTTATTTATTGATATTAATTTTCCATAAATAAAATATGTGATCAAATCTTGGAAATTTTTGAGGTGATTCTCAAACGATAATTTCCTTATTTGATTTATGAGGTGATGCTCTTACATATTATTGTCTCCAAAATTAATTAGGAAAATTGTTTCCTATAGAGTATATTTCCTTAAATAAGATTTTCATGAAAATAATATGTGGTTGAATTAAGGGAATCTGTCTCTTAATTTAATAAGATTTGATTTAGAGAAATCAAAGTCTTAAACATATTATTTTCGAAATTGATTATGACAATTTAGGAAATTGTTTCCCAAAACAATTCCTTGAATAAAGTGTGAAATTAGAATTAGGAAATTCGGTTCCTAATTCAATTAATGAGACTTGATAAATTAAGTCACATACATACTTTATTAAGGAAATCGTTAGAACATGACATAATTATATGTCATGAATGTGCTTAAAAGAAAAGGATGAGACCAAAATCCCTTACAAAATATTAAGGCCAACACCTTCCATTAATATGGTTAGAACCGGAGTTTTGTTTCTCGTTTGGGTTGATGGACACATCCATGCCCGGCTTGAACCTCGACATGTTCAAACCATGGAATTAGTTTATGATTAATATAGTTAGAGTCAGAGGTCAATCCTTAGTTTTGGTTGTTGGACACATCCAAGCCTGACTAAACGGTTGAATGAGCTCCAACCATATTAAAACTATTTCTTGATTAATGGGTCAGCCTTAAGCTTGGAGCATCGATTTGTTGTGCCACAGCCAAGGTCGATGTAAAGAGAGGTGCAGTTGGGTGCTATGTATATTGTTGCATACTTGTTAATGAGTTAACAACCCAATGATTTATGCAAACATTCAATTAGTTGATAGCATAATGTGATAGTTACATATATGTAATATGTAATCGGTATAATTACCTACCTTCATAGCTAAGAATAACTTGATGGCCACAGCCATGGTTGTTCTTATCTATGGTTGGATATCAACCTATTTGGAGATGTTCCTACGATCTCCCGAATTGATAAAAAGGGTTATTCAATTCGAAAAATAAATAGGATTTAATTAATGTATATTGATGCATTCTTCTCATCACATAACCTCAATTTGTATTTCTAGGATAATCACCTGATCATGTCTTCTCTGAATTTGCATTCCATTTTGGACACCAATAAGTTAACTAAGGACAAAAGGATTGAAAAGGCACCAAAAGGCACTTGCCATCACTGTGGCAAGGAGGGCCACTGGCGAAGAAACTGCAAGGTTTATCTTGAGTCCTTGAAGAAGAAGGCATCCGATGCCCCATCCTCTTCAGGCATCTTCGTTATTGAATGTCACTCTATTTCCTCGTACACCTATGTACTTGATACTGGGTGTAGCTCACATATATGTAATGACATACAGGGGCTAAGGAATAGAAGAAGACTCGTCAAGGGAGAAGCGAATTTGCGAGTTGGAAATGGAGCAAAGATTGCTGCTATTGCCATCGGAACATATTTGCTAAAGCTCCCTACTGGACTTGTCTTAGAATTGGATAATTGTTATTTTGTTCCTTCGTTAATAAAGAACATTGTATCTATTTCATGCTTGAATGAAAAGGGTTACCATTTAACTTTTAGTAACAATTGTTGTTACATAACTTTAAATGGTGTTCTTTATGGGACCGGAACATTATGCAATGGTATCTACACGTTAGATTTATCCGGTGACATTTTCAATATCGAAGTTAGCAACAAACGTGCTCGAATAGATAATCAAATAGACTCCTATACGTGGCATTGTCGTCTTGGCCATATAAGTAAGAAACGCATGACCAAATTACACCGATGTGGAATTCTGGAATCATTTGAACCCGGTTCATTTGATACATGCGAATCATGCTTAAAAGGCAAGATGGCCAAATTACCCTTTTCCAGAAAAGGTAAACCAGTGGGAGAATTGCTTGGTCTAATACATACTGATGTATGTGGACCAATGTCAACTCTTGCACAAGGAGGCTATAGCTACTTCATTACCTTTATCGATGATCACTCACGATTCGGGTATGTGTTCTTAATGAAACACAAATCTGAAGCTTTTGAGAAATTCAAAGAGTTCAGAAGTGAAGTAGAGAAACAGCTTGGCAAAAGTATTAAGATACTTCGATCCGATCGGGGTGGTGAATACTTAAGTCAAGAGTTTCAAGATTATCTTAGGGACAATGGGATATTGTCTCAATGGACTCCGCCATATACACCACAGCATAATGGTGTATCTGAGAGGCGTAACCGAACCTTGATGGACATGGTTAGATCTATGATGAATCATGCAACTCTTCCAAAATCCTTTTGGGGCTATGCGCTTAAGACAGCTGTTTACTTGCTAAACAGAGTCCCGACCAAGGTAGTCTCTACTACTCCATATAGAGTGGAATAGTAAGAAACCTCACTTAACTCACCTTAAGATATGGGGTTGTCCTGCTTATGTGAAGCGGACTGTATCAGACAAATTGGATGCTAAGTCTGATAAATGTCTATTTATTGGATACCCTAAGGAAACAAAGGGTTACCAATTCTATCATCCCTTGGAACAAAAGGTGTTTGTTTCAAGGCATGCTGTATTTCTGGAAAAAGAATTTCTTTTACAAGAAAACAGTGGGAGTAGTATTGAACTTGAAGAAGTTCAAGAAACTCCAATAGACATTACAGAGACACCTAGTCTAGACCCACAACCAATAACTCATAATGATGAGCTATCAGTTGAACCTAAAACAACACCACTTCTTCGTAGATCTGATAGGACACGCAATATTCCAGAGAGATACGGATTTCTCGTAAGTGAATCGAATGACGTGTTACTCATTAGTGATGACGAACCTATCAGTTATGATGATGTTCTAAAAAGTTCAGAAAGGGTCAAATGACTTGAAGCCATGAAGTTGGAAATGGATTCCATGTACGAAAATCAAGTATGGGACTTGGTTAACCCACATCAAGGGATTAAGCCCATAGGGTGCAAGTGGGTTTTCAAAAAGAAAACCGACATGGAAGGTAATGTTGTTACCTTTAAGGCTAGATTAGTTGCAAAAGGATATCGTCAGAAACAAGGAATTGATTATGACGAAACCTATTCGCCGGTAGCTATGCTCAAATCCATTCGGATGCTCTTAGCCATAGCAGCTCATTATGATTATGAGATATGGCAAATGGATGTGAAAACAGCTTTCCTTAATGGAAACCTGCTTGAGGATGTATACATGATACAACCTGAAGGTTTCACAACGGTTGATAAAACCAAAGTATGCAAGCTTTGACGATCCATATATGGACTAAAGCAAGCATCCAGGAGCTGGAACATCCGTTTTGATGAAACAATCAAAGAGTTTGATTTCTCACAAAATCTTGACGAACCTTGTGTGTACAAGAAGGTTAGTGGGAGTGCAGTCGTATTCCTAGTGCTATATGTCGATGACATATTACTTATAGGAAAAGATATATCAGTCTTACAGTCAGTTAAAATTTGGTTGTCCAAAAACTTTCTCCATGAATGACCTGGGAGAAGCAACCTATATCCTTGGGATTAGAATCTATAGAGATAGATCAAAATGGTTGCTTGGTCTTTCGCAGTCTACATATATAGACCGAGTGCTAGAAAGGTTTAGCATGTCGGAATCCAAGAAAGGTTACCTTCCCATCAGGCATGGGATCAACCTTTCGAAGTCTATGTGTCCGCGCACAGAAGACGAGAGGATTTGCATGAATAAGATTCCTTATGCATCCGCGATAGGATTTATCATATATGCTATGTTATGTATTAGGCACGATGTATCGTATGCTCTGAGCGTCACAAGCAAATACTAGTCTGATCCAGGAATGGATCACTGGGCGGCTGTCAAGACAATCCTCAAGTACTTAAGAAGAACTAAGGATGTGTTCCTAATATATGGAGAAGGTGATATGGTAATACGTGGGTATACAGATGCCAGTTTCCAGACAGATAAGGATGACTCCAAATCTTAGTCAGGATACGTATTTATTTTGAATGGAGGTGCAATAAATTGGAAGAGTTCCAAACAAGACACCGTAGCGTATTCTACCACGGAAGCGGAATATATTGCAGCTTCGAAAGCAGCAAAGGAAGCAGTTTGGATCAAGAAGTTTGTCTCAGAACTTGGTGTGGTTCCAACCATTAATGAAGCAATACCGGTTTATTGCGACAACAATGGAGCTATTGCACAAGCAAAGGAACCAAGGTCTCATCAGCGATCCAAACATGTGCTTCGCCGCTATCATCTGATCAGAGAGATTATAAGTAGGAATGATATACAAATTGAGAAAATTCCCAATGAAAGGAATTTAGCGGATCCTTTAACTAAGGTCTTGCCTCAAAGTAAGTTTGAGGGTCATGTTAGAGCCTATGGTATTGGGTACCGTAGCGATTGGCATTAGGCCAAGTGGGAGTTTGTTAGTGATATGAGAGAAGTGTCCTAAGGCAATTGCCTTATGATTGTAATCATTTTTTTTAACAAATGAATATTCACTATTTGAGTATACATGTTTATGTATTTGATTGAGATCATAAACTCATTTACTGAAAGTCCGCAATACAATTCACAGCATGAGAGAATTTGTGATAAATTCACAACTAGTGATTATCTCTACATGTGCAATTGTAAAGTATTGAAATTGTCCCTAGTCGATGAATTGATAAATATGGACACTATCAATTCTGTTGAGACTAGCATGGGTTATTCTCTAATCAGCTGATTCTCACTTTGGACAAAGCAGTTAAAAGATTAAGAAACAAAGAAGTGCCACTAGTGAAGGTCATCTGGCAGAATCAAAAGCATGAGGAGGCTACTTGGGAACGTGAGGACAGCATGAGAGAAAGATATCCAGAATTATTCTAAGTTCGAGGACGAACTTTTTATAAGATATGGGGGATTGTAACGCCCCCAAATTCCCATTTTTAGTTCTTAAAGTCCTTAGAACCATTTAAAAATGGTTTAGAAATATTCTAGATATTTTTAGGAATTTTTAGAATATTTTTATGGAATTTTCCGAGTCCGTTTAGTATATTTAAAAAAGGAAAAACGTTTAAGGGCAGCACGGGGTTCGAACCCTTCACCTGCGCTGTGAGAGAAGAGTGGGCGGACCAGCTGCGCTGGATTGGTTTTGTTGAAACAGATTGAGCGAAACAATAGATAAGGTATAATTAGGTAAATTCGCCCCCATAAGTATAAATAGATAATTAAGGAGAGAAGTTTTATTTTCTTCCCCCAAACCCTCACGCCGTCTCTCTCTCCTCCCTTGGGCGAAAACACACCAAGCCCTAAGGCTTCCTCCGGTGGCCGGCCAAGGCTCTCCTCCGAGAGATCTTCCAATATTCGGAATCCCCACGACGAGAGGAACGCGTGAGCTCGAAGAAATCTCCGAGACTTCGAGTTTCTCCGGAACCTCCGACGTCGTTCTTGGTTGTAAGTCCAAGATATCAAGGTAAGTACTGCTCACCTGCAGTAAGAGGCGGTTTTTCCGCAAGAATTTCCTTTAAAAGTTTTTAAAAGAGATATTTACTTCTTGTTAAGATTTTTGCATGTGATCTTAGTTCATTATATGCTTATATATTTTATTGAGTGCCCTATATGAGGTTAGGGTCCAAGAGAAGCTATGAGAAAAGAAAAGAGAAGATAAAGATAAGAAAAGAAAAGGCCAAGGCCTTAAGAAATCCCCAAAAGTCAAGACTTAGGGATTTTAGCATGCAAGGTGCTCGAGAAAATGCCAAGGCATTTACAGATAAGAAAAGAAAAGGCCAAGGCCTTAAGAAATCCCCAAAAGTCAAGACTTAGGGATTTTAGCACGCAAGGTGCTCGAGAAAATGCCAAGGCATTTACAGATAAGAAAGAAAAGAAAGAAAAGCTATTTTATTTTCTAAGGCCAGTACCCGGCGTCCAAAGGCGTCGTTAAAGAAATCCAGGTGTCCAATTCCAAGGTCTTGGCCCTGGTAGACCAAGGTCTGCTCTATTAGGATTGGTGGCTCGCTACCCCAACCTTTTAGGGAACGCGCATGAGATGGTACTTACGTCTTCAGTGGATCCAAGTGATTATTATTTTCAAGTATATGCTTTAGCAAAGTTTCTAAAGTTTAAGAAAGTTTTCAAAAAGTTAAAGAATAGCTAAAGTTTCAAGTTGAACCAAGAAAAGTAAATTGAGATTTATTAATGCTTGAGTATGCATGTTTTGAGTTACACATGTTCTTAGTTTTCTTTCAAGCATATAAGTATCTCATGTGATTTCATATTGTTCAAGAAGCATGTTTGCACATTTCGAGATTTTGTGAGCTAGATAGTACTTACTAAGCTTTTTGCTTACTAGTTGCATTTCCTCTTACTGCAGATAAAGGTAAAGGCAAGCAATTCTGAAGGAAGGCGACGAGGCGGTGCTGAGTAAAGTGTGTGTGGTGGCTGATTTTGGAGAGATCCTTGAGACGAGACAATTTAGTTATTTGAATTACAATGTTTTAGTTTATTCAAATTTCAAGTTCTTGCTTTATGGAGTTTAGCGAACATTTAAGCTTTGGATAGTTTTACATGCTCAATTTCTTAGAGTAAAGATTCCATGTCATTTCATTTAGCATACATATCCTTATGATTGCATTGGATGAGTAGAAGTGTGAGTAGTTTGGAATATTGATACTTTGTTGAAGATATTGATGCATGTGCCAAGATAGTACTAGTTCCCCTTGGAATCAAGTTCTATTGCTTAAATATGTTTAGAAAAGTTGCATCCACATTTCATAATGCTTTGACAAGGTTATAGAACATGTATTTGATATTATGAATGCATAGGAGTCAAGATTGGTACAAACTCTAAGGTTAAAGTTCATATAAACTTGAATAGCTTATTTACTTCCGCAAAAGTCCTAATTTCAAGTTTATGGATTCGTTTTGATTGGCTAAATTGTTTAGAAAACTGGTATAGAGTATAGAAATGGTGTCAAGACTTTATATGGCTCGAAAGTATAGGTTTGGTGGAGTTTTGAAACAAGTTTCGAAACCTGAATTTTCAGATTTCAGGCGTACCAGTCGACTGGTACAGTACCAGTCGACTGATAACCGTAAGCTGAGTTGGGCGAGGCAAGATTCAATAAGTATTTTCTTACGAGTTTTGGAGAAAGAAAGTGTGACATGGTATCATGCATGACTATTTGAGTTAGATATCATTCTTAGATAGATTAAAAAGAAAAAAAAGATTTCCGCATTCTTAGTCGTGCAGTAGAGTCGAGAAGTAGACAAAAGTAACGATCCGTCTAAGGCAGAGAAGGCGGGTCGCTACAGGTGGTATCAGAGACAAAAGTATCATGCATCACTCTCACTGGCTGGTGACATTGGGATGTCCGGAGATAAACATGAATGCTAGTTAAGGGAACTAGTTCATTGGAGTGACTGACTGTAAAACTTCATATGGTAGTCTATATATAGATAAGTCAATGATGTTCTTACTGCAGCTTAAGTGCGATGTTCCTTTGACTTGCGGTGTTCAAGTCATCTTGGTCATAGAGACTTACACTTTGACATCTTAAGCAAGCATCTCCAAGGAGGTGTGGACCCAAGATGATTGGGTATAAGCCGAAGTGCCCGAAGATGTTTAAACAGCCTACAAAGGATTCACCACTCCTTGCGAGGAGATGTATACCCGAGGCCTATCGTCGGATTGTTACTCGAAGCCTCTGGCCAGAGCATGACATGATCAGAGTATGAATCTCTTAAATACATGAGAGTAATTAGAATCCATAAGACGAGAAAACGTTACTTAGGCTAGGTGTGACGTAGTCAGCCTAGTGGGGACTGACACATATAGACCATGTCCTGAACCAAGTGGGTATAAGATGGTGAAGGGAATGAGGCACGATTCATTATAGCTGCTGAAGGGTTTCAGAATTGTTTCTGAGGTCAACCGTTGATCTTTCGATTAATTGGGGATCATGATGTACTACTAGGAACCACTCATGATCGTTCTATAATTGGTTAATTATAGACGGCCAACATAAATCGAAAGCTTATTTAGTCACACGCACTACGAGTAATCCGAGGTATTTAAAATGAGTTGAAAATTAGATTTTCCAATCAAGAGAGATTAGGTTTGGTTGAGCCAAACGATAAGTCGAATCTGAATTTTTCAGAGACGCATCGGAAGCGTAAAATGGCTAAGTCTTTTGAAGACTTAATGGATGAATTAAATGAGTTTAATTCATTGGGGCGTGGCCTGGATAGGCCGGCCAAAGAGGGTCCCCACCCTCTTTGCTTGGCCGGCCACAACAAAGGGAGGGAACCAAATTGTTTGGTTCAATTTATAAAATAAATCAAGTGTGGTTTGTTTTATAAAATTATGGATGATAAAGAAAATTTATATAAAATTTATTTTTCATGGAAATTAAAATGAACCATGGATTGGTTTATTTTATTTTATAAAATCAATCATGGATTGATTTACCATGATAAAGAAATTTATATGAAGAAATTTATATGATAAATTTCTTATGAAAATTTATTCCATAAGAAAAAGAGACTTGGTTGATTTTTATCATGAATTAAAATATGATTTTAACTATGATATAAAATCAAGACTTGGCATAATGGAATAAGTCATAGAAAATTTATATGATAAATTTCTTATGAAAATTTATTCCATAAGAAAAAGGAGACTTGGCGGTTGAGAGACCACTATATAAAGGACCCAAGGCAAGGCTTGGAATTCAATTCGAAATAATCCAAGTATTCTTGCCTAGGCTCTCTAGCCCTCTCCTCCCTTCTTCCTCTTGGCCGGCCACACCTCTTCTCCCTTCTTCTTACCGCGAGCACAAGGAGAAGCACCGAGGCGACGAAGTTCTTCCGTTGGGACGATCTTCCTCTCCGGCCATCATCACCTTGGGATTGGGCGCAAGTCATCTTCCTCCTCCTCACCGGAATTGTGATTCCGGCCAACCTTGGTGGTGAGTTTTTCCGATATGATTACTTCTCTCTTGGTTTCTTGTCACGTTCTCGGAGAATCTAGTAGTTCTCGAGAATACGAAACTCGTGGCTTTGCGAAGTCATCCCGAAGATACTCGGCGTGGACGCGAATAGAGGCGGAGTTTCCGAGGGACGCTTACGGTTGGATCTCGTCCCTTTCTTCGAGTTACGCGAGGTAACAAGTAAATTAGTTTACGTTTCTGCAAAATTTTAAATATATGATCATGTCTACACAAGATAAGATTGCATGCTTAGATGTGTAGTTAAATAATTTGAGAAATTATTTATGCTAAACCTTCTGCTGCACGTAATTAATTTTAAAATTACGAACACGCATCCATGTCAACATGCACCCGGTCCCAACAGCTTACGCTGAAACCCTAAGAAGAAGGGACTCCTTCTTCCTTGTATGCGCAAACCACCACCCTCCCACCTTGTTGCTGCCAGCCAAAAGAGAGAATCAAAACCTCTCTTTTCTTGACCTAGCCGCAAGCACAAGGAAGGAGAGAAGAGAAGATGATGAAGAAGAAGAAGAGAAGGAAAGAAAGAATTCTTTCCATTAACCCCAAGCCACCCTTCCTCTCCTCTTGATTGTCGCCGGCCACCACCTCTTACTCCTTGTGGTTGCGCCGCCGGTTCTCCCTTCTCCTCCTCAAGCTTGCGCCGGCCAAGAAGGAAGATGAGAAGTCTTCCTTTCTTCCTTGCACCACCACTCAAGAGAAGAGAAGAGATGAGAAAAATTCTCTTCTTCTTCACCCTTGTCGTCGGCTAACCCTAGGAGAGAGAGAGGGAGGGAGAGGAGAATAATTAGGTTATGTTCTTGTGCCTTGGTCTCATGACTCATGACGTATATAGGCTACAATAGGGACCCTGAGGAGGAGTTGGGTCTTGGTCTCCTAATGGATCCAAAGCCCAATCCATTAATGATAACCCAATCCACTAAAGGGTTATCATTGAACTACCCACCAACCCCCATAATAAATATGGGCTCCACCATATTATGTGTACATAATCTCCCCGTGGTTAAGATCTCGCTTGTCCATTAATTAATTAAATTAATCACAATTTAATTAATTAATATCTAACTCCATGAGTAGTACCACTCAACGTTTTCATCATGTCGGACCAACTCCACATGCAGGATTTACATGATGAGCTTTATGAGCTCCTCAAGGGGACATCATCATCCTAACGCAATTAGGACACGATTTCCTTCTATAATCAATGACACACCATATAAATAATATTATTTCCCAATTTATCGGGCCTATTTGTTGAGGCAATCAACCCTTAAATGATTGGAAGATCATGGTTTTCATGTGTGTGGTTGAATATGTTTAAGGTTAGAGTCTTATATTGTATTTGATGTGTGTGATTGAGTTTGCAAGACTTAGAGAATCACACATGGTGGACTTATCCGAGGGACGAGAGCCGAGGGACGAGAGCTCCAAGGGCAAGCCGGGAAGTGGACTTCAAGGGCACACGTGAAGGGTGGCATGGAGGCAAGCCAAGGGAAGGCTTGCGTGCGCATTCGAGGGATGATAGCCAGAGGAAGAGGACTTCAAGGGGTGAGCCAAGGGAGCAGACCTGAAGGCACACGTGAAGGAGAAGGTCCGGAGTGGCTGGAGCTGAGCTGGGAGGCAGGGCAGTCGACTGGCACAGAGGCAGTCGACTGCCAAAACCCACAGAAAGTTTGCGGCCTCGGACCAGTCGACTAGCCTTGGGGCAATCGACTGGTATCCTCCGAAACTAGTCATTGGCTAGCAATTAATGCTCGGCCAGTCGACTGCCCTAGGGGCAGTCGACTGGTGCGGGCTGGACAGATTGTGAATCTGTCCTGTTCACCTATAAAAGGAGCACTTTTTGCACGTGCACGGTACAGTTCCATACAGTGTCGAAGTGCTGCTCATGTGTAGAGTGATTCTTGCTTCCTCTCTCGTATTTCTGCATCTATAAAGAGGAAGATCTTGTTGTAAAGGTTTCTCCACCTCAAGGAGACTTATATGATCCTTCAGTTGGTATCAGAGCCGGTGCGTTTCAAAAGAACTAATCGTCAACCGGAACAATTGTGATGGCATTTCAAGAGGGATACTCCATCGAACGACCACCCTTCTTCGACGGGAACGACTTTGCGTACTGGAATGGTAGGATGCAATACTACCTTATGAATGACATTGAAAATTGGATAAGTGTTGCAGATGGCATCGAGGCGCCCGTCGATGAAAGAGGAGACCCAACACCAATGAGATCATGGTCGAAGGAGGTGATGAAGAGGGTGCAATCAAATGCCAAGGCCACCACCACATTGCAATGCGGGCTCTCGAAGGAGAAACTGAACAAGGTGGGGTCGTTTAAGAGCGCCAAGGAACTATGGGACAAGTTGGTTGAACTGAATGAGGGGTCAAACGAGTCCAGAAGAGCCATGAAGGACTTGCTAGTGGCCCAACTACAATCCCTTTCCATGAAGAGCAACGAGACCGTCAGCCAGCTACATAGAAGGGTAAAGGAAGTGATAAATGAGTTCCATGTGATTGAAGAGAAGATCGAGAACCGGGAAATCGTTAGGTATGTTTTACAAGCCTTCCCAAGAACCACCTTTTGGGCATCCATGGTTGATGCATACAAGGTCTCGAGGGATTTGTCAATAGTTAAATTAAATGATCTTTTCTGTAATATGAGCTACACGAGCAAGCTAATGTCTCGACAAAAGAGAAAGGTATTGCTTTTGTTGCAGAAAAGGAGAAGAAGAGAAGGAAGGAGAAGAAGAAGGTGGTTTACTCATCCTCGTCAGACTCAGAAGAATCTAGCACCTCCTTGGATAGCGATCAAGAGGTGTTCATGGTAAGAAAATTTCGTAGAGTGTTTAAAAGTTTATCTAACAAATCTTATGCTAGGAAAGGGGCCAAAGGTAAGGGTAAGGGTAAGGCCAAGGACATAATCTGCTACAACTGCCATCAAGAGGGACACATGAAGAATGAGTGCCCTCAATTGAAGAAAAGGGATAACAAGAAGGAAGAAAAGAAGAAGAGTGACAAGAAGAAATCAAAGGGAAAGGAGAAGGGTGCCACCAACCTCAAGGCAACTTGGGATGATCCCTCATCCTCAGAGGAAGAAGAAGAGCAAGTCTCCCACTTTGCTGTTATGGCACAAGATCACTCAGACACATCGGATGATGAACGAAGCTCAAGTAGTGAAGATGAGAGCTCCTCCACTTCATCATCAGAATCAGAAGCTTCGGTAAGTGAGGTATACCACTTACCCTCCTCAACTTTAGTGAAATTAATTTCTAGCACTAACATGGACTTAGCTAAGGCTAGAAGTAAAATTAAGAATCTAAAGGAAGAAATTGCCATGCTTAGAGTAGAGTCCACTAAACTTAAAGATTTGCATGCTAGTTCTACCTCTTCACATGCTTTACATCTTGAAGCTGAAAATAGGGAATTAAGGAAACAGGTAGATGACCTCACGAAGGCCCTTAGGAAATTCCAAGTAGGATCAAGTAACCTTGATATGATCATCAACAGTCAAAGGGCGGTGTATAACAAGGCCGGGTTGGGTTATAGGCCTAAGACAAAGGAGGTAGCCTTTGTCTCACTCACCGGTAGGATTGGTGCATCTAGGAGACTAGGGGCTAGGGGAACCACAAAGAAGACATGGGTACCTAAGAGATTTCTAAATGATGCTTATGGATCAAAGATATGGGTACCAAAAGAGTATGTTTTTCATGTTGTTTAGGTAAAGGTGAAGGAGGCCCCAACTATGTGGATAGTAGATAGTGGATGCTCAAGACACATGACCGGGGATGTGAGCAAGTTCACCACTATTAGCTACCTAAGAGAAGGGACGGTCTCCTTTGGGAATAGTGGAAAGTTGAGAATCATTAGTAGGGGCACAATTGAGGTATCTCCCACCATTTCCATACAGAAGGTACTTTTGATCAAAGACATGAAGTTTAATTTATTAAGTGTAAGTCAATTATGTGATGCCGGATTCAAAGTTGAATTTCATGCTAGAAAATGCATCATTAGACATAATGAATCAAGTACTATCATATTAGAAGGGTATATAGAGGCAAATCTATATTATCTTGATCTTACCTATGCTACTAACAATGTTGCTATGTGTCTCATGTCCATAGAAGAAGAAGGATGGTTGTAGCACCGGAGACTTGGACACGTCAACATGAGGAGCATTGCAAGAGTGGCCAAGGAAGAGTTGGTGAAGGGGCTACTAATGATCAAGTATGAGAAGACCAAGTTGTGTGATGCATGCCAAGAGGGTAAGCAATCAAAAGCATCACACAAAGGTAAAACACTAACCACTACCTCTTTGCCTTTAGAACTTTTGCACATAGATTTATTTGATTGCCATAGTACTCCATCACTTGTAAGGAGTAAATATTGCCTAGTCATAGTAGATGATTTCTCTAGATTTACATGGGTTTATTTCTTGAAACATAAGGATGATACCCTAGAGATCTTTATAGGATTTAGTAAGAGGGTAGAAAACAAAAAACATACCAAAATAAACCGAATTAGGAGTGACCATGGTGGGGAGTTCCAAAACGCAAGCTTCACACAATTTTGTGTTGAAAATGGGTACAAGTATGAATTTTCATGCCCAAGGACTCCTCAACAAAATAGGATAGTTGAGAGGAGAAACGAGCCCTACAAGAAGCTGCTAGGACTATGCTTAATGCATACTCCCTTCCTAGCTATTTCTGGGCCGAAGCGGTTAACATCGCTTGCTATATTCAAAACTGGGTTTTGGTACATAGGTTCCTAGAAAAAATACCTTTTGAACTATGGAATGGAAGGGTACCCAAGTCCACTATTTTAGGGTCTTTGGATGTAAAGTCTACATCTTAAACACCAAAGATGACCTAAGAAAATTTGAGTCAAAAGCCGATGAAGGAATTCTAGTAGGGTACTAATTGACTAGTAGGGGTTATAGAGTGTACAACAAGAGGACAAAAGTGATTGAGGAGTCCTCAAATGTCAAATTTGATGAAACAACTAGTACCTATCCTAGAAAGGCTTCAATTGATAAGGATATAGAAGAGGTCCAACCCCTTGCTCAAAGAATCCAAGACCTACATTTGCAGGGCAATGATCATGGGGGAGTAAGAAGTACCCTAGAGGATGAGGAAGAAGGAGTAAATGAACCCACAACCTCTAGGCCATTGAGACATCACCATGATCACCCTATTGACCAAATAGTGGGTGATGTCACTCAAGGAGTAAGGACTAGGTCATACTTTAGGGATCAAACTAGACAAATAGCTCTTATCTCCCAATTAGAACCTAAGTCCATTGATGAATCATTGGGAGATGTTGATTGGGTCTTAGCCATGCAAGAAGAGCTAAATCAATTTGAGAGGAGTGAAGTTTGAGAGTTAGTTCCTAGGCCCACTGATTGTACCATTGTAACCACAGGATGGATTTTTAGGATCAAACTAGATGACCAAGGTAAAATCACTAGGAACAAGGCTAGATTGGTAGCTAGGGGGGTTTAACCAAGTTGAGGGACTAGATTATGATGAGACTTATGCCCCCGTAGCTAGGTTAGAATCAATTAGAATTCTATTAGCCTACGCCGCTCACATGGGTTTCGCACTCCACCAAATGGATGTGAAGTCGACATTCCTTAATGGGATCATTAAGGAAGAGGTCTATGTAGAACAACCCCTCAGGTTTGAGGACCCTAACCTTCCAAGACACGTGTTCAAACTAAGAAAAGCCTTATATGGATTGAAACAAGCTCCCCGGGCTTGGTATGAAAGGCTTTCTTCATTTCTAGTATCTAAGGAGTTTAGGAGAGGAACAATTGACCCTACATTATTCCTAAAATCTAAGGACAAGGACATTTTTGTTGTCTAAGTTTATGTAGACGATATCATTTTTGGGTCAACAAATAATGACTTCCTACAAGAATTCATCAAGTGTATGGAAGATGAATTTGAGATGAGTCTTGTAGGAGAGTTAACCTTCTTTTTAGGCCTTCAAGTTAAGCAAACTAATGATGGTACACATGTCTGTCAAACCAAATATGCTAAGGAGATGTTAAAGAAATTTGGTTTAGAAAATGCTAAGGTAGCATCTACACCCATAGGAACCAATATGAAAATGGATAGTGACATTGAAGAGAAAATGGTAGATTCTAAACAATATAGGAGCATGATTGGTAGCCTCCTATACCTAACCGCTAGTAGACCCGACATACTTTTTGCAGTAGGTATGTGTGCAAGGTACCAATCTTGTGCCAAAGAGTCCCATTTGGTTGTAGTCAAGAGGATCTTAAGGTATGTGAAAGGGACCCTCAATGTCAGACTTTGGTATCCTAGAACCCCTAATGTTGATCTAATTGGATACACCGACTCGGACTATACGGGTTGTAAGTTAGATAGGAAGAGTATAAGTGGAGGGTGTCAATTCCTTGGGTCTTCCTTAGTTAGTTGGAGTAGTAGGAAACAACCATGCGTTGCCCTATCAACAACAGAAGCGGAATATGTGGCAATGGGTGGGTGTGTTTCCCAACTCCTTTGGATCATGCACACGTTAGAGGATTATGAGTTACATTACACCAAGGTCAAAGTCTTGTGTGATAATGTAAGTACAATCAATTTAACAAAAAATCCGATTCACCATTCTAGGACAAAACACATTGAAGTGAAACATCACTTCATTAGAGACCATGTGGAAGGGGAGACATAGACTACACTATGATGAATCCAAGTCGAACCTAGCCAATATCTTTACCAAGCATCTTCCCGAATCGGAGTTTACATCCTTAAGAAGAGGCCTTGGAATGTGTTTTATGGAAGTATAGGGTGAACTTGGAGATATTAGCTTTGAAAAAGGGTGTTTGATCCATTAGGGTGATACATTTGGCTCACTTGTGCTTGTGGCACATTGTTGGACCATTAGAAGTATCAATATGTGAAAACTAGACCAACTATGGGGAAGGCAAGTGTTTAATCAATGGACACTTTGCCCAAAGATCATAGTTGGACATTTTAAACCTTTGAAAACCATTTTATTCTTTACATACTTAGCCATGTTTTTAAAAATCATATGATTACAAAATTGGTTTCAAAGTTTGATACAAAATGTAGTGGTTTTCAAAGCTTTTGAATTTTTATCAAAAGTCATGCATGTTTGAATTTTTATATGGTTTAATATTTTTCCCTGATAGAGTATAACATTTCAAATATGTACGCAAAATTTTACAATTTTTGGAATTTACTGGAATTTTCTAGGAGTTTCTGAAATTCGGTAGAAAAGCTGAAATGGGTTACTGATAGCGTATCAGTCGACTGCTCCATGGGCAGTCGATTGGCACGCATGTTTTCAGCCACTGTGAGAAATTTCAGAAATTGAAAATTCTCTCATTTGCTGCCATGGGTTTTGGTTGCTTGAGGCAATCATTTTGATGGTGTCAAAGGGGGAGAATGGGTGATTTAAGTTAGAATTTCAACTTGGAATGGATGATTTAAGGTTTTCTTTCTAACTTAGAACTTGAATGTTTAAAAATGGAGAGGACATGGATTAAGGGGGAGGTACCTCTTAGGTTCTGATATGTCCTATATTTTTAATATTGCTGCTGTTAAGTGGAAACTTAACTTGGATCATGATTAGGATTGAAAATAGGGAGAAGAAATGGAATAAGGGGGAGGTTACCTCTTAAATGTTATTATGTCTTATGTTTTCAATTGCTGTCTATTGCTATTGTTATTGTGGCTATTATTTATCTTTAACTTAAACATATTGCCACGCATCAAAAAGGGGGAGATTATTGAGGCAATCGACCCTTAAATGATTGGAAGATCATGGTTTTGATGTGTGTGGTTGAATATGTTTAAGGTTAGAGTGTTATGTTGTATTTGATGTGTGTGATTGAGTTTGCAGGACTTGGAGAATCACACATGGTGGACTTATCCGAGGGACGTGAGCCGAGGGAGGAGAGCTCCAAGGGCAAGCCGGGAAGTGGACTTCAAGGGCACACGTGAAGGGTGGCATGGAGGTAAGCCAAGGGAAGGCTTGCGTGCGCATCCGAGGGACGATAGCCAGAGGAAGAGGACTTCAAGGGGTGAGCCAAGGGAGCAGACTTGAAGGCACACGTGAAGGAGAAGGTCCGGAGTGGCTGGAGCTGAGCTGGGAGGCAGGGCAGTCGACTGGCCCAGAGGCAGTCGACTGCCAAAACCCACAGAAAGTTTGCGGCCTCGGACCAGTCGACTGGCCTTGGGGCAGTCGACTGGTATACCCCGAAACTAGCCGTTGGCTAGCAATTAATGCTAGGCCAGTCGACTGCCCTAGGGGCAGTCGACTGGTGCGGGCTGGACAGATTGCGAATCTGTCCTATTCACCTATAAAAGGAGCACTTTTTGCACGTGCACGATACGGTTCCGTACAGTAT
Source organism: Boesenbergia rotunda (assembly GCA_024364735.1). Classification (NCBI taxonomy): domain Eukaryota; kingdom Viridiplantae; phylum Streptophyta; class Magnoliopsida; order Zingiberales; family Zingiberaceae; genus Boesenbergia; species Boesenbergia rotunda. The sequence goes on from JAGFNQ010000441.1 coordinate 20,462, forward strand.
CGAAGTGTTGCTCGTGTGTAGAGTGATTCTTGCTTCCTCTCTCGTATTTCTACATCTGTAAAGAGGAAGATCGTGTTGTAAAGGTTTCTCCACCTCAAGGAGACTTTTCGATAGTGAAAAGTGGTGCTCGCAGCGTGGATCCTTGGACTAGTCACCCATCTGGGTGGATACCAAGTAAACGATAAGTGTTAGCATTGTTTTTAATTTCTTTGCATATTATTTCCGCTGCGCTAACAATTCTGTAGAGATCCAAGATCCGAAAAAGTGCACTCACCCCCCCCCCTCTGCATGCCTTATACGATCCTTTACTATTGATTTAACAAATAAATCTCGCCTATTGGTAAATCAAAGAAATAGATATTAAGTACATGTGCCCATTATTATATCAAGATTAAGAGCATGTACACCATAATATCTGAGGTCTGATTTGATTATATAGTCAGTATAAATCGAATCACCTCTATACTGGTCCTGCTAAATTCACACAAAGAGTACTAGTGTAATTCTATGGTCAAGATAGACCAATATCAAATTACACTACAACCATACCAATGGTTTGTCCAAAACCATCTCGGTTGTGAGCCACTACTTATACACTATAAGGAACTGCTAACATAATCTTCTATGTGGCACCACATACCATGTTATCTACAATATAAATTATCAGACAATATGCACACATATAATAAATATAAAATGCAAACAATGATCATGTGATTCTCATTCCAAAATGTAGATGTTCATACAAAAGCTAGGCTTTTAATATACATCCTAACATGGTCAACTATCCAACATTAGGTTCTATTCTTTCTACCAAACATCAGATCTTGTTTAGCTGACCCCTTGTCAAACTGATCAAACCATGGTTTACCCTACCAAACATCAGGTTTGTTTGGCTTAACCCTTGATCACTTTGACCAGACCTTTGTATATTGTCTCTGCTAAACATCAGGTCCTTTTTGGCTAACCCTTTGTCAAACTGATCAAACCTGGGTTTACCCTACCAAAAATCAAGTCCTGTTTGGCTTAACCCTTGATCACTTTGACCAGACCATGGTATATTATCTCTGACAAATATCAGGTCCTGTTTGGCTAACCCTTTGTCAAACTGATCAAACCAGGGTTTACCCTACCAAACATCAGGTCATGTTTGGCTTAAACCTTGATCACTTTGACCAAACTATGGTATATTGTCAAATATTGAAACACTAGAGGTTGATTATTCATGAATGATGCTCTTTGCACCAACACTGGTCGCTCGAGTGACTCGGGCGCCAAAGAGTCTTTCGAGCTCCCAACACATAGGCACCCGAATGGCACCAAGACCCCTCAACCTCCCGAGTGCCCCTATGGGCTTGGGGGTGCTTGAGAGAACTTCCCTTATCCCTGCGATGTGTGCACTGATACAGATGAGATTGGATCACATTGGGGTGACCCTATAGGCTTACGGGCACTCGGATGACCTCTATATATAGGGATTCAAGACATGGTTTCAGAACGTCAAATTCATTATCCAACTACTCATTCACTATGAAGTAAAAGTGCTAAGATGAAGCTCTGCGATCATGGAGGCTCCAGGAAGAAGTGCACGATGCTTCGGACTCCCAGAGTTGGCCGAGAGATTTTCCACATTCAGTTTGCTTGTTAATAAGTTTTAAAGCATTATTTTCCTTATTTGTGCTTGTACTTAAACTTGTAAAATGGGTTTCTCCGCCTCCGGAAAGGTCCTAAAAATGGGACCACTAGTGGATAGGCGTTTGCCATGATTAGACCTTGGACGTACTAACCCGGGGGGGTTAGGAACCAAGTAAAATTCCATGTGTATACTGTGTCTGCTATTTTTATTTATTATTTCACTGTGCTACTAACAACTCTGATATTATGTGAATGAACGAACAATGAAATCTCGGAAGAAAGCGACAATCAATATTCACCCCCCCCCGCTTTATCGATGATATCGACACCACACCCTAGAGAGAAAGAGGAAGAGTGATTTATGATCGAAGCGTGTGTCTTCTTGCTCCAAAGGGTGATGGCATCGAGGAGGCCATGGAAGCAGCTCCAGGGTCTCCCCTACAAGGGGAGAACCTTTCCCCTAAGGCCTAGGAATGAACCCTAGCCAAAAGATGTGAGAAAAAGGGAGAAACCCCCTCTTTATAGCATATTCTATGGGGGATGGCACAAGTTGCATGGGGAGGCATGCCTCCCCCTCGGCGTGCCCTGAGGCCAGGGTGGCACGTCACCAACACAGGACATGTGGGGTAGTACAACCCCCCCCCCCCCCCGACATGGCAGTTTTGTTAGTAGGAGCCCTAGAGTTAATTATGTGATGATTGACTAGGGACTTTTGTATCATATTTTATTATTAATAAAGATAAGTTTGGTTATTATAATTACTTTATATTTGTGCCAAATAACTGAGTATAATAATGTCATTGAGTAGTAGGTTCTTATCTACATCATATCGATTGGCTGAATCGATAGTCAGATAATGTAAAGAACACAACACTAACCATTCCTAGTCAAGCATTAATATTCAGGGACAATATTAATGCATGGAGACTAGCATGTCGGTCAATTGATGACTAGAGCTCACAAGTCATGGATATGTGATATCATGTCGATACATGGGTATACATTAGAGAATGTGTACTGAATTGACCCGCCATGAGAATGTTTCATAAATTGTCATATGAGTGTCATAAACTTTCTCATGTGACTATTAACATGAATAGTCCTTAGACATGAAGTTACTATGGTTCCCTCCATAAGGAGTTATATACTTTGGTATCGTCAAATGTCACCCGTAATAGGGTGGACTATAAAGGCGATCACTGGGTATGTAATAAATTATGCGGAGGGATGTGAGTGATGCTGATGGGATCTATCTCTCCCATATGACGGGAGTGATATCTATAGGCCCCTTGATCGAGTAGGACTACTAAAACGCATGGTCATACTCAAATGAATCAATATGAGATATTGAGCTCATTTGTTTGAGTGAGTTTACTCGGGGATCAATAAACACAAAGATTGATTGAGGATTACCTAATCTATGCCTCATTGGTCAATCTAGAGATCGAGGATAGAAAAACAATGTCATACATTGTCATAGTCACAGAGGTTAAGTCGGATCTCGACTTTCTCATCACTTGGGTAGCAATGATGCATTGCTAGATGCCCTACTAGATGTCACTCATTGCTTATGTGTCTAAAGCGGTTTAGACACATTGCCAATGTTACGAGAACTTATAGGGTTACACACAAAGGACGTGATGCTTCGGATATTAATTGATCATAGTTTGACTATGATTTGATCCGGATTGGATTAATTGAGTTAGACTCAAGTGAATCCAATTGTATTTTGGGATTGAGATCTAATTTGAGTTAGACTTATTTAGATTAGACTCAACCATATTTGAATGAGATATTAATTCATTAAGATGTTTAATGAATTTATAATAGAGGAGGATGAAAAGTTTCTCTTCATTGGATGAAGAGAAGTTGAAGAGCCACATGAGAAACATATGCTCTAATTGGGTTTTTATTGGCATTAATGGAGGGAAGCTAAAGGGACACAAATTCTTCATATTGATGGCATGAGTATAAAAGATTTTTTCTTATCATTTGGATTAGCTTCTTATCATTTTCTTCTCCTCCTTCCCTTTGGCCGAAACCCCTTCTCCTCCTCTCCGTCTTGCTTTGTGAATCTCTTCTTGTGGCTAGATTATGTGGGATCGGTTTGAATCGATAGAGGGGGCGGTGAATATCGATCGATAAATTTTTGGAAAAACTAAGAGTAATTGCACAGCGGAAAAGCAAAACAATCTCTAACACGTTTGTTTTTACTTGATTCAGAGTCGCAATCAGTTCCTACTCTAAGGCCCATAGTCCTTGACCGTTTACGATGGACAATTCTATATTGCGTAAAAATGTTACAACTTGAGTACAAATATAGAATTTAAAATACAGCAATTTAACCGAAAATTATATCGACGACCGGAAGATTGAAGTGTCATAGCCATGGGTCATCATTGGCGCTTGAATCTTGAGCACGGAGCATTTCGGAGCAGAGAGATTGTTAGAATGCATTGAAAGAAGTTATTCTGAAGCCAAGGGGGTGAACCCCTATTTATACTCATAGCTGGGGCGCCTATGTTGAAGGGGGCGCCTGACACATAGCCCTCACTGCGCGAAACTCAATCTGCAGACTCAGCCAGTGCTTATCCCCTCAACCGGGCGCCTGAGCTGACTGGGGCGCCTGTGTTAACACAGGCGCCTCATATGCAGTTCTGAGGCTTTGCTTCGAAGTGGCTTGGAATAACCCTTTGTCTAGGGTGCCTATCTCAACATAGGCGCCTAGTCAAACAGGGCGCCTCACACCATTGAGGTACCTGGTGTTGAGGCAATCGACCCTTAAATGATTGGAAGATCATGGTTTTGATGTGTGGGCGAATAGGTTTAAGGTTAGAGTGTTATGTTGTATTTGATGTGTGTAATTGAGTTTGCAGGACTTGGAAAATCACACATGGTGGACATATCCGAGGGACGAGAGCCGAGGGAGGAGAGCTCCAAGGGCAAGCCGGGAAGTGGACTTCAAGGGCACACGTGAAGGGTGGCATAGAGGCAAGCCAAGGGAAGGCTTGCGTGCGCATTCGAGGGACGATAGCCAGAGGAAGAGGACTTCAAGGGGCGAGCCAAGGGAGTAGACCTGAAGGAACACGGGAAGGAGAATGTCCGGAGTGGATGGAACTAAGCTGGGAGGCAGGGTAGTCGACTGGCCTGGAGGCAGTCGACTGCCAAAACCCACAGAAAGTTTGCGGCCTCGGACCAGTCGACTGGCCTTGGGGCAGTCGACTGGTATACCCCGAAACTAGCCGTTGGCCAACAATTAATATTGGGCCAGTCGACTGCCCTTGGGGCAGTCGACTGGTGCGGGGCTAGACAGACTGCGAGTCTGTCCTTTTCACCTATAAAAGGAGCACCTTTTTGCACATGTACGGTACGGTTCCGTACAGTAACGAGGTGCTGCCCAACTGAAACGTGTTCTTGCTTCCTCTCACTCAATTTACTTCATTCTGTAAAGAGGAAGATCGCCATTGTAAAGGTTTCTCTACCTGAAGGAGATTTTCATAGTGAAAGTTGTGCTCGCTGCGTGGATCCTTGGATTAGTCACCCATCTGGGTGGATACCAAGTAAAATACTTTTGTTAGCATTGTTTCATTTTCTTTATATATTATTTCCGCTGCGCTAACAATTCTGTAGAGATCGAAACGATCCGAAAAAGTGCATTCACCCCCCCCCTTTGCACGCCTTAGACGATCCTTCAGTTGGTATCAGAGCTGGTGCGTTTTGGAAGATCTAACAGTCAACCAGAACAATTGTGATGACGTTTCAAGAGGGATACTCAACCGCACGACCTCCATTCTTCGATGGGAACGACTTCGCCTATTGGAAATGTATGATGCAATACTATCTCATGAATGATATCAAAACTTGGATAAGTGTTGCAGATGGCTTCGAGGCGCCCGTCAATGAAAGAGGAGACCCAACACCGATGAGATCATGGTCAAAGGAGGTGATGAAAAGGGTGCAATCAAATGCCAAGGCCACTACCACATTACAATGCGGGCTCTCGAAGGAGTAACTGAACAAGGTGCGGCCATTCAAGAGCGCCAAGGAACTATGGGATAAGTTGGTGGAGTTGAACGAGGGGTCAAACGAGTCCAGAAGAGCAAAGAAGGACTTGCTAGTGGCCCAACTGCAATCGCTTTCCATGAAGAGCAATGAAACCGTCAGCCAGCTACATGGAAGGGTGAAAGAAGTGATAAATGAGCTCCATGTGATTGGAGAGAAGATAGAGAACCGGGACATCATCAGGTACGTTCTACAAGCATTCCCAAGAACCACCTTGTGGGCATCCATGGTTGATGCTTACAAGGTATCAAAGGACTTATCTTTAGTTAAATTTGACGATTTGTTCTGTGAATTTGAACTGCACGAGCAAACTAACATTTCGGCCAAAGAGAAAGGTATTGCTTTTGTTGCAGAAAAGGAGAAGAAGAGGAGGAAGGAGAAGAAGAAGATGGTCTACTCATCTTCATCAGATTCAGAGGAGTCAAGCACCTCTATGGATAGTGACCAAGAGACCTTCATGGTAAGAAAATTTCATAGAGCATTTAAAAGTTTATCTAACAAATCCTATGCTAGGAAAGGGGCCAAAGGTAAGAGTAAGGCCAAGGAAATAATCTGCTACAACTGCCACCAAGAGGGACATATGAAGAATGAGTGTCCCCAATTGAAGAAAAGGGATGACAAGAAGGAAGAAAAGAAGAAGAGTGACAAGAAGAAATCAAAGGCAAAGGAGAAGGGTGCCACCAACCTCAATGCGACTTGGGATGATCCCTCATCCTCAGAGGAAGAAGAAGAGCAAGTCTGCCACTTTGCTCTTATGGCACAAGATCACTCAGACTCATCGGATGATGAACGAAGCTCAAGTAGCGAAGATGAGAGCTCCTCCACTTCATCATCAGAGTCAGAAGCTTCGGTAAGTGAGGTATACCACTTACCCTTCTCTACTTTAGTGAAGATAATTTCTTGCACGAACATGGACTTAGCTAAGGCTAGAAGTAAAGTTAAGGATCTAAAAGAATAAATTGCCATGCTTAGAGTAGAAGCTACTAGACTTAAGGATTTGCATGTTAGTTCTACCTCTTCACATGTTTCACACCTTGAAAATGAAAATAAGGAATTAAAGAAACAAGTAGATGACCTCACAAAGGCCCTTAGGAAATTCCAAGTGGGATCTAGTAACATAGATATGATCATCAACAGTCAAAGGGCTATGTACAACAAAGCTGGGTTGGGTTATAGGCCTAAGACCAAGGAGGTAGCATTTGTTTCACTTACCGGTAGAATTGGTGCATCTAGGAGACTAGGAGCTAGGGGAACCACAAAGAAGGCATGGGTACCTAGGAGATTTCTAAATGATGCTTATGGATCAAAGATATGGGTACCAAAAGAGTATGTTTTCCATGTTGTTTAGGTAAAGGTGAAGGATGTAACGACCCGGAAAAATTTCTTAATATTTTCTTTAAAATATTGATCATGTCTAGATAGTGTTTGAGGAACCTAGAGATATTAGTATGAGGTTTAGCCTAGTTTTAGCATGGTTTTCCTATTTAAATTGAGAAGTTAAGTACTAATGAGCCTTATATGGGCTCCAAAAATGGGTTTTAATTAGGTAGAATTTAATATAAATATAAAAGGATTTTAATTAGGAATATTAGCATGATTATGGGTCAATTTTAGAGAATTTTCAAAAATAAGAAAAAAATAAAATAAAAATAAAATAAAAATAAAATAAAAATAAAATGCATGCACCAAGGATTGAACCTTGGACCTAGTCTACCATCATGCATGTGCTAACCAATTCACCTAGTAAGGGAGTGCTATGAGGGAATGAAGTGGATTTTAGATAAGCCTTGGGAAAATCAAGAGTCATCAAGAGAAGAGACACCATGACTCTTCACTTACCCTCCTTAATGTAGTATAAAGGAATGAGGGAGGTGGCATGGGAGTTACTTTTCTTCCTTCATCTACAAGCCACTCTTCTTCCTCCTCCTTCCTCCATCTAGCCGAAACCCACAAGTGGGGTTTTCCCTTGGAAAAGCTCCACAAGAAGGCCTCATCTTCAAGATCTAAAAGTTTCACAAGGCTACAAGGGCTAGAGGTGACCTAAGGTCTAAGAAGTTCTTTTGGTTCTCTATATTCAAGGTGAAAAATCAAGAAAACCCAAGGTAAGACTCCCTCACCTGTGGTATGATAGTTCCCCTTGATGTTTATCATATTATGAAGTTTCGTTTAGGTTTTATGTTGAGAAAAACCCATAATCTTGGCACTTGAACTTTCGGCCACCATGTGTTTGGGTTCAAAAATGATGTTAAAAATATCTCTCATGTTTTCTAATGTATTCTCATGATGAATATAGAATAGAAGATAATTTTGGGAAATTTGTAGGGTACCCTAAGACCCTTTAGGGTTTGGGACCTTCACCATGAGTCCATGGTTAGGATTTGGACCTAACCCTTCAAGTATGTACCTTGTGCATCCTCATGATACAAGGGGAGGTTGAAGGTGATTTATGTGAATTTTCACAAGGCCTTGCAACCTTGCAAGTTTCGGCCAAGATGGGAAGTGGGGCTAAAAGTTAAGGTTTTCTTCAAGTATGGGTTCCAAAGGCCCCTATGATATGGTATGGTTGGTGTTTAATGTTTGATTGGGAATTTTATGGAATTTTTTCATGCACCCATGGCCTTGTAAGGTTTCGGCCAACCCTAAGAAGTAGGGCTAAAGGTTAGGGTTAACCCTAATCATGAGCTCTAATGGCTTCCTATGGCCTTATAGGTAATGTATGGTTGTTTCATTACCTTATGCTACCTTACATGTTAATTGAATGATGGAACCCTTCCTTGCAAGTTTCGGCCAAGCAATGTAAATAGGGTTTAGGTGGAGTTAGGGTTTGAAGGATGATGGTTTATGGCTCATTATGATGTGTATATATATAGGTTCAAGCATGTGGTAGAAATTATGTTATCTATAATCCTAACCTTAGGTACTATGTTACATGTTTGTATGTTCATGTTAGATGTCATGCTTAATAGGGTTTATTCATGAATGTCTTATGTTCTATGCCATGTGCTTAGATAGTATGTAGCAGGTTTATAGAAGTCCCACCTATGCATGCTTGTGATAGATACTATACTTATGTATGAAATGCAATGCTTACCTTATGTATCATGATCATGCAAGCTCTATGGAATAGGATGATGGTCTAAGTAGACATGTCATGTTTAATGAATATAATGAAACGCTTACCTTATATGCCATGATCATGCAAGCACTATGAACAAGAATGATATTTTATGTAAGCATGCCATGTTTATGAATGAAGTTAATGCAAGCACTATGAACAAGAATGATGTTTTATGTAAGCATGCCATGTTTTATGAATGAAGATAATGCTCATGCCTTTAAGGCATCATGATGCTATGCATTAAGTATGAACAATGAAAGGTCAAGTATGCTCTATGTCATGCTTCATGTAACAAAACTATGCTATGTCTAAGTATGCAATGAATGTCATATGAATGATGAAGCATGTAAAGTTATTTTACTTTATGAATGGGCTTGTACTGGACCGAAGTATGGGTCCAAGGGATGGGCACCTTAAGAACGCCCCGGTTCTGGACTACCGACTATGCTGTCCACGGTTCTGGGACTACCGAAGCTGTCCAACAGGGATGGGCACCTTAAGAACACCCCGGTTCTAGGACTACCGTAGCTGTCCTTACCCTAGTAGGTCGAGACTAGCTACCTCGTATTTACTTAGGGATGCGCGTATATGATGTATGTATGTGGTACAAGCCGGGGACCCCAATGATGTTATGATTATGTTTAAGTATTTAAAAGAAAGTATGATTTTAAATTAAGCATCCTTATGTCTATGCATTCAACCCATGCATTCATTCATGCTATGCATTATGTCATGATAGCGAATAATATGCTTATGTTTATGTTAAGAATATGCCCATGTGTTATGTTAAGAATTATGCCATGATAGCAAATGTATGCTCATGATTATGTTTATGTTCATGCTAGATTATGATGCCATGATTTTATTTATGTTCATGCTAAATTATGATGCCATGATTTTATGTTCAAGCTAAATTATGATGCCATGATTTTATGTATGTTCATGCTAAATTATGATGCCATGATTTTATATTGTGTTCATGCTAAATTATGATGCCATGATTTTATTTATGTTCATGCTAAGAATGATGTCATGATTGTGTTTATGTTTATGATAAGAAGTATGCTATGATATGTAGGATTGAAGCATTATGTTTATGTTTATGTGACGTATGAATTTTTGTGAGTAGGAAAGAGTCTTACTAAGCCTTTGTGCTTATAGTCTTATTTTCCTCATACCGCAGATCAAGCGAGAGGACAATAAGGAAGCAGCAGGAGGGGCAAGAATGTATGTATGTGGTAGTGACTTGGCCAAGGAAATACATAATTACAAGTTTTATGCAAATTTTATGATGGTGTTGTCTAAACAACTTACACTTGCTACTTGTGTGCTTGATGGATGACTATGTGACTTTATGATATGATGTTAAGTATGATGTTAAAATGCTAAGTTCCCATGTCACCAAGTTAGCAAGGATAGTTAGGTGCATGTATGTGTAAGTTTAAGTTATTCCGCTGCCTACGATGCTCACATGCCCTAAGTATGTTAGCGTAACGCCGCTTTATGAAAAAAAAAGCGGGCATTACAGGTTGGTATCAGAGCAGTTACCATCTCACTACACACACATTAAGCCTTCTTCCTGCCGCTTCCAAGTATGTACCTCTCTGCATATCTTATTATAGTAAGCACTTCTAGGATACCTTATGAATTTAGAATATGCAAGTATGAACGATGTTTTATGATGAAAAGTACCGTAGGATACGTGACTATGAACGATATATATTTTCTTAGGAAATCAAATACTTTAGGATTGGATATGCGGGTAGGGATAGAAAAGAAAATGTATTATTGTAATTATTAAGGTAAAGGAAACTGAGTTTATCTGGTGTGTTTTTCTCTGCATATATTTGTGAATTGAAAAAAAAACCAAAACTAGTTCTGTCCTGGTTTTTGTCAGTGTTGTTCTGACTGTGTTGTTTTTTTTTTCAATTCCAGATGTTGCATGAGATTGGCACCACGAGTCGTTACCGTGGGCGGAGTCGTGAGCTGCTGGAGCAGATAGAAGAGGTGGAGTATAGTCCGGTCCTTGGGATCCAAGGCAATATGGGGAAGTTGAATCGGCTATTCTGGAAACTCGAGCAGGAAGAGTTTCCAATCATGGATGATCACAAGATTGGAGATCTGCTTCGTTCCTAATTATGTAGGCAACTTCTTCATCATGAGTTTCCGGAGGATCTGGGGGACTCTGAGGAAGATCCCGAGGAGGACCCCGAGATGTATGAGGAGGACCCCGAGATGTATGAGGAAGATCCCGAGATGCTCGAGGTGTTTGAGGAAGACCTGATGATCGAGGAAGATCCCGTGATGCTTGAGGAAGATCCCGAGATGCTCGAGATGTTTGAGGAAGACCCCGGGATGTTCGAGGAAGATCCCGAAGTGGCCGAGGAGGTTCCCGAGATAGAAGAAGAGGATCCGATGGAAACGGTAGAAGATCCTGAGGCAGGCCAAGGGGTGATGAATGAGGGAGTGATAGCTATGGCCATGATATTTTTCCTTATGGGCGTGATGGCAGCCCACCTAGTTCATTAAGTACGGATAGTTTTGGTATATGAACTTATAAGATCTAATAAATAAAGATATGTTAAAAATGGTGATCTGAGTCTTCAGAAAATAAACCAGGAGATCCTAGAGGGAAAGGGCGATGGTTTTCATATCGCCGACGGGGGAGTTCTCTACCTTAGGGATCGTCTATGTATTCCTAATGATCCGGAGCTTCGAAGAGAAATATTAGCGGAAGCTCACGGAACCCCTTATTCGATGCATCCAGGATCCACCAAAATTTATCAAGACCTGAAGGAGAAATTTTGATGGTCCGGTATGAAGAAGGATGTGGCTCAGCATGTGAGTACTTGCCTGACTTGTCAACGAGTTAAAGCAGAACACCAGTGACCCGGAGGAGTTTTGCAACCACTTCCAATTCCGGAATGGAAATGGGAAGATATCTCTATGGATTTCATTTCAGGACTTCCCAAGACTACGAACGGATATGATGCAATATGGGTAATAGTGGACAGGTTGACGAAGTCTGCTCACTTCTTAGCAATCAAGATGACTTATTCGATTGAGCAACTAGCTCAATTATATGCTAAGGAGATAATCAGACTTCATGGAGTTCCCAAAACTATCATCTCAGATAGGGATGGTCGTTTTACCTCACATTTTTGGGAGTGTGTCCAAAAGTCTCTTGGCACTAAACTGCGATTCAGTACCGCTTTTCACCCTCAGACTGACGGACAAACGGAGCGGGTGAATCAAGTATTGGAAGATATGTTGAGAGCTTGTGCTCTAGATTTCAAGGGAAGTTGGTGCCGATATCTATGTTTAGCGGAATTCGCATACAATAATAGCTACCAAGCTACTATCGGAATGGCGCCTTATGAAGCTTTGTACGGGAGGAGATGCAGGTCTCCGATCTGTTGGTACGAAGGTGGTGAAAAGAAGGAGATGGGGCTCACAACGGATGTCATAGACAGCACCACCCGAGCTATACAGAGCATTCGACAACGGATAGAAACTGCTCAGAGCCGGCAGAAGAGTTATGCAGATGTCCGGCGTAGACCACTGGAATTTGAGGTTGGAGATTTGGTATTCCTCAAGGTGGCTCCTATGAAAGGGGTAACGAGGTTTGGTAAGAAAGGAAAACTAAGTCCGCATTATGTGGGGTCGTACCCGATTCTGAAAAGAGTTGGCAAGGTGGCATATGAACTAGAGCTACCTCAAGAGATGTCGGCTATCCATAATGTGTTTCATGTATCGTTGCTCAAGAAGTGCATCCTAAACACAGATCAGATGATTGAGCCACAGGCAGTACAAGTTCAGGAGGATATAAGTTTTGAAAGTCGACCTATCCAGATCCTGGATCAGGAAGTCAAGAAGCTAAGGAACAAGGAAGTACCTTTGGTCAAGGTCCTATGGCAAAGTCAACGGTTTGAGGAGGCTACCTGGGAACGCGAGGACGAAATGAGACGCAAGTACCCGGAGCTATTCTAAGTTCGAGGACGAACTTTCACGAGGTATGCGGGATTGTAACGACCCGGAAAAATTTCTCAATATTTTCTTTAAAATATTGATCATGTCTAGATAGTGTTCGAGGAACCTAGAGATATTAGTATGAGGTTTAGCCGAGTTTTAGCATGGTTTTCCTATTTAAATTGAGAAGTTAAGTACTAATGAGCCTTATATGGACACCAAAAATGGGTTTTAATTAGGTAGAATTTAATATAAATCTAAAAGGATTTTAATTAGGAATATTAGCATGATTATGGGTGAATTTTAGGGAATTTTCTAAAATAAGAAAAAAAAATAAAAAGAAAATAAAAATAAAGTGCATGCACCAAGGATTGAACCTTGGACCTAGTCTACCATCATGCATGTGCTAACCAATTCACCTAGCAAGGGAGTGCTATGAGGGAATGAAGAGGATTTTAGTTAAGGCTTGGGAAAATAAAGAGTCATCAAGAGAAGAGACACCATGACTCTTCACTTACCCTCCTTAATGTAGTATAAAGGAATGAGGGAGGTGCCATGAGAGTTACTTTTCTTCCTTCATCTACAAGCCACTCTTCTTCCTCCTCCTTCCTCCCTCTAGCCGAAACCCACAAGTGGGGGTTTCCCTTGGAAAAGCTCCACAAGAAGGACTCATCTTCAAGATCTAAAAGTTTCACAAGGCTACAAGGGCTAGAGGTGACCTAAGGTCTAAGAAGTTCTTTTGGTTCTCTATATTCAAGGTGAAAAATCAAGAAAACCCAAGGTAAGACTCCCTCACCTGTGGTATGATAGTTCCCCTTGATGTTTATCATATTATGAAGTTTCGTTTAGGTTTTATGTTGAGAAAAACCCATGATCTTGGCCCTTGAACTTTCGGCCACCATGTGTTTGGGTTCAAAAATGATGTTAAAAATATCTCTCATGTTTTCTAATGTATTCTCATGATGAATATAGAATAGAAGATAATTTTGGAAAATTTATAGGGTACCCTAAGACCCTTTAGGGTTTGGGACCTTCACCATGAGTCCATGGTTAGGATTTGGACCTAACCCTTCAAGTATGTACCTTGTGCATCCTCATGATACAAGGGGAGGTTGAAGATGATTTATGTGAATTTTCACAAGGCCTTGCAACCTTGCAAGTTTCGGCCAAGATGGGAAGTGGGGCTAAAAGTTAAGGTTTTCTTCAAGTATGGGTTCCAAAGGCCCCTATGGTATGGTATGGTTGGTGTTTAATGTTTGATTGGGAATTTTATGGAATTTTTCCATGCACCCATGGCCTTGTAAGGTTTCGGCCAACCCTAAGAAGTAGGGCTAAAGGTTAGGGTTAACCCTAATCATGAGCTCTAATGGCTTCCTATGGCCTTATAGGTAATGTATGGTTGTTTCATTACCTTATGCTACCTTACATGTTAATTGAATGATGGAACCCTTCCTTGCAAGTTTCGGCCAAGCAATGTAAATAGGGTTTAGGTGGAGTTAGGGTTTGAAGGATGATGGTTTATGGCTCATTATGATGTATATATATAGGTTCAAGCATGTGGTAGAAATTATGTTACCTATAACCCTAACCTTAGGTACTATGTTACATGTTTGTATGTTCATGTTAGATGTCATGCTTAATAGGGTTTATTCATGAATGTCTTATGTTCTATGCCATGCGCTTAGATAGTATGTAACAGGTTTATAGAAGTCCCACCTATGCATCCTTGTGATAGATACTATACTTATGTATGAAATGCAATGCTTACCTTATGTATCATGATCATGCAAGCTCTATGGAATAGAATGATGGTCTAAGTAGACATGTCATGTTTAATGAATATAATGACATGCTTACCTTATATGCCATGATCATGCAAGCACTATGAACAAGAATGATATTTTATGTAAGCATGTCATGTTTATGAATGAAGTTAATCCAAGAACTATGAACAAAAATGATATTTTATGTAAGCATGCCATGTTTTATGAATGAAGATAATGCTCATGCCTTTAAGGCATCATGATGCTATGCATTAAGTATGAACAATGAAAGGTCAAGTATGCTCTATGTCATGCTTCATGTAACAAAGTTATGCTATGTCTAAGTATGCAATGAATGTCTTATGAATGATGAAGCATGTAAAGTTATTTTACTTTATGAATGATCTTGTACTGGACCGAAGTATGGGTCCAAGGGATGGGCACCTTAAGAACGCCCTGGTTCTGGACTACCGACTATGCTGTCCACGGTTCTGGGACTACCGAAGCTGTCCAACAGGGATGGGCATCTTAAGAACGCCCCGGTTCTAGGACTACCGTAGCTGTCCTTACCCTAGTAGGTCGAGACTAGCTACCTCGTATTTACTTAGGGATGCGCGCATATGATGTATGTATGTGGTACAAGCCGAAGACCCCAATGATGTTATGATTATGTTTAAGTATTTAAAAGAAAGTATGATTTTAAATTAAGCATCCTTATGTCTATGCATTCAACCCATGCATTCATTCATGCTATGCATTATGCCATGATAGTGAATAATATACTTATGTTTATGTTAAGAATATGCCCATGTGTTATGTTAAGAATTATGCCATGATAGCAAATGTATGCTCATGATTATGTTTATGTTCATGCTAGATTATGATGCCATGATTTTATTTATGTTCATGCTAAATTATGATGCCATGATTTTATGTTCAAGCTAAATTATGATGCCATGATTTTATGTATGTTCATGCTAAATTATGATGCCATGATTTTATATTGTGTTCATGCTAAATTATGATGCCATGATTTTATTTATGTTCATGCTAAGAATGATGTCATGATTGTGTTTATGTTTATGATAAGAAGTATGCTATGATATGTAGGATTGAAGCATTATGTTTATGTTTATGTGACGTATGAATTTTTGTGAGTAGGAAAGAGTCTTACTAAGCCTTTGTGCTTATAGTCTAATTTTCCTCATACCACAGATCAAGCGAGAGGACAATAAGGAAGCAGCAGGAGGGGCAAGAATGTATGTGTGTGGTAGTGACTTGGCCAAGGAAATACATAATTACAAGTTTTATGCAAATTTTATGATTGTGTTGTCTAAACAACTTACACTTGCTACTTGTGTGCTTGATGGATGACTATGTGACTTTATGATATGATGTTAAGTATGATGTTAAAATGATAAGTTCCCATGTCACCAAGTTAGCAAGGATAGTTAGGTGTATGTATGTGTATGTTTAAGTTATTCCGCTGCCTACGATGCTCACATGCCCTAAGTATGTTAGCGTAACGTCGCTTTATGAAAAAAAAATGCGGGCGTTACAGGCCCCAACTATGTGGATAGTAGATAGTGGATGCTCAAGACACATGACCGGAGATGTGAGCAAGTTCACCACTATTAGCTACCTAAGAGAAGGGACGGTCTCCTTTGGGAATAGTGGAAAGTTGAGAATCATTGGTAGGGGCACAATTAAGATATCTCCCACTATTTCCATACATAAAGTACATTTAATCAAAGACATGAAATTCGATTTATTAAGTGTAAGCCAATTATGTGATGCTGGTTTTAAAGTTGAATTTTATGCTAGAAAATGCATTATTAGACATAATGAATCAAGTGATACCATATTAAAAGGATTTAGAGAGGCGAATTTATACTATCATGATCTATCTTATGCTACTAACAATGTTGTTAAGTGTCTCATGTCTAAAGAAGAAGAAGGGTGGTTGTGGCACCGGAGACTTGGACATGTTAACATGAGAAGCATTGCAAGAGTGGCTAAGGAAGAATTAGTGAGGGGGCTCCAATGATCAAGTACGAGAAGAACAAGTTGTATGATGCATGCCAAGAGGGTAAGCAATCAAAAGCATCACACAAAGTTAAAACTCTAATCACCACCTCCTTACCTTTAGAACTTTTGCATATAGATTTATTTGATTGTCATAGTACTCCCTCACTTGTAGGGAGTAAGTATTGCCTAGTAATAGTAGATGATTTTTCTAGGTTTACATGGGTCTATTTCTTGAAACATAAGGATGATACCCTAGAGATCTTCGTAGGATTTAGTAAAAGGGTAGAAAACGAAAAGAACATCAAAATAAACTGAATTAGGAGTAACCATGGTGGGGAGTTCCAAAACGTAAATTTCACACAATTTTGTGTTGAAAATGGGTACAAGCATGAGTTTTCATGCCCAATGACTCCTCAACAAAATGGGGTAGTTGAGAGGAGAAACCGAGCCCTACAAGAAGCTGCTAGGACTATGCTTAATGCATATTCCCTTCCTAGCTATTTCTGGGCCGAAGCGGTTAACACCGCTTGCTATATCCAAAACCGGGTCTTGGTACATAGGTTTTTAGGAAAAACACCTTTTGAACTTTGGAATGGAAGGGTACCACAAGTCCACTATTTTAGGGTCTTTGGATGTAAAGTCTACATCTTAAACACCAAAGATGACCATTTTATGTTTAATCAATGGACACTTTGCCCAAATATCACAGTTGGACATTTTAAACTTTTGAAAACCATTTTATGTCTTACATACTCTGCCATTCTTTTAGAATTCATATGATTGCAAAATTGGTTTCAAAGTTTGGTACAAAATGTAGTGGTTTTTAAAGATTTTGGATTTTTGTCAAAAGTCATGCATGTTTGAAATTTTATATGGTTTAATATTTTTCCCTAATAGAGTATAACATTTCAAACATGTATTCAAAATTTTACGATTTTTGGAATTTTCTGGAATTTTCTAGAAGTTTCTGAAATTCGGCAGAAAAGATGAAAAATCAGACTGATGGAGTATCAGTCGACTGCCCCATGGGCAGTCGACTGGCACGCCTGTTTTCAGCCATTGTGAGAAATTTCAGAAATTCCATATTCTCACATTTGATGTCATAGGGTTTGGTTGCTTGAGGCAATCATTTTGATGGTGTCAAAGGGGGAGAATGGGTGGTTTAAGTTAGAATTTTGACTTAAAATGGATGATTTTAGGTATTTTATCTAACTTAGAACTTGAATGCTTGAATGTTTAAAATGGAGAAGACATGGATTAAGGGGGAGGTATCTCTTAGGTTCTGATATGTCTTATATTTTAAATATATTGTTGTTAAGTGGAAACTTAACTTGGATTATGAGTAGAATTGAAAATAGGAAGAAGACATAGATTAAGTGGGAGGTTACCTCCTAGGGATGTCTTAATTTTTCAATTGTTATGTGTTGCTACTGCTATTGTGGTTGTTGTTTATCTCTAACTTAAACATATTGCCACACATCAAAAAGGGGGAGATTGTTGAGGCAATCGACCCTTAAATGATTGGAAGATCATGGTTTTGATGTGTGGGCGAATAGGTTTAAGGTTAGAGTGTTATGTTGTATTTGATGTGTGTGATTGAGTTTGCAGGACTTGGAAAATCACACATGGTGGACATATCCGAGGGACGAGAGCCGAGGGAGGAGAGCTCCAAGGGCAAGCCGGGAAGTGGACTTCAAGGGCACACGTGAAGGGTGGCATGGAGGCAAGCCAAGGGAAGGCTTGCGTGCGCATTCGATGGACGATAGCCAGAGGAAGAGGACTTCAAGAGGCGAGCCAAGGGAGTAGACCTGAAGGAACACGGGAAGGAGAAGGTCCGGAGTTGATGGAACTAAGCTGGGAGGCAGGGTAGTCGACTGGCCTGGAGGCAGTCGACTGCCAAAACCCACAGAAAGTTTGCTGCCCTTAGGGCAGTCGACTGGTATACCACGAAACTAGCCATTGGCTAGCCGTTGGCCAGCAATTAATGCTGGGCCAGTCGACTGGTGCGGGGCTGGACAGACTACGAGTTTATCCTTTTCACCTATAAAAGGAGCACCTTTTTGCACGTGTACGGTACGGTTCCGTACAGTAACGAGGTGCTGCCCAACTGAAAAGTGCTCTTGCTTCCTCTCACTCAATTTACTTCATTCTGTAAAGAGGAAGATCGCCGTTGTAACGGTTTCTCCACCTGAAGGAGATTTTCATAGTGAAAGTTGTTCTCGCGGCATGGATCCTTGGATTAGTCACCCATCTGGGTGGATACCAAGTAAAATACTTTTGTTAGCATTGTTTCATTTTCCTTTACATATTATTTCCACTGCGCTAACAATTCTGTAGAGATCAAAACGATCCGAAAAAGTGCATTCACCCCCCTCTGCACGCCTTAGACGATCCTTCACCTGGGAGCAGAAACCTTCATCCCTTCGTTCATGCAACTAAGGTTAGTTCCAAAACACAAATAACATATAAATAATATAGATTTAAGCATGATTTATAGCCAGAGCTGTCTTGGTTCTGACTTTGAGCTTCCCAAATGGAACCCTAGGTCGAACTGACACCTAATGTTCCCTCCTACGGGGAACGCATCCTCACCTACTCCTCTCAGGAGAGTTTACCTTTTTGCCAACCAGCTCCTCCGGTTGGACTTTTGCCCAATCCCCCGGATCAGGTCTTCGGTGCCCAGTCCTCGACCAGGACTTATTGCCCAGCTTCACTAACCAGGTCTTCGATGCCCAGTCCTCGACCAAGACTTATTGCCCAGCTTCACTCACCAAGTCTTCAGTGCCCAATCCAAGACCAGGACTTATTGCCCAACCTTATGTCAGGACTTAGGTGCCCAGCCCGCGGCCAGGACTTAGTGCCCAATTCTTGGAACTAGGACTTCGTGCCTAGTATACCTAGGACTTTTCCTGCACACTTGATTAAGATTGTCAGATCACAACAAAACCTTAATTTCAGAACCCTTTGCCATTATCAAAACACAAGTTTGACTTTGGTGCTTCCGGCACCAATAGATTATTCTCTGAAGCTTGAGAGATTGTGTTTGTGTGGATACGCATAGAGGCACAGACACTTGAACGTGCAAGATATCTGGCGTACCTTGGACAAGCAGGATAAGCAAAGGGCACACGTCAAAGGTAATACCTATAAGATAGGAAGTTGTAGTTCTAACTTTATATGAGTTTTCTTTCGCATGGATCGCTTGTGGGATGTATTATTTCCGCTGTGATTTTCAAATGTTTATGCCTATGGATTCCTACAAGTTCGGCCAAACTAGCATGGGTCGTGTGATTTAGCATAGCTTTGCCGTGTGAGTTTTGACCACAAGATACACTGGCCGTGTCATTTGACACAACCTTGCCATGGTGGGTACCTACTGCAAAAGTACCCCCTATTCGGCCATGCCCTAAAAAATTGAGCCAAGGTTGTGTCTGTTGACATGACCATGAGACACAAGCGTGTCTAAGAGAGGAACGATCATGTGACCCCTTTTTTTACCTAAAGATGCCATGTTATTGATTTGGTGTCTCAGAAAAGGTATAGATCTTGATGTCTCTTCAAATTTCATGTAGAGAGAATCTCTAGATTCCAACTGATCATGAAGTTATGACCATTTTACTTTCGATGTATAATCTGGCTTTAGGCATGGTCGTGTCACCTGACCATTCTCATTTGCATGGTCCTGTGCCCCCCTAAGACCTAGTTATCTCATATTTGTGTCTCATCAATGTTGTAGATCATCAAGCCCTCTTCAATTTGGTTTTAAAATAGCCAAAACTCCAACCAAACAAGAAGTTATGGCCGTTACAAAATTTGATATACTTGTGTTTATCATGCTGTCGCATTGATGATGATTGTGTTGAGTCATGGATATTAGCATGTTGCATATCATTGCACCATGTTCATACTATCGATTAAGTTTCCCTCTGTAGTTGAGAGAGTCACCAGTCATATTCATTGCCTATTAGGTCACTCAGGGATAGTGGTAGCTAGATTGAATTCATCTTGTCATGTCGTGCCCACTCAACCACTCAGGAGTAGTGGTAGCGGAGTTGCATATAGACAGTGACTTTCTTGTTATGTAGCTAGATAGCTACACTCAGAATCTTGCTCGACCTGCAACTGAGATGTAGTAGTAGTTGGAGTCATGGGCAATTGTCATAGTCCTACATGCTTGGCCACACAGATATTGTGGTTGCTGGAGTGGTGTGTAAGAGTGACACATACATATATATACATATGATGCATGAGACATATGTTGGATTTTTCTCTTATGTTTGTGATGTGTTGCATATGTTTGAGATATGATATGTTGCTTATGCTTAAGATATGATTGTTGCATATGCCTGATATTATTCATATATGTTCATATATCATACATGTTTATGCTATCATATGTTGCTTATTTAGTACGAGCAGATCTATTGCAGTTCCTCAGTTATTTACTAATCACTTTACCTTACGTTTTGGGTCGGTTTCGGTATGCGCATTTATTATGTCAGTTATGATTGTGTATATATTCCTTACCTGAGAGACTGTATATTTTCATCGCCTTACACATTTGTTCATGCACTATTCATTTCTGTTATCCCGGAATCACTTGGATTTACCACCCCTACTTCTATTTTTCTTTCCCCAAGTAGCAGATTTATGTAGTTGTTACTATCTTCTATTATTTATATTTATCTCAGCTATGTGGATTGTATTAAACTGTGTGGTTGTGGATTCTAACCATGTGACTGTAGTTTATTATGCTTGTACAATCATGTGGCTACGTATCTGGGTTTCCTATTTGTCAAAAGAGGGGAAAGCATATATCTCGGGGCATAACACAATTAACTGAAAGTGATCGACAGTGAGTCAATGACTACTTCAACAAATTTTTTCGAACTACTTCAACAATTAACTGAAGTGTTGACAAATTGTTGAAGTAGTCTGAAACCTCCAAATTAATTATTTACACTCCTTTGTAATCTTCCAAACACTAAAGTCTAAAACTTCCTACTCTATCATAATCTTCTAAAGCTATAAAATGTTATAAATTACCTTGCAATAACTCTGCGCACAAAATAGTAAATTGCAGGTGCAGGCAATGTAAATCCTTAAACTTCCATGGCACAGATGCAGCTCTAATTTCTTCTACAGTTCTTGGAAATAACTCTAATATTTATCGTCTTCTTGATGTCACATCCAATTACGATTTGTAGATATATTATCTGTATTTTTAGAAAATATACAAATGTTTTTACAAATAAAATAAGAGTTAATCATTCTCCAAAAATATATATTATATTAAAAGACTAATTGGGTAGTAACGAAGTTATGCACGAACGTAGACAATGAGGTTTCTAAAAAGATTACGTTAAAAAAAATATTGATGTGCATGTACTTACAAGTCTCATTGAGATCAGAAAACATAAAAGTGGTCACTAAACATATCTATACTAACAATTAGTAGATATAATATTTAATATCCATGAGAAATATGTATTCAGATAGGTTATTTGTTTTGTACAAGCAGCAGTTGCTATACATAAGAACATGAGAAGTTTAATAAACAAACTATAGATAACTGATGAGAATCATACATTAGGTTTTATTGACAATATTTTTCCTTCCATTTTCACTGAAGACCAAGGAATTTAGTTCACTTCCTCTGTTTGGTCCGCAAGCAAATCCTATGCGCACTGTTTCAAATCCCTACGTACTTGATGCATGCACAAACAATAGGTAAAATCTAACTTAAAACTTTTGGAAAACACATTAGAACCACTTTGTCAAAGCTAACCATCATCATTGCACGAACACTTGAAACTCTAGAAATAAGATTTGATATGTTGTTTAAGCTGGTGAAATCATGCTCTAAGTGTTTGAGTCTGACTAGTAGATTGTAATGTTTTGGTGAAGGGTTTTGTTAGTGCAATCATGCCCTTAGTTTTATATCATTGAGAATTTTGATATTTGGGCAAAGAGTTTAAGTTAGGATTACATATGTATCTAATATGTGTTTGAAGTTGTGTAGGGCTTAATTGATATATTCATGGAGTCATAGTGTATAGCTACGATTGATGACTCAAGATTCATTAAGGATTAGAGATGGGTTGTATGAGATATTCAAGAGAACGACCAGAGAAAATGAATTATATAAGTTAAACATTATGCTATATGGGCGGTGACAGCAACAAGGCAGCAACCACTACGCGAATGACAGTCATCGCGTGTGATTTGGACACCACTACTACAGCTCATTGCAGAACAGAGAAGAACTAGAGATAGAGATGAGGATTACCTGTGCTTTTTCGGTGGAAAAAATGGCGGAGAAGATCGATTGCAAATGAAGCAGAGTCTTACGTGCCGCCGTTTGTGATCGTCCGTGATTTGGGAGATGCACGAAAAAAAAGAATAGGGGTTTAGGGCTTTCATTAATTAAATATTTAATAAATTACTTTTCGAAATATATAAATCATAAATGGATTATTTTTCTATTTAAAGTATTTGAAACAAATTTATAAACAGATAAAATTTCGTATTAAATTTAATCGTTATTCCATATTTATTTTTGTTTAGAAACAATTCTTTATAAATTCAGTTTCTAATTTATTTTAAATTCTATTTTAATTTTTTTTGTATATTATTTTTTTGAAGTTAAACAGATTAATAATTTTGTATCAAATTGTTTACCATTTACTAAAATTAAAAATAAAATTATTTCAATTTAAAAAATCTATTTTTGAAGCTTTATTTTCTTGTGGTGGAAGATTTCATTACATTCATAATTGCTCATATAGAAATGCTCACCAACCATGATCTAATCACGAGTTCTCTCATGCTATGAATCGTATTGCGAACATTTAGTAAATGAGTTTAAGATCCAATCATACACATAAAGAATGTGCATTCATATAGTGAATCTTTATTTATTCAATAAATAGTCCATTCCATAAGTAGATTGCTTTAGGACATCTTTCAAATATAATATACTCCCACTTGGCCTATGCCAATCACCATGGTATCCAATACCACAGGCCTCTACATAACTCTGTAAACTTGTTTTGAGCTAGAAGTTTCGTCAAAGGATCATCTAGGTTCCTTTCGGTGAGAATCTTCTCATTTTGTATATCATTCCTTCTTTTGATCACCTGATCAAAATGATAGCGGTGAAGCACATGTTTAGATCGTTGATGAGACTTAGATTCCTTGGCTTGGTCAAAGACCTCATTGTTGTCGCAATAAACTAGTATTGTTTTAACAATGCTCGGAACCACATCCAAGTTCAGTGACGAACTTCTCGATCTAAACCGCTTGCATTACTGCTTCAGAAGTTGCAATGTATTTTACCTCACAGGTAGAATCTACAACAGTGTCTTGGTTGGAACTCTTCAATGTGAATATGTATCCAAACCGAGAATTTGAAATCATCCTTGTATGTCAGGAAGCTGGCATCAATATACTTGCATATAATCATATCACCTTTTTCATACACTAGGAATACATCCTTAGTTCTGTGGGATCGTTGTGATCGATAAAGGGTGGGTGAATATCGATTACTTAAAATTTTTTGGAAAGCAGATAATACGCAGTAGAAAGTAAAACAATGCTAACTCGTTTTCTTTTTACTTGGTTTGGAGTCTATAATGGCTCCTACTCCAAGACCCACGGTCCTTGACCGTTTTCGTTGGGTAATTCTATATTTGAAAAATGATACAAGTGAAAAGCTTTGAATACAGAATTAATTAATAAAATACAATTATACCGATGACACAAAGGAAATGGAGAAAACTTCTCGAGCAGCATGTCGTCGATCTTGAGCATTGTCAGTGCGGAAAACTCGAGCACGGAAGAATGATGGAGCATGTTTGAGTGCTTGAGCTGGAAAAATAGTTGTTCTGAGGTAACGGGGTGAAGCTTCTTTTATAGTGCCTTCTTGGGTGCTTGATAAGGTCTGGGGCGCCTGCCACGTCACCCAAACATGGCGCGTGCTTATCCGTAGACTTGGCCAAACCTTATCCCTGGTATTGGGCGCCTAGGAGTGCTGAGGCGCCTGATGGCTCACGGGTGCCTAAGAAGCTGACGTGGCAAACCTGCTATCTCAGCTTTTCCATCCGCTGAAAAACCCCTTCTAGGGCGCCTATTACCTCTCAAGCGTCTAGGTTCTCAGGCGCTTGAACTCAATCTCACTTACTTAAAGCATCTTGAGTCAAGTCATGGACCTAAGCATCTCAACCCAATCTACGTTATCAATAAAAGTATCCTAATGTGCTTGTGAGATGCTGGCTTCTAAATCTATAGCAACATGCAAACTAGGGTTAAGACCTGCTAAGTCCATTGCGTAAAAAGACCCTAGTTTTTTTAAAGGGGTAAATTGTTTAAAAAACTAAGTCAGAAAAACACTTTTAAAACAATATGATTTTGAAAATAAATTTGCAAGATAATAGGATTATTTAAAAAAATAGTGATTAAAAATCAATCCTATTCTACTAAACACATTCTTAGCTGCCTTCTTAGTGAACTAAACTCAAACTCTAGTAGTGGTTTAGTAAAAATATCAGCTAGGTTAGATTTTGAATCTATATGTGTAAGTACGATTTCACCCTAGTCACGTGATCCCTAAAAAGTGATGTTTAACTTCAATATGTTTAGTTCTGGAATGATAAATGAGGTTTTTGGTAAGATTATTTGAACTTATATTGCCAATAAATACTTTAGTTTGGGTATAGTCTAGGTTAAAATCCTTAAGCGTATGGATCATCCATAAGAGTTGAGCTACACATTGTTGGACCTTGGATGGCTAGAGGGGGGGGTGAATGTATCCAGACACCAAAATTTAACGCTTATCAAATTTCTGCACTTCAAACATTAGTAGCACAGCAGAAGCTAAAAGAAAAACAGAGTATGCAGAAATGAAAACGCTAAGCTAAGAGCAAACACAAGAACGCTAACAAGAGGATTTACAAGGTTCGGGGATAACTTGCCCCTACTCCTTGGCGTGCCCTTAAGGTGGGCAATCCCTTGATCGTCGGCAGATCAAGCCCCGGTGAACACCGGATAAAATGCAACCTCCTTCTCGGTGGAGAAACCTCTCCACAGCGTTTCAAACAAGGATATATGTTTAAGCACAATGAAACACAAGAAACATCTAACTTAGCACTAAGGACAGCAAGAACTCAGACAAACTTCTCCCGAGCTCCACTCAGCGCAGATATCACGCAAGAATCCCCTTCTTCGTGTCTTCTCGCTGATGGACTCGCCAAGCCTTCTGACTCTTCTTCCCAATGCTCAAGTAACAGATGGTTGCTTCAAAGATTGCAGTTGCTTGCTCACGATTGATGAAAGTAATCGCACAAGCACAAGAATGCAGTAAGGAGAAGTTGCAGTTAGCTCTAGCCAGAAGTCTCTACTCCACTTCTCCGCTACACAGCTTAAGTCTTCTCCACCAGCGCCAGGTCACCACCTCACTGCAGCCTCCAGCTGCTCACCTGCCAACGCCAGCTACCATTGAGATCTCCCTGGACTTCCTGAGCTTCCCTCAGTGAAACTCCAGTCAGCAGCTCCAGTCAGCAGCTCCAGTCAGCAGCTCCAGCCGTTGCAACCTGAGATGGCAAATGGACAAACCTGCTCCAAGGAAAGGCCTCCTTTGACTCTCCTTAAGTGTTTGAATCCATCCCTGTCACCTGCAGCTTAATCAGACCATTAGCACAACATATCAAGCAGAAAATCAAGTATCAGAGATTAAACACAGAGAATCAGATACGTTCAGACACGTTCAGAGCGTCTGACAGTGCAATTTAAATTAAAGTGATCAGTCACCAAACCGATCAGGACTATCCCAGACCGATCAGGCTCCAACCTGATCGGTCCACAGTGAGAAACTTGGGATCGCAAGCTCGTATGATCGATCACCCTGACCGGTCACCAGATCGGTCACCAAACCGATCCGGAAGTCAGCTTGCGACAATCCCGCTCGGACTCCACTGGCTGATCGGTCACCAGACCGATCAGGCTGCTCCCAGACCGATCAGGCTCTAGCCTGATCAGTCAGGGTGAGAAACCTCGCGACAGTTGATCGTTCAACTTGATCGGTCACAGTTTCTCCCTGATCGGTCACCAGACCGATCAGGAACCAATCAGTAGGTTTGCCAAAAACCTACTGGATGCTCCCTGATCGGTCACCGGACCAATCAGGAGCAGATCAGCAGGGGAACTCAACCCACTTGTGAGCTCCCTGATCAGTCACCAGACCAATCAAGATCTGTGCAGTGAGTGAAACGCATTCTCCCTGATCGGTCACCAGATCGATCAGTCATCGCTGGATCGGTCACCAGACCGATCCACGAAGGAGTACCGTGCCAATCTCCCTGATCGGTCACCAGACCGATCCAGGGGCTCCAACCTAGCCATCCAAGCTAGGGTTTCATCCAACCTAGCCCTCCAAGCTAAGACTTTTCACCTAACCCTCCAGTTGGGACTTTTCACCTAACCCTCCAAGTTAGGACTTTTCACCTAGCCCTCTAAGCTAGGACTTTTCACCCAACCTTCCGAGTTAGGACTTTTCCACACCTAGCCCTCCAAGCTAGGATTTTTCACCTAACCCTCCAAGTTGGGACTTTTCACCTAACCCTCCAAGTTAGGACTTTTCACCTAGCCCTCCAAGCTAGGACTTTTCACCCAACCCTCCAAGTTAGGACTTTTCCACACCTAGCCCTCCAAGCTAGGATTTTCCACACCTAACCCTCCAGGCTAGGATTTCTCCACACCTAGCCCTCCAAGCTAGGATTTTATCAAACCTAGTCCCACTAGGTATGCCTAGTCAACGACCAGGACTTAAACCAAATCATAATCATAGTCATCAACCTAAACTAAAATCGATGTCAATACCAAAACAACAATCAGGGTCAGACTGCATCAACAATCTCCCCCTTTTTGTTGTTTGACAATCTGATTTTAAGTTTAGGGATTCGAAATCATTATCCTCAAATTTCAGAATCATAGAGGAATCAGGATCCTCCCCCTACAACATTTCATCCCAAACTTAACCAACCAACCACACTCTCCCCCTTTGTCGAACATCAAAAGGGTCTAGAGGGGCTGTTAAGTTTAATCATACTCCCCCTCAACCTAGGGGTATTCCAAAACAACAAAGGTATGATATGATTTATGAAAGCATATCAAAACATATGATAAAGATAAGGCATGCAATACAAGCATATGTATCATATGGACATGGTATTCATAAGCATGATCATAGCAACGCTTAATGAGACAAACATAATGATAGCAATTTTGTAACAATCATATCAGCCAACAATAACCATGGCAAAGCATAAACAAAGCAATCATGTGAACAAGCAGATAAGCCAACAATCAAAACATGTTAAGACAAATATGAAAGCATGCAAAATATCAGATGTTCATATTGCATCAGAGTCAAGGCAAGGGCGGCACAAGGCCATAAAAGTCAAGTCATGAGGCATACAGCCCGAAAGTCATACAATCCAAACCATCAGATAGTCAAATCTCAAACAGATGTAGAGTATAATCAATCGTCAGTGGGGAATCAGCATCCTGCATAGGGTCATCCACATCATCAGGAACAACAGACCCCGGTGCAGTACTGGCAGATGGCGCACCTCCAGGGAATGTGTGCCGGCACCACTCATCGCACCACGTTTGCTGCAACGCACGAACCCCGGAGACATCAGACTCCACCGCGGTCAATCTGCAATCGAAAGATCAGAACTCCGAACGGACCTCCTCTCGATAAAGCTCTCGCAGATGAAGATCATACTGGATCGTCTGATCCAGCTCAAAAATCTGCCATCGTAGGTCCGGCTCGGGCTTATAGTCATAGTCGGCAGAAGCAGCGGGAGCCTCCTGAGGTGCAGCAGCATCGGCGGGTGCCTGAAAGTATGGACCTCCCCCTGGTAGATCACCAAGACCCCTCCCATCCTTCCAAACCAGTGCTCGATCGAGATCTCGAATAATGATACCAGACTTGGCGAATGCTCTCCGGCCAAGCTGGCAATCCTGTCTGACCATGGGCACTGTCCTGCCCTTGGTGACATCAACACCTATTGAAATAAGCCAGTCGGTGATGACATGACCAAAAGCATATAGACTGTGCGTCGGCTCGGCTCTCTATAGGATAGGATGGACTGAAAAATACTCTCCATGATGTCAAAGTCCATGCGTTGGTGCATACCATAGAGCATCAGGCAATGATAGGGACGGATCTCGGTCAAGGGCTTTGAAGTGATTGGTAGGATACAATTTGAGATTATCTTGAAGAGGATGTAATCGGTAGGAGAGAGATGGAGTGCTGCAAAAGTCGGAAAATCATGACCCAATTCGTCAAGCCCGGCTGGGCGGGGATGTCCAAAGAAATACTGATAAATGGTGTCGGGGGTAACATCGGCAAAAGGAGCCAACAAAGGGTCTGGGAGCCAGGATAAATAGAATATAGGTTAGGCAATCGTCGACCGCCAAGATACTCTGCTAGAATCTCATAAGAGAAATCGAGATTTCTCTTTGCTACGCGGGTGGTGAATTCAAAACCTCCTTGAGGCCCTTGTTGAAGATTGTTGTAAAACTCTGAGACAAGATTATAGTTTATCGTCCACTCCAAGGATAGGAGAAAGGCAAGGTTGTAGAAAGTGACTATCTCCATGATGGAGGGGCAGTGCTCGGATAGAAAGGGAACATCAATTGATCGGCAAGAGAGTAACTTGAAGGTGCGAGATTGAAAAGTCTGTTCACAGGCAGAATTGGGGAACCGAGAACTTGAGGAAGGCTGAGGCCTTCGGGAGGGCGCGGATGAAGAAGGGGCTTTGCCCTTAGAGCTGCCCTCCACTGGTTCTTTTCCCTTGAATGATCTTCTAATGGATCGTAATAAATCAAGGCAATAGATTTGATCAAGATGAAGTGAAATCAAGACACAGATGCGAATATTGATATGGTCACGAATAAAGGATCACATGGTCAAGATATTGATCAAGTTAATCATAACAGAAAATGAGAAAATGAGCATAGGTTTAATCAATGGAGTAAGATGTGATCAATAATCAAAGGACAGAAAGATTTGATCACGGGAAGAGTAATCGAGTGAACATAAGGTAATGATCAAATGAGATGAGGTATAATCAGTAACATTGAAAGGTCATGGCAAGGGAGGCCACAGCAAAAACATAGAGTCACGGTACAAGACAGAAGACACATTATGATTAGCCCAAATACATAACTGATGAAGTAATCTGTAAGATAACATGAAACACAAACTTACTTAGGTGCCATGGCGATTTGGTTGAGAGGAAAACACTTTCTGAACCTTGCGCAAGAGAGAATTGCAACACAGGGGACAAGCTAGCAGTTGCTAACAACACCAACAGCAAGAATAAGAACTCTCACGCAGAAGGAGAAGATCGTACTCGCAGAGGAGATCGCTGGAGGAACTCACGCACAGCAATTGAAGGGAGATCGCACACGCAAGGAAGAAGGAAGGGAGGTTTCGGCGCTGAGGGGTTTTGATCGACTAGGGCTTGGGAAGTGGAGAGAAACATGATTAAATTGGTTGGTGGATCGGTCCACCAACCAGACTTTAATGCGATTGAATGGATCACCGTTCGATCTGGGAGCGTCGAGATCGATCAGGCTCCGGCCTGATCGGACTGGCCTGGTCCTGATCGGTCGGGTGACCGATCAGGCAGGCTCCTGATCGATCGGCTTGATCGATCAGGAAGCGAATAGTAGGTTTGAAGGATATTCTGGAAGCCCCCCTGATCGGTCTGTGGACCGATCACCACAGGGTGCCAGATCGGCCCGGGGACCAATCCAGGCTAGCACAGAATGTGTAGACAAAATTTCGCAAAGTCTCTGTGACCCCTCTGATCGGTCTGTGGACCGATCACCACAGGAGGGAGCCAGATCAGTCCGGGGACCGATCAGCCCTACTCTTGATCGGTCCAGTGACAGGGTTCCTGATATTCCCTGATATGATCTGAAACTTTCAGTTTCAGACTTCTCTTCGATTTCTGATAAGATCTGATGAAGAATATCGATCTTGGAAGTGATCCCTTGACTAAAATTGATCCCTGAACAAGGATTAAAGGTCCTTATGGGTTTAACAATCACTTTGCTCCACCCAAGTGGAGTCAAACTCAACCAACAAACATCCACTCAATTTCAAACAAGTTTGTATCAAATTCATGTTTCCAATCAAGTTTCCTTGATTGGAATGTCCAAGTATGATCATGGAGCCAAATACACATGTGTTATGCATTGGTTTTCCCCATACTTGGTCACCGAAGTGATTTTTATCTCGTCAACTTAATTTCTCAAGGATGCATTGACATTTTGAGAAATTGAGTTGATCCTAACATCTCACCCCATTTCTAGCAAACAAAAACGTTTTGTTGAACCTTATAGTTTGTGTGAGATGTCCCCAAAGTTACCCAATTGTATCCCAACAATTAGAAATGATCATCAAGGGTTTTGAATGCAATTCAATCCTATGAAGCATGACACATTCCCAACTCCCTTCTTAAGAAGCTAAACTCATTTTTGGGGAGTGGTTTAGTGAAAATGTCCGCTAGATTTGATTTGGACTCTACATATGAGAGTACAACATCTTCTCTTGCGACATGATCCCTAATGAAGTGGTGACACACTTCAATATGTTTGGTTCTAGAGTGATGGACCGGATTCTTGGTTAGGTTAATTGTGCTAACATTGTCACATAACACTTGCATACCCTTGTAGCTTAATCCATAGTCCTCTAGAGTATGAATCATCCATAACAATTGTGATATGCTCTCTCCCATAGCAATATATTCTGCCTCGGTCGTGGAGAGAGCAACACAATGTTGTTTCCGACTTGACCAACTAACTAAAGATGATCCTAAAAATTGGCAACCCCCACTAGTGCTTTTCCGATCCAATTTACATCCAGCGTAGTCGGAATCGGTGTAGCCAATTAGGTCAAAAGATTCGGTACGGGGGTACCATAGACCAACACCAATTGTGCCCTTGAGGCATCTCAAAATTCTCTTGACAGCAATCAAGTGAGATTCCTTGGCACTAACTTGATATCTAGCGCACATACCTACAGCGAAAAGTATATCAGGTCGACTGGCTGTAAGGTATAGCAGACTACCAATCATGCTGCGGTATTGAGTCAAATCAACAGGTTTACCACTCTCATCATTGTCTATCCTTGTGTTTGTAGCCATGGGAGTGGTTACCTCTTTTGAATCACTCATATTGAATTTTCGAAGCATCTCTTGAGTATACTTTGATTGGTGCACATGGATCCCATCTCGGATTTGTTTGATTTCAAGTCCAAGGAAGAAAGTCAACTCTCCCACTAGACTCATTTCAAATTCACTCTCCATGTGCCAATGAACTCATTTAAATATCCCTTATTGTTTGAGCCACAAATAATGTCATCGACATATACTTGGGCTACAAATATATTGTCACCATCTCTACGTAGAAATAGTGTAGGGTCTATTTGGCCTCTTACAAAGCCTTTCTCAATTAAAAATGTTGACAACCGCTCGTACAATGCTCGGGGTGCTTGTTTTAGGTTATAAAATGCCTTTTTGAGCTTAAATACGTGGTTTGGAAATTCGGTACTCTCAAACCCCGGAGGTTGTTCGACATAGACCTCTTCTCTAATCAAACCATTTAGAAAGACCGATTTGACGTCCATTTGATATAACTTGAAACTACGATGTGCTGCAAATGCAAGCATCAATCGGATGGACTCTAATCGAGCCACGGGAGCATAGGTCTCATCATAATCAAGGCCTTCAACTTGACTGTAGCCCTTGGCTACTAAGCGTGCCTTATTTCTTATGATTTCTCCCTTATGGTTCAACTTGTTTTTGAAGACCCATTTGGTTCCAATAATGGTGGTCTTCTTGGGTGTAGGGACCAGGTCCCAAACTTGACTTCTTTCGAATTGACCTAGTTCATCTTGCATCGCAATGATCCAATCGGGATCATTTAATGCTTCATCAATTTTCTAGGTTCAATTTCGGAAATTAGAGCAACTTCATTAGCCTCATTCCGGAAGAATGATCTAGTCCTAACCCCATGGTGGATGTCTCCAACAATTTGATCTTGGGGATGACTAGAGGCTAATCTTGTTTGCCTTGGTGTTGGTGGTGCTTCTTGAATGGTTTCACTAGACACCGGCTCAGCCTCAAGATCCGGCTAATCTATGGGTTGTCTAGGCTCACTGTCATCAGATTCATCACCATCAACAACATTTAGACTTTCATTCAAACTTAGTCTCCTAAGTTTGAATTGGACTTCATCTTCTGGTTGTCCATTGGCTTTTGGAATTTCTTCAAAGACAACATTAGAAGACTCTTCAACCAATCTAGATTTCTTGTTGTAGACTCGGTAGGCTTTGCTAACTAGGGAGTACCCGACTAGTATCCCTTCATCATCCTTTGCCGTGAACTTTCCAAGATGATCCTTGGTGTTTAGGATAAACACCTTACAACCAAACACCCTAAGATGTTTAACTGTAGGTGGTTTCCCAAACCAAAGTTCATGGGGAGTCTTTCCTAAGAATCTATGGATGAGGACTCGATTTTGCACGTAGCAAGCCGTGTTTACAGCTTCAGCCCATAAGTAACTCGGTAGTGAGTACTCATTGAGCATGCTTCGTGCAGCCTCTTGTAAAACACGGTTCTTCCTCTCTACAACACCATTTTGTTGTGGAGTTCTAGGTGTGGAGAACTCATGTCTATACCCTCTATCTTGACAAAACTCTAGAAATCGTTGGTTTTGAAATTCACCTCTATGATCACTTCTAATTGTCTTAATTGTTGATGATTTTTCATTTCAACTCTTCTACAAAAAGAAATAAAGACATCTAAGGTTTGGTCCTTATATTTTAGAAAATATGTCCATGTATATCTAGTAAAATCATCAATGATAACAAAGCAATATCTACTTCCATGCAAAGATATGATAGTGCTACAATCAAATAGATCCATGTGAAGTAAATCTAAGGCGGTAGATGTACTTACAGCGCTTTTACCTTTATGTGAAGATTTTGTTTGCTTTCCCATTTGACATGCATCACACAATTTGTCCTTTTCATACTTGATGCTTGGTAAGCCATAGACTAATCCCTTGTTGGCTAACTTCCGGATATTCTTCATGTTCACGTGTGCTAGTCTCCGGCGCCAAAGGATGGACTCCTCTTCTTTTGACATGTGACACTTAGCAAAAGCATTAATATCACTTTTAAAAGAAACTTGATAAATATTGTCTACTCTTGTTCCTACTAGTACCGTGTCCAAGGTGTCATGTTGTCTAACTAGACATTGACTTGGTTGAAAATCAATTGTGTAACCTGTGTCACACAATTGACTGACACTTAGGAGATTAAATGTCATCCCCTTGACTAGAAGGACATTTGAGATTCTAAGACATTCGGATATTTGAATGTCTCCTATTCCTATGACCTTAAAGACTACCATTGTTACCAAATGAAACATTACCTCTACTTTTTCTTTAAAGTGTGGTAAACAATGATCTATCCCCGGTCATGTGTTTGGAGCATCCACTATCAACGAACCAAGTTGATAGATGCTCTCCCTCAATCACAACTTACACAATTCGAAAAATAGATGTTTTAGGTACCCACACCTTGGGACCTAAAGCACCTACTAAACAAGACTTAGGCACCCATGCCTTGACAACTTTCTTTTGGACTCTAGGTGTCTTAGATTGTCTCATATCAGTCCTAGACATCAAAGACACGAATGATGGTTCTTTGGATCGGTAACCAATACCGGCCCTATTATAGACCGCCCTTTGGGCATTCAAGATCATGTCTAGGGTCTTTAACTTGTTGAGAATTTCTCAAGAATACTCTTGAGCCTCTCAACTTCACTCTTTAATGATTTATTTTCATCCTCTAGCAGTTCAACATGCAAATCATCTACATCCTCATCCCTAGAGGATTTCAATTATTCTACCTCAATTTTCAAGGATTTAATCTCATCCTCTAACATTTCAACATGCAAGTCGTCTACATCCTCATCCCTAGAGGATTTCAATTGTTCAACTTCTAATTGCAATGATTTAACCTTATTTTTTGATTTTTTCAGCATATTGGTTAAGCATGCAATTGCTCTATAACATTTTTCAAGTTCGGGAGAGGTTACCTCTTCATCATCCGAAGATGATGAAGCCGCGTTTGAGGAGTTAGAGGATTCATCACTGCTTTCTTCTCCAAGAGCCATGAGTGCCACGTGCCGTGTACTCTTCTCCTCCTTCTCTTCATCGGATGAACTTGAGGAGGACTCATCCCAAGTGGCCTTCAAGGCCTTCTTCTTTTTCTTGGATCTATCCTCCTTCTTGGATTTCTCCTCCTTCTTCTTTAGCTTTGGGCATTCACTCTTGAAGTGCCCTTTCCTGCCACACTCATAACAAGAAACATTAGACTTATCAACTTTAGCTTCACTAGGGTTACCTTTACCCTTGAAGTGTCGACCCTTCCTCATCATCCTTCTAATGAAATTGGCCATCTCGGAGGAAGAAGAGCCGCTGCCATCCTCCTCGGATTCGGACTCGGATTCGGATGAAGATGAAGATGAGGATGAATAGACTTCCTTTTCCTTCTTCTTCTCCTTCTTCTTATTCTTTTCTCCTGCAACTAAGGCAATCTCCTTCTCCTTGGGGCCTTTGTTAGCCATTTCATGCAATTTCATTTCATAAAACAAATCATCTAATTTAACAATTGATAAGTCCTTGGAGACTTTGTAGGCATCCACCATGGATGACCACAAAGCATTCCTTGGAAAGGCTTTTAACACATACCTCACAAGGTCGTGATTCTCGACCTTTTCATCTATCGAATGAAGACCATTGAGGACTTCCTTGAACCGGCTATGTAACTCACTTACGGTTTCATTCTCCTTCATGGAGAGGTTTTGTAGTTGGCTGAGGAACAAGTCCCTCTTTGCTATTCTTGAATCTCGGGTGCCCTCATGGAGTTCAATGAGCTTGTTCCACAAATCTTTTGCACTTGTAAATGGACCAACCTTGATGAGTTGGTCTTTGTTCATGCCGCATTGTAGGGTCACCACTGCCTTCGCGTCGGCTTCACTCTTCCGGGTTTGTTCAGCCAACCAACGCCATGATTCTAGTTCTTTGCCTTCATCATCCTTTGGAGGGGTGAAACCCTCCTTCACAGCGAACCAAGTGTTGATATCCATCTTTAGGTAGTATTCCATCTTCGATCTCCAATATTGAAAATCTGCTCCATCGAAGAAGGGTGGACGGGTGGTGGAAAAACCTTCTCTCAAAGCCATTGTAGATAGCTCTCGGTTGTTAATCCGCTTGTACAGAGCCCCAAGCTCTGATACCACTTGTTGGACCTTGGATGGCTAGAGAGGGGGGGGTGAATGTAGCCAGACACCGAAATTTAACGCTTATCAAATTTCTGCACTTCAAACGTTAGTAGCACAGCGGAAGCTAAAAGAAAAACAGAGTATGTAGAAATGAAAACGCTAAGCTAAGAGCAAACACAAGAACGCTAACAAGAGGATTTACAAGGTTCGGGGATAACTTGCCCCTACTCCTTGGCATGCCCTTAAGGTGGGCGATCCCTTGATCGTCGGTAGATCAAGCCCCGGTGAACACCGGATAAAATGCAACCTCCTTCTCGGTGGAGAAACCTCTCCACAGCGTTTCAAACAAGGATAAATGTTTAAGCACAATGAAACACAAGAAAGATCTTACTTAGCACTAAGGACAGCAAGAACTCAGACAAACTTCTCCCGAGCTCCACTCAGCGCAGATCTCACGCAAGAATCCCCTTCTTCGTGTCTTCTCGCTGATGGACTCGCCAAGCCTTCTGACTCTTCTTCCCAATGCTCAAGTAACAGATGGTTGCTTCAAAGATTGCAGTTGCTTGCTCAAGATGATGGAAGTAATCGCACAAGCACAAGAATGCAGTAAGGAGAAGTTGCAGTAAGCTCTAGCCAGAAGTCTCTACTCCACTTCTCCGCTACACAGCTTAAGTCTTCTCCACCAGCGCCAGGTCACCACCTCACTGCAGCCTCCAGCTGCTCACCTGCCAACGCCAGCTACCACTGAGCTCTCCCTGGACTTCCTGAGCTTCCCTCAGCCAAGCTCCAGTCAGCAGCTCCAGCCGTTGCAACCTGAGATGGCAAATGGACAAACCTGCTCCAAGGAAAGGCCTCCTTTGACTCTCCTTGAGTGTTTGAATCCATCCATGTCACCTACAGTTTAATTAGACCATTAGCACAGCATATCAAGCAGAAAATCAAGTATCAAAGATTAAGCGCATAGAATCAGATAAGTTCAAACGCGATCAGAGCGTCTGATAGTGCAATTTGAATTAAAGTGATCGGTCACCAGACCGATCAGGACTATCCCAGACCGATCAGGCTCTAACCTGATCGATCCACAGTGGGAAACTTGGGATCGCAAGCTCGTATGATCGGTCACCCTGACCGGTCACCAGATCGGTCACCAAACCGATCCGGAAGTCAGCTTGCCACAATCCCGCTCGAACTCCACTGGCTGATCAGTCACCAGACCGATCAGGCTGCTCCCAGACCAATCAGGCTCTAGCCAGATCGGTCAGGGTGAGAAACCTCACGACAGTTGATCATTCAGCTTGATCGGTCATAGTTTCTCCCTGATCGGTCACCAGACCGATCAGGAGTCGATCAGTAGGTTTGTCAAAAACCTACTGGATGCTCCTTGATCGGTCACCGGACCAATCAGGAGCAGATCAGCAGGGGAACTCAACCCACTTGTGAGCTCCCTGATCGGTCACCAGACCGATCAGGAGCTGTGCAGTGAGTGAAACGGATACTCCCTGATCGGTCACTAGATCGATCAGTCATCGCTGGATCGTTCACCAGACCGATTCACAAAGGAGCACCGTGCCAATCTCCCTGATCGGTCACCAGACCGATCCAGGGGCTCCAACCTAGCCCTCCAAGCTAGGTTTCATCCAACCTAGCCCTCCAAGCTAGGACTTTTCACCTAACCCTCCAGTTGGGACTTTTCACCTAATCCTCCAAGTTAAGACTATTCACCTAGCCCTCCAAGCTAGGACTTTTCACCCAACCTTCCGAGTTAGGACTTTTCCACACCTAGCCCTCCAAGCTAGGATTTTTCATCTAACCCTCCAAGTTGGGACTTTTCACCTAACCCTCCAAGTTAGGACATTTCACCTAGCCCTCCAAGCTAGGACTTTTCACCCAACCCTCCAAGTTAGGACTTTTCCACACCTAGCCCTCCAAGTTAGGATTTTCCATACCTTACCCTCCAGGTTAGGATTTCTCCACACCTAGCCCTCCAAGCTAGGATTTTATCAAACCTAGTCCCACTAGGTTTGCCTAGTCAACGACCAGGACTTAAACCCAATCATAATCATAATCATCAACCTAAACTAAAATCGATGTCAACACCAAAATAACAATCAGGGTCAGACTGCATCAACACACATTCCCCTAAGGCAACATACTCTACTTCAGTTGTAGATAAGACAACACAATGTTGCTTTCTACTACACCAGCTAACTAGACTCTATCTTAGTAATTGACAACTCCCACTTGTACTTTTTCTATCTTTGAAATCAGTGCAACTTGACTGAGGTTTCTATAGGAAGACCTTGTTCTAACCCCAAGGATGGATCACCCATAATTTGGTCAGTTGGGTGATTTAGTTTGGTTTCTTAGATCTCCTAGAACTTGGTTCAGCCTCAGGTCTGGCTGGTAGGTTTTGGGTAGGTACAGGAACGGGTTCAACAATTTGAGTTGGTTTGATCATCGGTTCAATTGTTGGTTCAATTGTTGGTTTAATTTCTTCTTGGTCTTGATTTGAAGTAGTTGGATTTGATGAGTTGGTTAAGTTGATTGGGTTAGGTAAAATAGTTTGTTTTGTTATAATTTCTTCGTCAAACATAACATTCGTGGTTTCTTTAATTTTAAGAGTATATTTGTTATAGACCCTATATGCCCGACTCGTGGTTGAGTACCCTACAAAAATTTCTGGGGTTGATTTTGATTGAAATTTCCCTAGGTAGCCTTTTGTATTTAGGATATGTACCTTACACCCAAAAACCTTTAGATAATATAAGTTGGGTAGTTTATAGTAATAGATTTCATAAGGTGTTTTATTGTGTCTTTTATTTATTAGGACCCTATTTTGAATATAACAAATGGTGTTAATCACCTCTGCCCAAAATTGATTAGTTAAACTATATTCGTTGAGCATGGTCCTAGCAGCTTCTTGAAAGGTTATATTTTTCCTTTCATCTATCCCATTTTGTTGGGAGGTTCTTAGGCAGAAAAATTCATTGACATATCCATTAATTTTATAGAAGTCATTAAACTTTTGGTTTTCAAACTCTCCCCCATGATCACTTTTAATTCTTTTAATTTGTGTATCTTTTTTATTTTCAAGTATTTTACATAAGTTGTTAAATGATTCAAATGTTTCATCTTTGTTTTTCAGAAACCTAACCCAAGGAAATCTAGAATAATCATCAATAATTACTAAGCAGTGGGACACTCAGATTTGTAGTGACCCATGTAGCTTGGAGGGTCTTCTTCCTCCCAGTCTTCTTGTTCTCCTTCAAGTTGGGACACTCTGATTTGTAGTGACCTTTCTTGTCGCACCCATAACAGGTTACCTCGCTCTTTGTCTTTTGACTGGTAGTAGGTTTGGCCGGATCATCCTTTTGTTGAACCACCTTCTTCTTCTTTTTTGCCCTTGATCATCTTGTAGTAATTTCGGGCCATACGAACTAACACTGGATGATCGATTCCATAGTCGTCAGATTCCTAGTTGGAATCGGACTCGGGTATCGGTTGCAGCATTAGTCTATTCAGAAAATAACTCATCAAGCTTAATGTCAGATAAGTCCCTTGAAACCCTGTACGCATCTACCATAGATGCCCACAAAGAGTTTCTTGGGAACGAATTTAGAGTGTACCTTATTAGGTCACGGTTTTCAATAATTGACTTCCAGGTCTTGGCAAGGCACAGAGGTCTTCTTTGGCCTAAGCATTATTGGATCAACAACCCTTTCCTTAGACAAAGCCTTTTAATGAAATAATACTTTTAATTTACTCTTTGAGAAACTCTAGTCTAACTAGTCTAGGACATGGCGAGGTAGCTTCGGCTAGTTCCACTTAGCTAGGTCGATCAAGTCGGGTACTCCTTACCCTTCCTGACTTGCTAGACCAAGCTTCTCTAACGTATATCATCTCGCCCCACCCTGGTACTATGTTAGGCAAGTGTCAAACTATCTTTTTCCTATCTAGCCATTCTAAGTTAAGTACAAAAGTAAGTTAAATGAATGACATGATAGATATATATGAGAAAAATAAACAGATGCATGAGTATTACAGTTATGCATGTATTAATCAAGTCAAATTGTTTTAATTAGATTTCTAATAAAGTATCAAATCTCGATTTGATACAGAACGTATGAACCCACAAATATGTCAACCCACTTTGACATATTTATTATTATTAAGTTGAATGTTTTAGTTGGGTAAGATTTTATTTAATTTCATAACAGAAGGTAATTAATTTAAATTTTAGTTCATGGATTTTGAATTAAGGATTGAGTTTGCTATTAAAGATGAATTAATATTTAAGATTTATTCAGTTAGCTTTAAATATTTTAAGGATTAAAAAATTTAATTATTAATTAAGATTTAAGTTTTTAAGAATTAAAATATTTGATTAATAATTGAGATTTAAGTTGTTAAGAGTTAATTAAGATTTAATTGATTAATTATGATTTAAGTTGTTAAGAATTAATTAAGATTTAAGTTGTTAAGAATTAATTAAAATTTAACTTGTTAAGAATTAATTAAAATTTAAGTTGTTAAGACTTAATTAAGATTTAAGTTGTTAAGAATTAATTAAGATTTAAGTTGTTAAGAATTACGCTAAGATTTATGTTGTTAAGAATTAATTACGATTTTAATTATTAAGAATTAATTCAGATATAAGTTGTTAAGAATTAATTAAGATTTAAATTTTTAAGAATTACTTAAGATTTAAGTTGTTAAGAAATAATTATGATTTAAATTGCTAAGAATTAATTAAGATTTAAGTTTTTAAGATTTAATTAAGATTTAAATTGTTAAGATTAATTAAGATTTAAGTTGTTAAGATTTAAGTTGTTAAGAATTAATGAAGATTTAAATTGTTATGAATTAATTAAGATTTAAGTTGTTATGAATTAATTAAGATTTAAATTGTTAAGAATTAATTAAAAATTAAGTTGTTAAATTTGTGATTTATTTTGCGTCTAATTATATTATTTCCATTAATTCAAAATTTTTTGATTTATTTATTATTTCTTTTGTTTTTAAGTTATCAATTTTGTTTAATACTTCTGTTTTATTTGAATTCTTGTAAACCTTTTTAATTATAGCTTTATTTTTAATAAATAATCTTCATCTTCATCTTCAGAGTTATCTTCAGAATTATTAATTAAAATTGTATTATTATCTTCAATGTAAGTAGAATAATTTTTAGGATTATTAATTAAGGTCGTAGCATTATATTCAAAATCAATAGAATTATTAGTTAAGGTTTCATAATTATCTTCAAAATTTATTAAGATTATCTTCAGTATTATTAATAAAGGGTTGAGCAGTATCATCAGAATTATCAACATTATCTTCAGGATTATCAAAATTATCCTCAGAATAAGTACAATGATTTTCAGGATAAGTAAAATAATTTTCAGGATTGTTAATTAAGATGTTAGAATTAATTTCTAAAGTTGTGGCAATAATATTAAAAATCAAGGAGTTGATATTCAATATATTAATATTATCTATATTTGATTTAGATTTGTTATCAGCTAATTTATCATATAACATAATTAATTTATTGTATAAATAATCTAACTTAACAGGAAAATCAACATAATTATCTAATTTATCAGAAGAATTATCTAACTTTGCAAGAATTTGAAAAAAAAACCTTTGCAGAAATTAACTTTTCGTACCTCCATTACCTTCATCGCATTTTCTAACATTGTGGATTGGGTCATTTTCCAGTCTGGACACTAGTTCTTGTAATGCCCATACTTTTTGCACTTGAAACATTAGATATGACTTTTGTCCCTCCGGACTCCTGGCGATGGTACCTCCGTTGCCACCGGTGGTGACATACGAATCTGACGAGTAGGACACTTATTTTTGTAGTGTCCACTCTCCCTACACTTAAAACAAATTATATGAAATTTAAAATTTGACATAATTTAAATTGTACCTCTTTCACCATTAACTCCCCCTTAGTTCCTGGCCTTCTTACTCCTTCGGCGGTGAGTACGATCAGAGCCACCTGCTTTGATACCAATTATAGGATCGGTGGCGTTGATAGAAGGGGGTAAATATCGACTCTTGCTGTTGGTGCAAAATGCATCAGTGATGAACAGTTATCCTCTAGGGATTCGATGTTTAACAATATACTTAAGTTAGTAACAATATATGTTAGACAAGGTAAGGGTTAGTCAAAGTGATCAATGGTTAAACCAAACAGAACCTTATGTTTGGTAGGGTAAACCTAGGTTTGATCAGGTTGACAAAGGGTTAGCCAAACAGGATCTGATGTTTGGCAGAGTGAACCAAACCCCAGGGTTGGTCAGTTTGACCAAGGGATCAAACCAAACCGGACTTGAGGTTTGGAATTACATTTATCTAAAGATTGAGGAAGTCTAGTCAGGATTATGATGACTAGCAAAGAAGTGATTCTGATTGAAGAAATCCTGGTGAGTGAAGCCGGGTCCTAGCAAGGGAAGCTAGGTTGAAGAAATCCTAGTGAGTCAAGCTAGGTGAACTAAATCCTGGTGAGTGAAGCTGGGTCCTAGCAAGTGAAGCTAGGTGAACTAAATCCTGGTGAGTGAAATTGGGTCCTAGCAAGTGAAGCTAGGTTGGACTAAGTCCTGGTGAGTGAAGCTGGGCACGAAGTCTTGGTCCTGGGGACTGAGCACTAACTCCTAGTCGGGGATCGAGCAACGAAGTCTTTGCTGAGCGAGGGTTGTCAGACAGAAGTAGAGATGGGTCGAGGTCGAACGTCTCGAGATCTGAGTTTTCGGGGGCCGAACAAAAGTCCAGCCAGAGGT
Organism: Boesenbergia rotunda; assembly: GCA_024364735.1. Taxonomy (NCBI): domain Eukaryota; kingdom Viridiplantae; phylum Streptophyta; class Magnoliopsida; order Zingiberales; family Zingiberaceae; genus Boesenbergia; species Boesenbergia rotunda. The sequence continues at coordinate 63,192 of JAGFNQ010000441.1, forward strand.
CCCGATTGGCAAAAGGTTTAGTCGAGCGGGGATCGCGAACATAAGTAGAGACGGGTCGAGCTCGGACGTCTTAAGATTCAGGTTCTTGGAGGCTAAACGAAAGTCCAACCGGAGGTTCCGGTTGGCAAACGCAACTTCTCCAATGTGGAGTAGGTGAGGACGCGTTCCCCGAGAAAGGGAACATTAGGCATCGATTCGACCTTGGGTTTCGAGTGAAATCCAAAGTCAAAACCAACTTAACTAAGGCTTAAGATTATTTGATTTGTTTGTATGTTTTGTTGTCTTGCTGGTACTTGGAGTTGGAAGCAAGATAGGAAAGCAAAACACAAAACAAGAAGCCTGGGAAAAGGATTCCCAGGCGCCTGAATGAAGTCAGACACCTGATAACCCAAGCGCCCTGTATGGATCAGGCGCCTGGGAAGGCCTGCGACCTCGGGTCAAGTTTTGACCACGTGGCAGGCACCTGAGGCTTAATAGGCTCCTGAGTCGTGTGAGCCGCCTGGGAAGGAGCCTTTATCCCATCCGTGATGTTTGCGATTACGGATCAAGTTTGACCGTACTTAGGCGCCGCAGAGGCCTCTAGGGTGCCCGAGAAGCTATTATAAAAGTGGCTTCGATCCCTCAACTCAAATATCAATTTCCACATCTGATAAAGCAGTATGTGTGAAGCAAAGGTGCTCAAGGTGAAGCTCTGCGACCAAGGAGGCTCCAGGAAGAAGTGTGCTGCACTTCGGACTTCCGGATTGGCCGGATCTTCAACTTTTTGTTTGGTTTGCTTTTCATTTTTCAAGTTAAAGTTATTTACTATCTGTTTGCTTGTAACTCTGAACTGTAAGACGGGTTTCTCCGCCTCCAAAAAGTTCGGAAAGGAGAACATTAGTGGACTCATGATTGAGTGCTTAGGCCTTGGACGTACTGACCCTACGGGGTTGGGAACCAAGTAAACCCCGCTTGTCTCTTGTCCTTTGTTTCTCTTTATTTTTATTTTCTGCTGTGTACTAACCCTGATAGAGAGACAAACGAGGAGTTTTCCGACAAACTTGTGATAAGATTTACGAGTCGATATTCACCCCCCCTCTATCGACCAGCACCGATCCTACAAGTGGTATCAGAGCCTGGTAGCTCTTCACCGGACTAATAGCCGAAGGAGAAAAGACGTCAGGAATTAAGGTGGAGCAAGGTGAATCAGGTTTTTTTTTAAATTATGTCAATTTTCAAGTTTCATATTATATGTTATAAGTGCAGGGAGAGAGGACACTATAAAAACCAGTGTCCTGCTCATAAGAATCGTTCGTCACCACCGGCGGCAAAGGTGGTACCAGCGGCAGGAGTCCAGAGGGACAAGAGCCATATCGAGTGCTTTAGATGTCAATAACACGGACACTACAAGAACTAGTGCCCGACTAAGGTACGAAAAATTAATTTGAGCAATAATTTTCAAATTCCTGCACAGTTACATTATTCTGATAATTTAGATAATTTTTCTGATAAATTAGTCTTTTTGCATAGTCAACTTAATATATTGCATGACCAATTACCAAATATAGATAATAGTAAAATATCATACATTAATTCTTTAATCATTAATATCAATGCAATAATTTTTAGAATTAATTCTAGTATTTTATCTGATAATGCTGATAAGAATAATAATAATATTGTTGATAATTTTGAAGATAATGATGAAATTAAAATTAATAATCCTTTAATTTCTTATATTTCTTATAATGTTAATAATGATAATATTTCAATTAATAATTCTAACAACTCTAAGGATAATGATAATATCTTAATTAATAATATTACTGTCAATTCTGATAATTTTGAGGATAATGATGAAATTATTATTAATTCTGATATTTTTGAAATTAATTCTGAAGATATTAAAGATAATATTCTAGACAATATTGAAGATAATAATCAATACACCCTTGAATATAGAACTTTAATAAATAATACTGAAAATTATTCTACCTACTATGAAGATGAAGAAGAATATAATTCTGAAGATGAAGAAGAATATGATTCTGAAGATGAAGAAAGAATTTAGTAGAATTAAAGCTATGTATAATAGGGTTACAAGAAATCAAATAAAATAAAAGTATTAAACAAAAATGAAAAATTAAATTCAAAAAAAATACTAGATGAATTAGAAATTGTTGAACTAATGGAAATGATGCAACTAGACACAAAATTCTTAACAACTTTAATAAGTTAATTTTAACTCTAATTAATTCTTAATAATTTTAATCCTAATTAATATTTATAATTTTAATCCTAATTAATACTTAAATAATTAACCCTTAATTAATTCTTAAATAATTAATTCTTAAGAATTATTAAACCATAATTAACTCTTAAATAATTAAACCTTAATTAATTCTTAAATAATTAAATTTTATTTAATTCTTAATTAACTTCAACTTTAATTAAGTTTAAATAATTTCAACTTTAATTAATCTATAATAATTTAAACTCTAAGTAATTCATAATTAATTCTACAACTTAAATTTTTATTAAGTTTTAATCTTAACGATTTAAAATCCTTAATTCAACATAATTCACGAACTGAAATTCAATTACTTACCTTCAAATATGCAACTAAATAAAATCCTACCCAACTGAAACATCCTACTAAATAACAATAAATATGTCAAAGTGGGTTGACATATTCGCGGGTTCACATGGTGTGTATCAAATTGAGAATTTGATACATTATTAGAAACCTAATAAAATTATTTGACTTGATTGACCCATGCATAAATATCATGTCCATGCATCTACTTATTTTACCTTAAATATCTGTCTTGTCATCCATGTTTATTTTTCTGCATTACTTAGAATGGTTAGATAGGAAAAAGATTGGTTGATACTTGTCTAACCTAGTACCAGGGTGGGGCGAGATGATAGTACGTTAGGGAAGCTTGGCCTAGCTAAGTGAAACTAGCCGAAGCTACCTCACCACATCCTAGATTAGTTAGACCAGAGTTTTTCAAAGAGTATTATTTCTTTAAAAGACTTTGTCTAAGGAAAGGGGTTGATGATCCAATAATGCTACTGCCAATGAAGGCCTCTGTGCCTCGTCAAGAGCTAGAAGCCAATTATTGAAAAATACTTTCTCTTCAAAAAGAAAAATTTTACTTTTGAAAATATTAGAGGTTTTGATTAAAAGAAAAATTAGAGGTTTTCAAAAATTATACACTATCTCTTCAAAAATATTTACTTTTGAAAATATTATACTATCATTTTCAAAAATATTTATTTCGAAAACCTTTTTAACTTTTGGAATATTTTTGAAAATAATCTTTACTTAAGTTTGGAAAATTTTCCAGGATATTTAGAAAAATTTTCTTGTAGTTAACAAGATTTTCTAGGATTGTGTCAGACTGGAAAAGAAACCAAATCAAGAAAGTGAATATTTTTCTAAAACTAGAATATTCATTTATGAAAAATCCCTAAGACACATAGGAATTTTCTTGTGGTCAACAAGATTCCTAGGATTGTTGTCAGACTTAGGGAAGTTCAATTTTTTTAACGAATATATATTTTTTCACATATTGTTGGTGCAATTTAAGTACTTATGTGCCTTTTAGAATACTTTATAAAACAAGTAGTTAGTTTTTCAAAAAAAAGGGGAGGGGGAAGAGTTTTGAAAATCATTTTTTCAAAAATTATATATGTTTTCAAAAAAATTATATATATATCTTAAGTATTTTCAAAAGGAGTAGAGAAATTATCTTAAAAGGGAAAAAGACTTAAGTTACAATTTTTCCCAAAATCTCATTATTGGTGCAAATTATTTTTCATTTTTTCGATGTGTGAAAAAGTGGGAGAGAGGCTTAAGTTAGATTTTTTTCGATTTTTCCCAAGTTTTAAATCTAGTACCCTTAGACCTAATCTAACTTAAGATATTGTCAAACATCAAAAAGGGAGAGATTGTTGGTGCAAAATACATCAGTGATGAACAGTCATCCTCTAGGGTTTTGATATTTAACAATATACTTAAGTTAGTAACAATATATGTTAGACAAGGTAAGGGGTTAGTCAAAGTGATCAAGGGTTAAACCAAACAGGACCTTATGTTTGGTAGGGTAAACCCAGGTTTGATCAGGTTGACAAAGGGTTAGCCAAACAGGATCTGATGTTTGGCAGAGTGAACCAAAACCCAGGGTCGGTCAGTTTGACCAAGGGATCAAACCAAACCGGACTTGAGGTTTGGAATTACATTTATCTAAAGATTGAGGAAGTCTAGTCAGGATTATAATGACTAGCAAAGAAGTGATTCTGATTGAAGAAATCCTGGTGAGTGAAGTTGGGTCCTAGCAAGGGAAGCTAGGTTGAAGAAATCCTAGTGAGTCAAGCTAGGTGAACTAAATCCTGGTGAGTGAAGCTGGGTCCTAGCAAGTGAAGCTAGGTGAACTAAATCCTGGTGAGTGAAGTTGGGTCCTAGCAAGTGAAGCTAGGTTGGACTAAGTCCTGGTGAGTGAAGCTGGGCACGAAGTCTTGGTCCGGGGGACTGAGCACTAAGTCCTAGTCGGGGATCGGGCAATGGAGTCTTTGCCGAGCGAGGGTTGTCGGACAGAAGTAGAGACGGGTCGAGGTCGGACATCTCGAGATCTGAGTTCTCGGAGGCCGAGTAAAAGTCCAGCTGGATGTCCCCGGTTGGCAAAAGCTTTAGTCGAGCCGGGATCACGAACAGAAGTAGAGATGAGTCGAGGTCAGACGTCTCAAGATTTGGGTTCTCGAAGGCTAAGCGAAAGTCCAACTGGAGGTTTCGGTTGGCAAATGCAACTTCTCCAGTGTGGAGTAGTTGAGGGCGCGTTCCCCGAGAAAGGGAACATTAGGCATCGGTTTAACCTAGGGTTTTGGGTGAAATCCAAAGTCAGAACCAACTTAACTAAGGCTTAAGATTATTTGCTTTGTTTGTGTGTTTTGTTGTCTTGCAGGTACCTGGAGTTGGAGGCAAGATAGGAAAGCAAAACACAAAACAAGATGACTAGGAAAAGGATTCCCAAGCGCCTGAATGAAGTCAGGTGCATGATAACCCAGCCGCCCTGTATGGATCAGGCGCCTGGGAAGGCCTGCGACCTTGGGTTAAGTTTTGACCACGTGGCAGGCACCTGAGGCTTAACAGGTGCCTGAGTCATGTGAGGCACCTGGGAAGGAGCCTTTATCCCATCCGCAAAGTTCACGATTACGGATCAAGTTTGACCGTACTTAGGCGCCTCAGAGGCCTCTAGGGCTCCCGAGAAGCTATTAATAAAGGGGCTTCGACCCCTCAACTCAAATATCAATTTCCACATCCAATAAAGCAATCTGTGCAAAGAAAAAGTGCTCAAGGTGAAGCTCTGCGACCAAGGAGGCTCCAGGAAGAAGTGCGCGGCACTTCAGACTTCCGGATTGGTCGGATCTTCAACTTTTTGTTGGTTTGCTTTTCATTTTCAAGTTAAAGTTATTTACTATCTTTTTGCTTGTAACTCTGAATTGTAAGATGGGTTTCTTCGCCTCCGGAAAGGAGACCATTAGTGGACTCACGATTGAGTGCTTAGGCCTTGGACGTACTGACCCTAGGGGGAACCAAGTAAAACCCGCTTGTCTCTTGTCCTTTGTTTCTCTTTATTTTTATTTTTCGCTGCGTACTAACCCTGATAGAGAGACAAACGATGAGTTTTCTGACGAACTTGCGACAAGATTTACGAGTCAATATTGACCCCCCCCCGCTCTATCGACCGGCACCTACTTCGTTTCATCTTTGAGTATTTTGTTCGTTCAACTTCGTAATCAAATCGTTAGTAGCACAGCGGAATAATAAAAGTAAAAGATAACAAAAACAGCAGACACGCATGATTTATTTACTTGGTTCCCAACCCCCCAGGGTTTGTACGTCCAAGGCCTATGTACTCGGCGTGAGTCCACTAGTTGTTAGGATGTATACTAAAAGTCTTGCATTTATATAGACATCTACATTTTGAAATGAGAATCACATGATCACTGTTTGCGTGTTTATATTAGTTATTTATGTGCATATTGTCTAATACTTTACATTGTAGATAACATGGTGTGTGATGTCACACAGAAGATCATGTTATCAGTCCCTTGTAGAGTGTAAGTAGAGGCTCACAACCGAGATGGTTTTGGACAAACCATTGGCATGATTGTAGTGTAATTTTGTATTGGTTTGTCTTGATCATAGAATTACACTAGTACACATTGTGTGTATTGAGTAGAACCGATATAGAGATGATTCAATTTATACTGACTATATAATTGAATCAGACCTTAGATATTATGGAGTACATGCTCTTAATCGCGATATAATATCGGGCACATGTACTTAATATTTATTTCGTTGATTTACCAGTGGGCGAGATTTATTTGTTAAATCGATAGGCCCGGTAAGTTGGGAAATAATATTATTTACATGATGTGTTGTTGATTATAGAAGGAAATCATGTCCTGGTGAGTCAAGTTAATGATGTCCCCTTGTGGAGCTCATAAAGCTCATCATGTTAAATCCTGCAGATGAACTTGGTCCGACATGATGATAAGGTTGAGGGTACTACTCATGGAGTTAGATGTTAATTAATTAAATTGTCAGTAATTTAATTAATTAACGGACATTCGATATCTTAAACATGGGGAGAATTTTGTACTCATAATATGTGAAGCCCATATTTAAATATGGGGGTTGCTGAGGTAGATCAATGATGATCCTCTAGTGGAATGGATCATCATTAATGGATCGGGGCTTGATCCATTGGGTGGCCAAGACCCAACTCCTCCTCATAGTCCCTATTATTGCCTATATATACCTCATGTGTCATGAGACCAAGGCATCTAAGAGAACCCTAAAGCCTCTCTATATTTTCTCTTCTCCCCTCTCTCTCTCTCCTAGGGTTGGAGTGGCGCCGGTGCAAAGGAAGAAGAAGAGAAGGTTTTCTCCTCTCTTCTCATCACCTTCTCCTCTTTTACTTTGGGTGTGGGGCATCAACAAGGAGTGCACCACCTGGTTGTGTTCGGCGCACACGAGAGAGGGAGGAGAAGCCACCGGTGGTAACCACAAGTGGGTGGTTTGCAGCGCCGGCGACAAGAAGGAGAAAGGATAGGAGAAGTAGCTTCATCTTCTTCTTCTTTTTAGTTTACTCATCATCTTCTTCCTTCTCTTCTTCCTCCTAGTTGTGCACAATAGAGAAGGAGGAAGAGGTTGCAAGCCGGTGGTGCTTTGGAAGCACATGGCGCCGGCGGTGCTTTGGAAGCACATGGCGCCGGCGGTGCTTTGGAAGCACATGGCGTCGGCGGCAAGGGAAGGAAGAAGAGAAGAGTGCGGCTAGGGCTTGGAGAAAAGGGAGATTTATTTCTCTGTTTCTTTAATTCTTCCTCCTTCCTTCACCCTCCTTAGTGTTTGCTAGGGCGAGCAAAGGAGAAGGACTTGTCCTCTCTCTTTTGGCCGGTGGCAACAAGGTGGAAGGTGGTGGCCGAAACCCTAGTGGCTAGGGTTTTCAGTGCAAGGAAGAGGGAAGGAAAAGGAGGCTTTGCGTTGGTCTTGGTGGCTTCGTTTCTTGGTAGATCGTCGCCCACACGACATCCAAGAAGAAGTGGGGTCATACAGTAGAAGATCGCGAGGTAAACGGGAAGGTATATCTTCTCTTTTGGTTCCTTTGATCTTATTTGATTATTGATAATTAATTGCGTGTTGATTATTGTTTAATTAATTGTGATTAATTATCTTAGACCCCGATGATAAACACAAAAACTGACAATCCACTCATCGTCTATTCCGCGGCTAATCGATTGGACGAGTTTGATTGCTAGAACAACTTGGTTGTTCAAGTGGTCGCTCGAATCGGTTAGCACGATGATGAGTCGGTCGTGTGGGAAATAGTTCTCCATTTGGATTGAAAATTTTTAATCCAGGGATATGGAGAGGTTTCCCATGCGCGACCAGGAATCCCAACACTAGTGGTCTCCTTTCTGGAATTTCCAAAGGCGGAGAAAACCCGTCTTATAGTATGATTTTACAAGTACAAAAAGATAAACTGAAAAATAACTTGAAAATTAAAAGCAAACCAACAGAAACAAAGGTCCGGCCAATCCGAAAGTCCAAAGTGCAGTGCACTTCCTCCTGGAGCCTCCTTGGTCGCAGAGCATCGACTTAGCGCTTTTGCTTCGCACAGAATGAATAAGCAGATCTAAAACTTAATCATTCAACTAAGGGGTTGGCACCCCTATTTGTACATAGTATTAGGGCGCCCTAGAGCCCATTGAGGCGCCTAATAACTGGTCTAAGCTAATCCAAACGGTGAACTCAACGCAGAGATAAGATTCCCATCCCAGGTGCTTGAATTGCTTTCAAGCGCCTGGGTTCCAGGCGCCTAATTCCATTCAGGCACCTAGGAACCTTTTTCCAAGCCTGTTTTTGTTTTGCGTTGGTTCTCCTATCTTGCCTCCAACTCTAGGTACCAGCAAGACAACAAACACACAATAAATCGACAAACAATCTTATGCCTTAGTTGATTGACATTCAGAGTTGTCTGGTTCTATCGTTTGGATTTCAACTGAAATCCTAGGTCGAACCGACGCCTATTGTTCCACTTTCTAAGGAATGCGTCTTTCACCTACTCCAATCCGGAGAAGCTACCTTTTGCCAACTGAGACCTCCAGTTGGACTTTTGCTCGGCCTCCGAGAACTCGGATCTAAAGACGTCCGATCCTCGACCCGTCTCTACTTTTGTCCACAATCCCCGCTCAGCAAAGTCTTTTGCTCGGTCCCCTGGACCAAGACTTCGTGCTCGGCCTACGAGACTCCTGGATCTCGAGGCGTTCGATCCTCAACCCGTCTCTACTTCTGTCCGTAGTCCTCGCTTGGCAATGTCTTCGTTGCCCGATCCCCGACCAGGACTTCATGTTCAATCCCCTGGACCAAGACTTCGTGCCCAGCTTCACTCACCAAGACTTTATCCACCAAACTTCACTCACTAAGACCCAACTTCCCTCACCAGGATTTCATGCATGATAAGGACTTCTTTGCTAGTCATCTTAATCCTGACTAGACTTCTTTCTTCCAAACTTCAGGTAAGAATAATCTCTCTACCAAACCTCAAGTTTGGTTTGGCTTAATCCCTTGGTCAACTGACCAATCCTGGGTTCTCATAACTCTGCCAAACATCAGGTTCTATTTGGCTAGCCCTTTGGTCAAACTGACCAACCCTGGGTACTCATAACTCTACCAAATATCAGGTCTTGTTTGGCTAGCCCTTTGGTCAAACTAACCAACCCTGGGTACTATTCTTTCTACCAAACATCAGGTCCTGTTTGGCTAATCCTTTGTCAAACTGATCAAACCTGGGTTTTCCCTATCGAACATCAGCTCCTGTTTGTCAAACATCGAAACACCAGAGGTAGACTATACATGTCACCAGAGGTTGACTGTACATGTCTGATGCTTTTTGCACCAACAACTAGGTCCTAGTGAGTGAAGCTAGATAGATGAAGTCCTACTGAGTGAAGTTGGGCATGAAGTCCTACTGAATGAAGTTGGGTGCGAAGTCCTAGTTCGGGGAATTAGGCACGAAGACCTGACCGAGGGTTGGGCATCGAAGACCTGACTGAGGGTTAGGCATGAAGTCCTTGTTCGGGGAATTAGGCACGAAGTCCTGGTCGCGGATTAGGCATGAAGGTCAGGTCGAGGTTTGGACACCAAAGTCTTAGTTCGAGGAATCGGGCATGAAGTCCTGATCAAGGATCGGGCAAAAGACATAGCCGAGCGAGGACTTCGGACAAAAGTAGAGACGGGTCGAGATTCGGACGTCTCGAGATCCGGGAGTCTCGGAGGCTGAGCAAAAGTCTAACCGAAGGTCCCTGTTGGCAAAGGGTAACTTCTCCAGAGTGGAGTAGGTGAGGACGTGCTCACCAGAAAAGGAACAGTAGGCATCGGTTTGACCTAGGATTCATTTGAAATCCAAAGTTAAAACCAGACAGCTCTGGCTATCAATCATTAAGGCTTAAGATTATTTGTTTTGTCTTGTGTTTGTTTGTCTTGCAGGAACCTAGAGTCGGAGGCAAGATAGGAGAGCAAACGCAAGAAAATAAGTACCTAGGAAAGGGCTTCCCAGGTGCCTGGATCAAATTAGGCGCCCTGTATGGAGGGCGCCCTAGGTTAAGGGTGTCCATCCCAGGCACCCAACATACCAGGCACCTGAAGCATCCCAGGCCCTTGAGAGCTCCCAAGCGCCTGGTAGCTTTGATCGGACTCACTGCTGAAGAAGCAAGATGGCCAAGAATTGAGGGGGAGTAAAGGGTGAATGAGGTATATTTATTTTATTATGTCTAATTTTAAATTTCACATATTCTATTTCAAGTACAGGGAGAGAGGGCACTATAAAAACTAGTGTCCTACTCGTAAGACTCGTATGTCACCGACGGTAACGGAGGTACCTGCGCCAAGAGCCCAGAAGGATAAGAGCCACATCATGTGCTTCAAGTGCCAAAAACATTGGCTCTACAAGAACCAATGTCCAGACTGGAGGATAAGCGGGTCCAAAATGCCAAAAAATGGGAAAAATGTAAAGAAGGTACGAAATTTTAATTCTTACAAGAATATTCATGTCAACCTAGATTCAAATGTATATGATAATTTTCTTTCCAAAAATACTGCTATGCATGCAAACATAACATTTAATTTTTCAGGTAAATTGAATTTTCTATATAGTAAGCTAAATGTCTTGCATGATAAATTAGCTAGCAATAGTACCAAATCAAACATTGATAATGGTAGAATATTGAATATTAATTCCTTAATCTTAACATTAATGCTATAATTTTAGAAATTAGTTCTAATATTTTTAATAAATATAATAATTTTGAAAATAATTTTATTAATTCTGAAAATAATAATCAAACCTTAATTAATAATTCCGAAGATAATAATCAAACCTTAATTAATAATTCTGAAGATAATAATCAAATCTTAATTAATAATTTAGAAAATAATAATCAAACTTTAATTAATTATTTTGATGATAATACTGAAATTTAATTAATAATTCTCAAAATAATCATAATTCTAATAACCTTAAAGATAATTATGATTCCTTAATTATTTATTCTACTTATTTTGAAGATAATGAGACAACCATAATTAGTAATCCTAAAAATTATTCTACTTATTTTAAAGATAAATATACAACTTTTATTTATTCTGAATATAACTCTGAAGAAGATGAAGAATATGATTCTGAAGACGAAAATGAATTCACTAAAATTGAAGCAATAATTAAAAAAACATATAAGAATTCAAATAAAATAGAAGTATTAAATAAAATTGAAACCCTAAAATCAAAAGAAATAATAGATGTAATAGATTTTTTTTAATTAATGAAAATGATGCAATTAAATCTAAAATTATTATTTAAATCTAAAAATCTTAAATCATAATTAATCACAATTCATAAAAACATAAATCTTATTTAATAATTTAAATCTTAAATCCTAACTTAATTCTTAAAAACTTAAATCTTAATTAATCACAAATCTAAAAACTTATTCTTAATTAATCATAATTCTTAAAAACTTAAATATTAATTAATAATTCATATCTTAAATCCTAACTTAATTCATAAAAATTTAAATCTTAATTAATCATAATTCCTAAAAACATAATTCTTAATTAATCTAAATCATAAATTCAAATTTAATTCCTAAACACATAAATCTTAATTAATCTAAATCATAAATTCAAATTTAATTCCTAAAAACATAAATCTTAATTAATCTAAATCTTAAATTCAAATAATTCCAAAAATATAAATCTTAATAATCTAATTCTCAAATTCTAATAATTCTTAAAATATTTAAAGCTAATTGAATAAATCTTAAATTTTAATTAACAATTCAACTTTAATTAGAAACTCAATCCTTAATTCAAAATTCAAATTTATGAACTAAATTTAAATTTATTATATTCAATTATGAAACTAAGTAAAATACTATCCAACTGAAACATTAAACTTGATAATAATAAATATGTCAAAGTGGGTTGACATATTCGTGGGTTCACACGTTCTGTATCAAATCGAGAATTTGATACTTTATTTGAAATGTAATTAAAATGATCTGACTTGATTGATACATGCATAACTGGCATGCTCATGCATCTATTTATTTTTCTTCATATCTATCTGCCATGTCATTCATACTAGCTTACTTTTTGCTTAACTTAGAATGGCTAGATCGAAAATAGATCGGTTGACACTTGCCTAACATAGTATCAGGGTGGGGCGAGATGATAGTACGTTAGGGAAGCTTGGTCTGGGAAGTCAGGAAGGGTAAGGAGTACCTGACTTGATCACCTAGCTAAGTGGAACTAGCCGAAGCTACCTCACCACATCCTAAACTAGTTAGACCAGAGTTTCTCAAAAAGTAAATCGAAAGTATCATTTCTTTATAAGGCTTTGTCTAAGGAAAGGGTTGTTGTTCTGATAACCAACAAGACCCCTATGTCTTACCAAGACCTGGAAGCCAATTATTAAATTTACTTTTAAGTTATTAATTGTTAAATTTGAATCTAACTCAAGGTCAAACAATATATAAAATTAAATTGAGAAAAATTATTCAAGCATCTCACAACACCCATAAAGCAACCATGCTTGTTTGTATTGCGACACTTAGAATGGGTGAGATGATAAGGACTAATAAATTGATAAATATTTTCAAAAATTCATAGAATATTTTCTTAAAAATCTATTTTAAAAATAGTGATTAAACATAATAATGTTTTAATGAATTTCATGCATGATTGTGTGTACCTATAAATATATTTAAAAAATTATATATCTTTTCGAAAATTGTTTGACCTGCACTTAGACACAAATCCTCTAGGTCAATATTAAATTCCCTTAAGACACTTAGGTATAGTTCCTTGTAGTTAACAAGGGTAGCCAGAAGGTGTCAGGTTTAGGGGGAGTTTATCTTTTACGATTTTTTTAACAATTCTTTTGAAAATTATTTTTCAATAATTATTCCTTTTAAAAATTATCTCTTTCAAAATGGTTTTTGCTTAAAAAAATATTATTTCTTTCAAAATACTTTTCAAAAAATGTTGTTCAAAAATTTATTATGTCTTTCAAAATATTTTTTAAAAAATAGTTATTCAATTATCATATTCATTCAAAAATAGTTTTCTAAGATATGCATTAATTGCTCTTATGATTTGGATAAACTCTAAAGACACATAGGAAGTTTTCCTTCTGATCTACAATGATTCCTAAGATTGTGTCAGACTTATGGGGAGTCTTAATCAAAAGAACAATTTGTCCTGTAATTTTTTATTACTTTAAAATCTTTTTTAAAATTTTTTTTATAATTCTTTTGGTTTGAATCAAACCCTAAGACTCAGAGGAAGATCAGCTTGTGGTCAATAAGCTTCCTAGGACTGTGTAAGGTTTAGGGGGAAGTTCAAATTAAAAGAATCACTAGAAGTTTCTAAAATATTATATTTTCAAAAAATACTATCTTTTCAAAAACACTTTATTTTTTAAAATACAATATTATCATTTTCCAAAACATATTTTGAAAATCATTTGTCTTTTAAATATTCTTGAAAATCATTGAAAAATTACTTGAGTTTAGAAAAATCTCCAAGACACATAGGAAAGTTTTCCTTGTGGTTAACAAGGATTCCTAGGATTGTGTCAGATTGGGGAGGAATCAAAATCAAGAAATTTATTAATTTTCAAAAATTAAATACATTGAAAATACTTTATCCTAATTGAAAATTTCTAAGACACATAAGAAATTTTCTTGTAGTCAATAAGATTCCTAGAACTGTGTTAGATTTAGAGAAATTCAAATCAAAAGTACTTATCTTTTCGAAACTTTACAAATCCAAAATACACATAGGAGACTAGGTCAATAAACTAATTAATTTTCTAAATCCAAAATAACTTTTCAAAACTCAACTTACTCTTACAAATTCTTCAAACAAATATTTCAAAATTAATTTAAATAATTATTTCAAATCAAGTTAAAAACATATCTCATAAAAATACTCATAGGAGAAAATGACTGATAACCTAGATTGGGTGAGACAGACTAGGCAATAAAACTCAATCAATCTATCCTTAACCTTTACATAAATGGATCCAAATCAGGGTACTTTATGTGTAGGAATATAATGGTTTGGACCAGTGGATATTGGATGTTTCAAACATATGACCGGGGATAAATTGAAGTTCTCCAAAATCAAGTACAAAAACCTAATCTCAGTGACATTTGGCAACAATGTCACACATAAGGTAATTGGTTCATGTAACATTGAACTAAATTCTAATTTTATTATCAAAAAGGTGCTATTAGTTGATAATTTTAAGTTTAATTTACTTAGCATCAGTCAACTATGTGATACTGGTTATGTAGTCACCTTCACCAACTCTGACTGCCTTATTAAGAACTTACATGACCCAGAAATAACCCTTAAGGGAATTAGGAAGATTAATAATTATATTATTAACCTACCATAAACACCTAAATTTCTTCTAACCCAACTAGAAGAAACTAATTTATGACATAGAAGACAAGGTCACACTCACACGAAATTACTTTCAAAATTAAGCCAAAACGGATGAGTTAAGGGAATCCCTAAAATTAGAAACATTGAAAATTCAATCTATTACCCATGCTAACAAGGTAAACAAACAAAATCAACCCACAAATCTATTCAATCAGACTTAACCCAAGCTACGCTTGAGCTCCTACACCTAGACCTATTCAATTCTCATGGAGCCCAGTCACTAAGTGGAAATCGATACTGCTTAGTAATTATTGATGATTATTCTAGATTTACCTAGTTTAGGTTTCTAAAAATCAAAGATGAAACATTTGAATCATTTAACAACTTATGTAAAATACTCGAAAATCAAAAAGATACACAAATTAAAAGAATTAGAAGTGATCATGGGGGAGTGTTTGAAAACCAAAAGTTTAATGACTTCTGTAAAATTAATGGATATGTCCATGAATTTTCCTGCCCAAGAACCCCCCCCCCCAACAAAATGGGATAGTTGAAAGAAAAAATAAAACTCTTCAAGAAGCCGCTAGGACCATGCTCAACAAATATAGTTTAACTAATCAATTTTAGGCAGAGGCGATTAACACCGCTTGTGATATTCAAAATAAGATCCTGATAAATAAATGACACAATAAACACCTTATGAAATCTATTACCATAAAATACCTAACTTAGATTATCTAAAGGTTTTTAGGTGTAAGGTACATATCCTAAATACAAAAAACTACCTAGGAAAATTTCAATCAAAATCAACCCCAGGAATTTTTGTAGGATACGCAACCACAAGTCAGGCATATAGGGTCTATAACAAACATACCCTTAAAATTGAAGAACCCATGAATGCTATATTTGATGAAGAAATTATAACAAAACCAACTATTTTACCTAACCTAATCAACTTAACCAACTCATCAAATCCAACTACTTCAAATCAAGACAAAGAAGTGATGGATCGTCTTGGTGTGCTAGGGGGGTGAATAACACTTTTTTGATTTGAATCTCTTCACCTACGTTGTTAGTTGCACAGCGGAAACAATAATATGTAAAATAAATATGAATACAATGCTAACAACCTAATTTTCTTGGTATCCACCCCGGACAGGTGACTAATCTAAGAATCTGTCGGTGGATCAACCCCCGGATAACCTCTGGCTAGATCTGTCGCTCCTTATGGGTGAAGAAACCTCGCCACAACACTTCGGATGCTCTCTGATCACAAAAGACTACTAACTCACTTTACCCAAGCGAGTTTCGTCAAGCGAGATAGTAGAAAATGAGCCCCTTTAAATAGGGCTCGAATCTGAAACAGCCGCTACCAGTCGACTGCCCCTGGGGCAGTCGACTGGTCCCACTCAAATTTGACCGTTACAGTACAATGTTCGAATCTGCCAGCTGTTCCAGTCACCACCAGTCGACTGCCCCTGGGCCAGTTGACTGGGACACACCTAAGCCTAGGGTTTACTCCCGAGTACAAATCTCTCCGCACTCAAACCCTCCCGGCTTAGCCCCTGAGTACACACACTCATACTCAGACCCTTACAACTCAGTTGAATCTTCATCAGCAGTCTTGACTGTTGCCTTCACGCCCTCTTCATCTTTGGCCCTCGTCCCTCGGATGCGCACGAAAGCCTCCAACTTTCCTCCATGCCACCCTTCACATACGCCTCGAAGTTCGCGTCCCTCAACTCATCATCTCTGCTATCCAACGGTCCCTCGGATGCGCACACAAGCCTCCAGCTTGCCTCCATGCCATCCTTCACCTGAAGACATCAACCAAGTCCATGTGTACCTGTACACCTGCATACTCATGTACACATATGAGAACAACACAAATCCTAACTTAACTATATTGCCCACACATCAAAATATCATGATCCTCCAGATCATCTTAGGGTCGATTGCCCCAACAATCTCTCCCTTTTTGATATGTGGCAATATGTTAAGTTAGGTAAACATATAGCAATGATAATAGCAAACGCAATTGAAAATGTAAAATACGGTGATTCGAAAATCCGAACCAGAAAATTTTTCGTGATTTTTCTGGATAGAGTCTAGAGTTTCCGGCCTACGGGAGGAGCCCAAAGGGCTTTATTGTAAAAACATAAAACTTATCAAGGGTTTCGGATAAGCTCTTAAATTATGAGAGGGTAATTAACTTATCCTTAAAGTTTTATTTAGATGGATTATATTAAATAGGAGGGTTAAATGGCTAAAACTCGTACCCTAAGGGTAGAGTGGGAAATTGAGTAAAAGGTAGGGGCTTTTGTGCAAAAAGGGACCCCCTTTAATTAAACTCTTGGCGTGCCCTAGCTACACCCGATCTCTCTCCCTTGCGCCGACTCCTCCCCTCGTGCCCAAGTCGCCGCCGAAGCCACGCCGACCCGTTCCTTCTTCTTCTTCCCTTCTCGCGTGCCCTAGCCGTGGTTGAAAGCCACTCCACTCCGATTCTTCTTTCCCCTTGCCTTCTCGAGCCCTACTCGAAGTCGAGGCCGAGCCGACGGCAACTCCTTGCGTTTCTACACACGCGGACGAAGGGCGACGTTAGGCTACAATCGGAGGAGGGTTGCGATGCTGGAATTCTGAGATTCTTGTTTGCTTCCGAGGATCCCATTTGCTCATTGTGCCCTGTGCGAGTAGCTCGACGCTACCGATGATCCTCTCCTACCTCCTCCGGCGATTGTGAGGGTTCCTGTGATCTTCAAGGCTGAGCAAGCTGTCTGTGCTAGCCATCGCAGAGGTAAGGACACATAGAATTGGGTCGATCATGGATAGAGCAGGTTTTCCCTTAGAGTTGTTCTATTGGGACTATGATTTCTGGAATACGTATTGATATGTTGACCCTTTTGGAATTGAGTTCAGGTTGTGGATTGGAATTTAGACCTTGGACCTTGCATCTACGGAATTTCTTCTCCCTGTTGCTCAGGTGGTTTGCTATGACGGTGATCAACGGAGGTAAGATTTGGTTATTTCATATTAATCTAGGATGTTTGTTCTGTGGGTGGAGTCCTTAGGGTTCTTGGAGTTGAAACAGGGACTTGACACCTTGAATGGGCTTGCCGTGAGCCCCATTTGGAATGAAACAGTTGAGTCTTGTTTAGATAAGTAATGTTTTCAATTTGGACGAGCTTGTGATTGCCACCTTTAGATTCATTACCTGTACAATTCAAATATGGTTGGTTGAGATTAATACCTTAGAAGATTTGTTAGATTTGGGTAATCATATGTTCTGATTTGGATCATGATTTCTAAACCATGGGTAATTATGGTTGATCAATTATCTTAGTGAGTTTTTGTCATTAATAACTCTATTTCCCTATTTGATGCTTTAGTGAACTGCCTTTGCCGTGTGATACCTCTAGGATTGGTTTAGTTCAGAGGTTGGATTATTCTAATGATGATGCTATTGAGTGGAGTTAGCTGTTGGGAGCTGTGGATTTATGTTGATAGGATCATTATGAGAATTTATCTCTACTCGAACAGATTTTTAGATATTAGCATTGTTTTAGTGACACTAATGGATAATGGATTGAGTTTGTGGTTGGGTGTATAGGTTTGATCGATTGTGGTTCGGGCAGCAGCTCTACTTGGGATCACTTCTGGGTTGGATTTGTATTGGTAATATGATAAATAGGGAGTATACCTTTGGAGATTGGTGTATGTTGGAATTGATCATTAGGATTAGGATGATCCGAATGAAGTTGTCTTATATTAGCTATTTGGTATTTGTGTAAATAGCTAAATAATACATCCTTGATACAGGAGCTTGATTGGACTTCTGGATGGGAGGTTCTTGTTTGATACGTACTACTTCTACTCTCTGGAGGCGGGTACCCTTTGACTTATCTTTATGATATTGTCATCTTGTTATGCATAGACTGTTATAGATAGCAGTAAGATCATACGCTATCCCTGTTTATTATGCCTGTTCTGGATACTTATTAGTTTCCCTGAGTTATTATGCCTGTCTTGGATACTTGTTAGTTATCCCTGAGTTATTATGCCTGTTCTGGATACTTGTTAGTTATCCCTGAGTTATTATGCCTGTCCTGGATACTTGTTAGTTATCCCTGAGTTATCATGTCTGCCCTGGATACTTATTAGTTATCCCTGAGTTATTATGTCTGTCCGGGATATTTGTTAGTTATCCCTGAGTTATTATGCCTGTTCTGGATACTTGTTAGTTATCCCTGAGTTATTATGCCTGTTCTGGATACTTGTTAGTTATCCCTGAGTTATTATGCCTGTTCTAGATACTTATTAGTTATCCCTGAGTTATTATGTCTGTCCTAGATACTTGTTAGTTATCCCTGAGTTATTATGCCTGTTCTGGATACTTGTTAGTTATCCCTGAGTTATTATGCCTGTCCTGGATACTTGTTAGTTATCCCTGAGCTATTATACTTGTTCTGGATATTTGTTGGTTATCCCTAAGTTATTATACAGTTAGTTCTATACAGTCTCAGGTATTGTCATATCTATATGTATGCTTAGATATCGTGAGGTATCTCTTGTGTTTGACATTGAGAGATCTGTAGATTTCGGCCAGTATACCTTGTAGGTTACCTGTATTTCCTGTTATAGGACTTCAGACTGAGACTTAGTATACTGAGGACTTGGGGAGGGAGGTATGTGTATCTATCATACACCATCCTTGCATTGTTGCATGCCGGCGATCAGTGACTCCCTTGTGGTTGAGCCTAATCGTCTTCCGGCACATGATATGCACACACGGCCACTCATGGGTTAGTGGATACCGCTGGGTGTGTGCATTTGCTCTATACTGCTCCGCTCGTCTGCTCATGGGTAGTGGTTTCGCAGCGTGGTAGCAGACAGGGATCCCTTCTCTACCCATAGACCAGAGAAGATGAGAGAGATATCTCCCCCATTTATATATGGGGCAGAGTGTTTACTCCACCAGCATCCTGTCCACTCGGTCACTCAGGAGTAGTGATGGCAGAGTGCTGACAGTGTCACGACTCTACCCACTCGGCCGACACAGTATCGCCTGTCTCGGTGGCTTGACTGGAGTTAGGGGGTGACCATGGCATTGCACCATGTGCATATTTTGCATCGTGCATTGTTTGCTGCACTTGATTGCTGCACTTGTTTGACATGCATATTCTGGAGACTTGTTATCTGAGATTATATGTCTATTGATATTCCCTTGGTACTTATTATCCTCTTTTCAGGTTAGATGGATTCGGGTATGTATCTTTATTCAGTATCTTCGATATACCCTTTCCTATTGTTCATATGAGGTTGTATCAGCGTAGACTTCTATTGTTATTATAACATACTATGCATATCTACTGGGTATTCGTTGAGTTTATGGACTCACACCGTTGCCATATGTTTTTATTTCAGGTTGAGATACTTGGAGTCGCCAGAAGAGCCCAGCAGCCAGTCCCTACCCATCGTGACGACATGGTTATGTGTTTGTACTGGGCAGTGTATTTGTTTCATTTGTCCTTAGTGATTTGTATATGTACTATGAGTGTGTCGTGTGCCCTAAGGAGTTGTTGTATTGGTTGTTCTATCCTAAGTCGGACCGGTCCGCAGTCAGGTATGAGTTACTTAGTTATCTTGTGTTTTTATGTTGTGTTTATCTATTTTGGAGGCCTGAGGCCCAATTAAACTGCGTGGTGATGTTATATAGGTTATGTGTATGTGTAAATTGTCCGCCGGACAGGGGAGGTGCTGTCCGATTTTCTATTGGATCAGCGGCTCCTGGGTCTCGGGGCGTGACAATTTATTTTGGTATCAGAGCCCAGGTTGCGAGATACCTCGGGTATTTTCAGTTTTTTCGGTGTTTATCTGATACTAATTTATTTTGGTATCAGAGCTCAGGTTGTCGGATACCTTGAGGGCTTGTGGATTTACGGTTTCTATCCGATACCAATTTATTTTGGTATAAGAGCGTAGGTTTGTGATGCCTACTTGTTTTACGAGTCTTGTCGGATTTGTTCAGAGTATTTTTCTCGATGTGGTTGTTTGGGACTTGGCGCGATGGGACTTCTTCAGGCGACAGGTATTTCTCCTAATCTTTTGTATCCCTTATCCTATTTAGGTATGATTTAGAAATTCTCACATGTTATTGGATCATGTTACTATACCTGTATATTTAGGTATGATTTAGAAATTCTCACAGGTTATTGGATCATGCTACTATACCTGTATATCTAGGTATGATTTAGAAATTATCTCATGTTATCGGATCATGCTACCATTCCTGTATATTTAGGTATGGTTAGAAATTCTTTCATGTCATTGGATCAGGTTGTTATTCCTGTATATTTATGTATAGTTAGAAATTCTCTCATGTTATTGGATCAATTCACAGTAGCGCATGGAGCTACAAGTTTTCTTATGTTGCGTATATCTGGACAGATAAGCTAGATGTCATGTTTTGAGTACATGATCTGCATCGATGCAATAGGGTAGCAGTAGCTACATATTATTATGATTAGTAGAGGATTGATATAATCTGTTCCTTGGGGACTTTGACCATGGTTCACTTGTACTTGGTAGTTGACCTAGAAAGTATATGTTGATGGGTGATTTGAGCTAATACGGAGAAGTGTGGAGCTAGTTGCTTGACACGTATGAGTTATCGCTTGTACTTGGCCTGAATAACCAATAAGGTACATACGAACTTATGATTTACGCGGAGGTAAATCACTTACATGACTAGGTCACCACTAGTTAGATATTATCGAGGACGACCTGTGGGTAAATAAAGAAATTACTTCCTGAGTATGTTGAGATACTCTTGAGAGATTGCACGTCTCTATCTCCTTGTTATGGAGTAGGATCTCAGAGGGTTTTGACCATGGATTGTATTGGATTACGAGTCGATGGTCGGTGTGACTCGCTAGTTGCTACGCTATGCTATGAGGGATCTTGACTCATAGATTGAGTGTATATAGTTGGAGGTGCACCGGGTTGTACGACCCGCTAAGGTACGGAGGTTGTGGAGATAGTTGTATCCTTACTTTCCGGTGAGATATTGGATATTAACCAGGAGGTCAAAGATGTCCACTGAACTTCGGTTATTATACCCCCATCGTGGATTTATTAGTTCACGGGATGATAGGTTGGTACCTCCGTGGACTTTCGTGTTGGTGTTGAGAGGGGGATGAGATGGATGAATCTCTATGATGTGTTGTATTTTGAGGATTCTATTAGTGGACATGGACTTATCGAATTTGTAGCTTTTTGATGGATCATTAGGTGAATAAATGATCTTTCTGTGGTTGATTGTTTGGAAGTTTGTTATTGCTGTAGCATATGATACGACATATTGGCACAATCTTTAAATTATATGTTATCTTTTGACGGTTTATTGGAGGATATATATATAAATATATCTGACTTGTGATATTTTGGAGGATGTTATTGACTTGGAGATACTTGGCGATACTCATGGATTTGACATATTACGTTCGTGGATCGAAGTATGGAGTTGGCGCCAGTGATCTTGGGATTGAGTGCCCTAAATAGTTTGTGATGATTGAATGGTTGTTCGGGTGTATCTGTTATCGGATGATTACCTCTGGATTGATAACTCTAGTTGCTCCGTAGTATGTAACTTTAGGGTATCAGACGA
>JAGFNQ010000441.1:85847-334846 GCA_024364735.1 Boesenbergia rotunda
CTCCCACCTCCTCCGGCGATTGTGAGGGTTCCTGTGATCTTCAAGGCTGAGCAAGCTGTCTGTGCTAGCCATCGCAGAGGTAAGGACACATAGAATTGGGTCGATCATGGATAGAGCAGGTTTTCCCTTATAGTTGTTCTATTGGGACTATGATTTCTGGATTACGTATTGATGTTTTGACCCTTTTGGAATTGAGTTCAGATTGTGGATTGGAATTTAGACCTTGGATCTGGCATCTACGGAATTTCTTCTCCCTGTTGCTCAGGTGGTTTGCTGAGACGGTGATCAACGGAGGTAAGATTTGGTTATTTCATATTAATCTAGGATGTATGTTCTGTGGGTGGAGTCCTTAGGGTTCTTGGATTTGAAACAGGGACTTGACACCTTGAATGGGCTTGCCGTGAGCCCCATTTGGAATGAAACAGTTAAGTCTTGCTTAGATAAGTAATGTCTTCAATTTGGACGAGCTTGTGATTGCCACCTTTAGATTCATTACCTGTACAATTCAAATATGGTTGGTTGAGGTTAATACCTTAGAAGATTTGTCAGATTTGGGTAATCATATGTTCTGATTTGGATCATGATTTCTAAACCATGGGTAGTTATGGTTGATCGATTATCTTAGTGAGTTTTTGTCATTAATAACTCTATTTCCCTATTTAATGCTTTAGTGAGAGCTACCTTATGGGACAGGACCTTGGTTTTAGATTAGGTACTGATTGGACAAGGTGATTGAACTTGGGCTTGGATTAAAGAATAAAACTAACCTCTATGTTTTAGGTTTTAAATTTGGGATTTATCATTAGGATTAGGACGATCCTAATAAGGTTGTGTTACATTAGCTATTTGGTATTGGTGTAAATAGCTAAATAACTATGCCTTTGATACAGGACTCTGACTGGGTTACTCCGCTTGATCGTGGGGCTTCATACTCTATTCGGACTACATTCTTGAGGCGGGTACCCTTGACTTATCTCTTTTGATATTGTCATGTTGTTATGCATAGACTGTTATAGATAACAGTAAGACTATATGCTATCCTGGTTTAATATGTCTGTTCTGGATACTTGTTAGTTATCCCTGAGTTATTATGTCTGTCCTGGATACTTGTTAGTTATCCCTGAGTTATTATGCCTGTCCTGGATACTTATTAGTTATCCCTGAGTTATTATGCCTGTCCTGGATACTTGTTAGTTATCCCTGAGTTATTATGCCTGTTCTGGATACTCGTTAGTTATCCCTGAGTTATTATGCCTGTTCTAGATACTTGTTAGTTATCCCTGAGTTATTATGCCTGTTCTGGATACTCGTTAGTTATCCCTGAGTTATTATGCCTGTTCTGGATACTTGTTAGTTATCCCTGAGTTATTATGCCTGTTCTGGATACTTGTTAGTTATCCCTGAGTTATTATGTCTGTCCTGGATACTTGTTAGTTATCCCTGAGTTATTATGCTTGTTCTGGATATTTGTTAGTTATCCCTGAGTTATTATGCTTGTTTTGGATATTTGTTGGTTATCCCTGAGTTATTATGCTGTTAGTTCCATACAGTCTCAGGTATTGTCATATCTATATGTATGCTTAGGGATCGTGATGTATCTCTTGCACTTGACATTGAGGGATCAGTAGTTTCCGGCCAGTATACCTTGTAGGTTACCTGTATTTTCTGTTATAGGATTTCAGACTGAGACTTAGTATACTGAGGACTGGGTGAGGGGTTGCATGTGTTAGTCATGCACCATACTTGCACTGTTGCATGCCGGCGATCAGCGACTCCCTTGTGGTTGAGCCTAATCGTCTTCCGGCACATGATATGCACACACGGCCACTCATGGGTTAGTGGATACCGCTGGGTGTGTGCATTTGCTCTGTACTGCTCCGCTCGTCCGCTCATGGGTAGTGGTTTCGGAGCGTGGTAGCAGGCAGGGATCCCTTCGCTACCCATAGACCAGAGAAGATGAGAGAGAGATCTCCCCCATATATACATGGGGTGGAGTGATAGCTCCACCAGCATCTTGTCCACTCGGTCACTCAGGAGCAGTGATGGCAGAGTGCGGACAGTGTCACCGCTCTACCCACTCGGCCGACACAGTATCGCCTGTCTCGGTGGCTTGACTGGAGTTAGGGGGTGACCATGACATTTCATCATGTGCATATGATGCATTTATGCATTAATTGTGTTTGCTGCATTTACTTGCTGCACTTGTTTGACATGCATATACTGGAGACTTGTTATCTGAGATTATATGTCTATTGGTGCCCCATAGGTATTGATTACCCTTTTTTCAGGTTAGATGGATTCTGGTATGTATCTTGATTCAGTATCTTCAGTATACCCTTTCATATTGTTCATATGAGACCGTATCAGCGTAGACTCCTATTGTTATTATAACATTATACGCATATCTGTTGGGTATTCGCTGAGTTATGGACTCACCCCGTTGCCATATATGTTTTTATTTCAGGTTGAGATACTTGGAGTCGCCAGAAGAGCCCAGCAGCCAGTCCCTACCCATCGCGACGACTTGGTTTTTTTTTTGTTTTGTACTTGGAAGGCCTTTGTTTCATATTTATTTTAGCGATTTGTATATGTCCTATGTGTCGTGTGCCTAAGGGGCTTTTGTGTATTGGTTGTTCGTCGTAAGTCGGACCGGTCCGCAGTCAGGTATGATTTACCTTGTGTTATGTCTTGATTTTGAGGCCTGAGGCCAAATATATATTGTGTGGATTGTTATATAGGTGGTATGTATGTGTAAATTGTCCGTCGGACAGGGGAGGTGTTGCCCGATTTTCTATTGGATCAGCGGCTCCTGGGTCTCGGGGCGTGACAGTTAAAAATCGAATTAATCAATATTTTATCGGTTCGGTTTTCTCGATTTTATCAAGAAATTCGGTCGGTTCGATTATTTTGGAAAATATCAGTTTATTCAGTTTTCGATCTATTCGGTTCGGTTTTAACCGAATACTCACCCTTACTCATGCAAACATCTATATCAAAAAGATTCAGTGTAACTACTTTAACAAATAACAAAATAGTTAAATTAACTTGCAATTTGATTTGTAAACCACAAATAACAATTTATATTATCCAACTTTGTTTCGATTAATCAAACACAATTCAATATCCTAACTTTGAAAAATTAATTAGGGTACTACCAAATTAATCAAACACAACTTAATCAAATTAGGATCCTAAATTAGTATCCAATTAATCAAACAAAATTTACCATCTAAATTAATGATAATTAATTAGGAAACGAAATTATCCTAATTCATTATCCTAAATAATTAATTAAGAAAAATAATTAATTAATTAATTACCTCTGGCGGCAGCAATTGCGGCCGGCAGTGGCAACTGCACTCGGCGGCCGCAGGAGGTACTGTGGACGCCGCAGTCGTGCGTGCCAACAGGAGGGGAGGAACTACCCTATTTGCGTACCTGTGACTGGAGGAGGGGATCACCGGAGGGGAGACTCCGAGGACAACGTAGGCGCGAGGGAAACCGCTCTGAACCTATGACGGCAGAGGAGAGGGGGATGGGAAAAATAAAACCTAAAATAGCGACGAACAAGTCATTTCCGTCGCTAATAGCGACATAATTTAACTTTTCCGTCGCTATCAGCGACGACATTGACCAATTTCTGTCTCTATTTTAGGGTATTTGACCTGTAATCGTAAATTAGCGACGGATTTAATTTATTCGTCGTTAATAGCGACAGACATTTAAAAGTTCCATCGCTATTCAGAGAATATTTTGTAGTGTTGTTTCATAGTTTTCTCATTTCCACTAAGATACGACACCAACTGTTGACATTTTTTTTCCACAAAAGAGACCAGTCGTATAATCTAAGTTAGATTTGGTTTTAATACTCTTGTTTATAAACTAGACTATCAATTGAAACAAGCAAAGGGAAGGTCAATGAGGCAATGACGATGATGATGGCAGAGAAAAGAGAGCGAAAGGGTAAAGGTGGGAAGGGAATCAGTGCGACGTAACTGTTTGTGTTGAAGGCAAGAGGAAGGAAAACGGTGCATGGGACCGGAGAGACGCTAAGAGGGTTTAGGGATTATATCTAGGAATATTTTAAAATGACTCCTATTTTTTTTAGAATAATGGCACGGGAAGGTAGTT
Organism: Boesenbergia rotunda; assembly: GCA_024364735.1. Taxonomy (NCBI): domain Eukaryota; kingdom Viridiplantae; phylum Streptophyta; class Magnoliopsida; order Zingiberales; family Zingiberaceae; genus Boesenbergia; species Boesenbergia rotunda. The sequence goes on from JAGFNQ010000441.1 coordinate 89,979, forward strand.
GACATGCTCAGTGCATCCGAGGGATGAAGAATACATCGGCGGAGCGAGAAGGACGCGGTTTGAGGGATGAGAACCCCAGAAAAAGTCTGTTCGAGAAGAAATTTAGAGTTGAGTTTGGGTGAACTCAACTCCGGATGACCAGAGCATCACCCAAGCAAGCGGAGTACAAAAATGGTCAACTCAGAAGTTGACCATTCGAGGTGCCTCCAATTGATTGGAGGTGCCCTGAAGACTCTAGGCGCCTGAGTTGGCTTGAAGCTCCTTGAATGCTCAAAAAAGTCATTGCCGCGAATGGGACTCGAGGTGCCTCCGATAATTTGAGGCACCTCAAATAGCTTAGAGTCGTTACCATGGAGATAAACATGGAAATCCACGTCAACCGAACTGAGATGCCTCCGATTGAACTAAGGCACCTCTAATTGAACTGAGGTGCCTTCGTTGGAACTAAGGCACCTCCAATGAACTGAGGCGCCTCCATTCAACTAGATTAGTGGAACATTGGCAAACTTCTTCTCATTGGAGGCGCCCCCGTCAATCGAGGCACCTCAAATTGACACGTCAACAAAACAATCATTTTGACCAGTGCACTATAAATAGTGCCCTAAGCTAGTTATAAAGAAGAGACCTGAACTTTCATTTCCATTTTCGTTATGTCAAAGTTTGTAAGCTTTCAACTTTTGTAAGGGACTTCTCCGTATCTGACCATGTCGAAGAAGGAGCTTGATAGTACTTTCCAAATTTTCGATTAACAACAACCTATATTGTAACCAAGTAAACCTCTGCCTCTTATTTTAATTAATGTTCTTATTATTTTTAATTAATTAAGGGTGTCCTTGCTAAATAAAAAGCAAGGCAAGGTCTAATTTGATTTGTAAGTTACTCACCCCTCTCTAGATGGTCCACCCGATCCATCAAGATGGTCATCGGTAGCAACGTACATGAAGTTAAAATTTAAAGAATGAGTGTATGCGTCTGGTACTACATGGGGCATGTAGACTAGAGGATGAGGAATTTTTAAAATCAATTTTTATTATTATAAATTTTATTTTTTTATAATAATTTATGAAGTTATTGTTGTAGAAAAAATATACCTGGGAGCCAAAGCACGAGGCAACAATTTATGCAACCTGGAATAGTGCTTGTGACAAACTCTATAAAGATATGCTATATAAATATAGACAAAAGGGTACAAGGTCATTCTTTATGTTGGGGTTGCAATGTTATAAATAAAGTCCCACATTTAAAATACATAGGAAAGATCATGAACTTATATAGGAAAATATCTTCATTCGTACGAGACATTTTGGGTAAAGCTTAAAAATAAAACCATGAGGGCTTAAATATACAGTAGACAATATCATACAATTATGATGATATCTAAATTTTTTCGGTCCTAACAATTGGTATCAGAGCCAGGACTATCAAAAGGTTTAACCACCGACTATACACAAGAGTTATGGTCTAATCAAGTCATGTGAGTAGAATATTGACATCCAACAAAGGAAGTGAGGGTTTCTGTGTCCAGATCAATAGAATCAAATATCAGGCAGGAAGTCTTGGTGGGACAACCATGAAATGAATCCCTAGTTGTGGCTAGGCAAGAAAGTTCTAGTAGGTCGGGTATACTGAGAGGCAGGAAGCTTAGTAGATCAGTTGGATCAAGGGGCAGGAAGACTGGTGAGTCGAGGATCGGACGCAAACGGATAGGTTTTTCCCTTGAGTGGGTGTGTGCTCCTTCGTTTAAGAGGGGGATTGTTGTGGTTGCAAGTTTGGTGCAGGTTGCACTAATGGTCAAACCCAAATTTTGATGTATTACAAAAGGGTTATAGTTAGCTGTATTGTTTATCTAACATTGTTACCAAGTGTATATGATTGAATGGTTTAGGACCTAACACCAAGCTAAAGCCTAGGTTGGTTGAGACTTGGCAGGAAGTCCAATTGGGTCCGCAGGACCTGACAACTGGTGGGTTGGTTGAGACCTGGCATAAAGTTCGGTTGGGTCCGCAGGACTTAACAACTGGCTGAAGTCCAAATGGGGCATCTAGCAGGAAGTCATGGTAGGTCAAGAATTTGAGTAAGTTACATAAGATAAGTAAGGTAAGTCAATGGAGGAGAGAGATCCGGTAAGGACAAGTCTCCGGTGGGACCGTAAACACGGTCCATCTTATAACCATATCGGAGCTCTAAGCTGAGGCCTTGACTAGATCCTAGTCTTGGAAAGACAGAGTCTAATTAATACTAATCTTATTTACCCCATTTCAAATATGCTAACTTTATTTTGCAGGCTATATTTTATTTTTAGACTAATTGCAGGGTTAAACTGTAAAAATTATCTCGGATGAATAGTACCTGAGACGTCTCCATGTTGACTGGAGGCGACCACAATGGCTAAGGGTGCCTTCGTGCAGTTGACGCTGAAGATAGTGTTTTTTTTGTGTTGAAGGCGCCTCAGCTTGGAGTCACGGTGCCTCAGTTGGAAACTGAGGCTCCTCAGGTTGGATTAAAGGCGCCCTCTAGCGGATAAATTGTGAAGGCTTCGGTTAGATAAAGTCTCAGATTTGAGGCATCTCAGTTGGAAACTGAGGCGCTCTCAATGGACTTTATAAGGTGATCGAGAGCAACCCTTCAAGCATAACTTATACACAAGCTATAATGCTCATTCTGCAATTCCGTCTTTGTCCTGCGACTCTACTACTACTTGTCTACGAGTGACCGCTGCTGGAAGACTGACTCCAACACACGAACACATCTAGATATTCATAATCGTGTTGATAATGATTCTAGTTAATTTTGTAGCAATTTCATATTCTTACTTAAGGACAGTATAGGGTGTTACACTGTGCTTATTTCATTGTATTTGATCACTCTACCAGGAGTTTACCTACAGAGGATATTAGTGAATTGTCTGTCGGAAAGTCCTTGGAGTAGAAGTCGTCAAAGGCTATTTGACAATGCGAATGTGTATGTTTTGTTCATTTATTCCGTTGCGCACTTGATTTAAAAAATCAGCAAAAGATTATTTTTAAAATACACATAATGAAAATTAATATTAACGATCTGCGAATGATAAATAAATCTATTAATCATATATAATATATTTGTTGATTTAGTTCTTAAAAAATTATTGGAAATAATCAATTCACCATTTTTTGACTTTTAAAAATATCTTTCAAATAGATAAATATTATTTTAAAAAATTAATAGAGAGTAATCCATAAAGAGAAATCAATTTGAATAATAAATATTATTTTTTCACTTTAATTTTTCAAGAAAAACAAGAAAAAAGATGTTTAAGTAAGAATCGACTATAGGATTTGAATACAATTTTTTTTAAATAACTAATTCATTAATATTTAAGACAGGAGATATTTAAATTTCTCATTTTAAACATTGTATTTAATTAGGCATGGCTACTTTCCTCATTTTCTATATCCTCCATCTCATAATAAATATTATTTTTTATAGAGAAGAATTCGTAAATAGCAATCAATTTGAACAATAAATATTATTTTTTTATTTATTCATCTTAATTTTTGAAAAAAAAAACAAGGAAAAAGATGTTTAAGTATGAATTAACTATAGGAATTGAATACAAAATTTAAAAAAAAACAAATTCATTAATATTTAAGAAAAATCTATTACTCATTTCAAATATTGCATTGAAGCTAGGAAGGGCTACTTTCCTCATTTTCCATATCCTTCCTCTGATGACACAAATCAAATCATTAGATATATACACTCATAAATGCATCACAAACATCAATCAGGCCATCATTGTTGCTCTATATAAACTCATGTAAAAACTCTTAACCTTCACAAGAAAATAACAAAGAAGGTTTCATGGCTAACAAGGCTTTTCTTGCTTGCTTCTTGCTTGTGCTCTTAGTGGCCACCACTCCAAGTGAGTCATACTCAGTCCTGATTTTTGTTAATAAACAGAATCATATTGATATTAATAGTAATATTTGATTTTGTTGTTGAAGGTATTGTGATCTGCAAGGCTGATGATGCAGGTGGTGACAATGTTTTAGAGCCTTGCAAGGCGGATTCAGATTGCAGGGCAAGTTGTCCATGCGTCGCTCCTTGTATCCGTGGGAAATGTTTTTGTATCTGTTAACTATCTCGAAGACAACCATGAGACAATAAATTCATGTTGATGCCAATATTATGTTCAGTGTGTCTGTCTCTGAATGATATATTGATATGGTTTTAGAACACTGAGTGTTTCTCTAAAGATATTGTGGTACTAAACAAACGGTGTGAAAAAGAAAAAAGCTTTAAGAACCATATGATAATATTAAGTTCACTATCTAAAATAGTGGGACGATGAACCATTCCAATTTTGTTGATGTTGGAATATCACATCTAACCTCTTATCATATTTTTCTTAACATATATTTTCTTCGTTGCACAACAAAAAAAATCAGTATTTGTGACGACAAATTACGTCACTATTCCATCGCTAAACGATAATTGTGACGGAATAGCGATGGATAAAACGTCGTCGAGTGACGGAACATTCCTATCCGTCGCTATTAGGGACGAATTTTAAACGGATAATCCATCGCTATTTGAGACGGATAAATAAAACCTCCGTCGTAAAATAACAGAAAAAAGGTGACCGTCTACTGTCTAATAGCGACGGAATCAAAAAGTTCGTCGCTATTTTATCGTATTTAGCGACGGATAGTTACGATATCGTGTTACGATATCCGTCGCTAATAGCGACGGAATATTGACTATTCCATCGTTATTAGATAGGTGATGGACTACAATTTCAATGATAGCGATGGAAAATCAAATATCCGTCGTAATTTGCAACGGATATCGTAATTATCCGTCGCTATTAGCGACCGAATATTAACTATTCCATCGCGATAGCCACAGAGATAATCGGTCATGTTGGGGCCCCAAGATATGCACATCTCCACAATGGTATAATATTGTTCACTTTGGGCCTAAGCATTTATAGTTTTGCTTTTGGGTTCTCACCAAAAGTCTTCATACCAATGGAAATATTTTTCATCCTTTTTAATTCATGATCTTTTTCCATTTCTAACCAATGCGAGGACTTTGATTGATCTTCAACAAGTCACTAAATAATCTCTAGTTTGGGAATAGTGACCAATTAGAGGCCATTATTCCGTTGTTAATTGTCTTTTTTCTTGTAGTGTCTATCGATCATCTTAATGAGTATCCACGTATAGGTGAATCAATTGTTATCAAGTGTCTTTTCAAGTTATGCAAATATGTGATTGAACTATTTGGTGATCGATATTTGAGAAGGTCGAATGCAACGTTTTCTTCAAATGCATGATGAGAAGCACGACTTTCCTAGCATGCTGGCCAACCTTGATTGTAAGCACTAGGAATAGACAAATTGTCTAGCTGCTTGGAAAGAACTGTTTACAAGAGGCCATGAGTTACCAACAATCGTTCTTGAAGCGGTTGCATCTCAAGAGTTATGGATATGATATGGATTTTTTGGGATCGTCGTTTCACGTAATGATATTAACATGGTTTACAAATCTCTCATATTTAATAATGTTTTGTAAGGAAATACCACGAAGAAAATTTCACGATGAATATATCTGGAATAGGCCGCTTTCATATAAAAGGGGTATTATCTAATACATAGAATATACTCGGAATGGACCACCTTCATATCCAACATGTCATAATCAAGAGGAGGTTGTTTAAAGAAAGATAAGAGCAAGAAAAGATGTCGAACAAGCATTTTGGGTGCTCCAATCTTGATGGGCGATTGTTAGAGGTTCAATTCGTTATTAGTACAAATAAAAAATTAAAATATATTATATTAGTATGTATTATTTTATACAATATGATTATTGAAGATGGGAGGTTATGTGACAAATTAATATGATAACGAAGATGACGAACCGACATAACTCGTCCAGAGCTCAAACCCTAGATTTTATGATTACCTCTTGAGAAATTCCAAACTACTTAACAATCAAGTGTATCACCAACTCATGAATTAGTATTTTATATATTTCAAAACGTTTGATTTATATTTTTTTTAATTTTTAATCAGTGTGATTTTCTTTCTACGTTGTACTCCGTTTCAAATTTATAATAAATTTTATTTTTAAATAAACAACACTAGTAAGTTATGAAGACTAAAAATTTTTAAGTAATAAATATATTTAAAAATAATAATAATATGGAATTGCAAGTATAAATTTAAATATATTTATTTATTTAATATCAAAATAAGAATAAATATAACTGTGAGGGGCAGGTTAACATTCAAATCAATGCTAAACTAAATCAAGTTAAATTTAAATAATTATTTTCATAATTTAATTTATTTTAAATTTAAGTTACTTTATTAAACAAGCACAAATATCTTCTGGGCTCGACTTGATATACTGCCCTAGCCATCTCAAAGAAATAAAGTATTACTTAGTACCTACTTTATGTAACAAAATGTATAATACTAATATGTTTTTAATTAATAAATAAATCTATTAATCATATATATAATATATTTATTAAATAATCAATTCACCCTTTTTTTGACTTTTAGAAATATCTTTCAAATAGATAAATATTGGGTGACAAATTTAATGGAATCCATAAGGAGCCATCAATTTGAACAATAAATAATATGTTTATATTTTTCACCTTAATTTTAGTTGTTTAAGTAAGAATTAACTAAAGGATTTGAATACAAAATTAAAAAAAGAAACTAATATATACTTTCCTCATTTTCCATATAATTCTTAGGACACAAATCTTTAGATATACAGTCATTATGAATGCATCACAAACGTCAATCATTGTTGCTCTATATAAACTCATGCAAACCCGATTAAACTTCACAAGAAAACATCGAAGAAAGCTTCATGGCTAACAAGGCTTTTCTTGCTTGCTTCTTGCTCGTGCTCTTAGTGGCCACTACTCCAAGTGAGCCATACTCTTTTAGTCCTGATTTGTTGTTAATAAACACAAACATACTGATATTCATAGTAATATTTGATTTTGTTGTTGAAGGTATTGTGATCTGCAAGGCTGATGATGCAGGTGGTGACCAAGTTTTAGCGACTTGCCAGGGGGAATCAGATTGTAGGGCTAATTGCCCAACATGGTGCAAAGCCCCTTGTCTCAGTGGGCGGTGTCTTTGTATCTGCCAACAGTAGTTTATATGACCATCTGAAATCTTAAAATAAAGCCTCTTTTCGAATATCTGAGTGTTTCTCTAAAGATATTGAAGAACTAGACAAACGGTATGAAGAAGAAAAACTTTAAGAACCATATGATAATCGATGAAGTAGTAGGATGATAAACCATTTAAGTTTTGTTGATATTGAAACATCACATCTGACCTTTGACCATTTTTTCTTAATATATCTTTTCTTCGTAATTTTCTCATTTTCCATCGAGATATGACACCGACCGTTGATTTTTTTTGTAACAAAAAGATCAGCCGTATAATCTAAATTAGATTTTATGTTTAATCCTCTTGTTTATGAAATAAATTATCGATTGAAACAAGAAAAAGAAAAGAAAAAAAAGGGAAGGTCGTCGACGATGATGGTAGAGAGAAGAGAGAGCGAAAGGGTAAAGGTGGGAAGGGAATCAGTGCGACGTAACGGTTTGTGTTTTCTGTGCACGTCAAATCGAAACCTGAAACGATGACTTTCGTTCTCGCCCTCTCTTTCTCAGATTCTGCTCCTAAAAGGAGCCGAGCAGACGAGAGGAGTAAGGTCGACGGGTTTCCAGGTTTCTGTACTTGATATCACCCTCCAGTTTTGATTGCTGTCTTCATCGTCAAGGTTTCGTTTTGATGCTTCTCGCCGCTTCCTCGATCTAGTTTTAGTTCAATCGAGCATCGAAGCTACAATCTTGCGTCTCGGCGACTAGGGTGTTGTAAAAGTAAGCTCTTTCCGCTGTTCTTTGAACTTTCTTGCCGTTTTCGATTGGCGCTTTTTTCTTGAGTAGGAGAAATGGCTCGTTGATCTAGGAATTGGATTCCGTGGAACAAGCATGGATGATGGAGAAGTGGATCTTTCGAACCACTATCTGTTGACAAATCCGGAGATGGCTCAGGGCTTCGATGATTTCTTGAAGAACTCCCAGAACATGCACCCACACCCACACCTGCAACCCCCCTGGCCGCGCGGCCGCCGCCCACACTCACACCTGCTACCACACACACACCCAGGTGTTTGCCGCCGGCGAGGAAGAGAATATTGGGGAAGACGAGATCAAGAAGCCGCGGAAACCGCTAGGAAACAGAGAAGCCGTGCGGAAGTACCGCGAGAAGAAGAAAGCCCACGCCGCCTTCCTGGAGGAGGAGGTCAAGAAGCTGCAAGTGCTGAACCAGCAGCTTCTCAGTAGGCTTCAGGGTCAGGCGGCGCTCGAGGCGGAAGTGGTCAGGCTGAGAAGCCTGTTGGTGGATCTCAGAGGAAAGATTGATGCTGAATTGGGCGGCTTCCCGATTCAGAAGCAGTGCAACCCTCCTGGTTTGCAGTGTGACAGCAATGGCCACTGCTATGTCGGAAACCCGGAGATGATCGATTGGGAAGCACCCTCAACTAAGCGCATCGCCATGAACTCCATGGATGCTCTTGGGAGCTTAGTTTCATCTTCTTCCCAAACAGGATGAAATGAAAATGACAAGAGGCAGAGGTCAGAACTTTGGTTGTAAATGTGTTTCTTGAGTCATAGTTTAGCCTCCCTGGTGATTCACATCCAAGAATAATGTTTGATTGATGTCACAAAAGATGAGAGCAAAACCTGTGAAATTTTGAGTATGAAGACAATGAAGATACATACTTTTTTTTTTCTCACAGAGTTTAATAATAGTGATAGAATTGTATCTGTCTGAAGACCTCCTTTAGCTGCTTGTATTTTTTCCTCTCACGATCTTGGGCCGTACTGTCTTGTTCTATCTGTTTCATATGCATCCTCCTTGCATCTTTGATCTGGAAATCATAGATTTGGATCTTCAAATTATATAAGAGTACAAAATGGACAATACTAATGAACCCATCGTGAAATCAAACCAAATAAAAATATCTGGCATAGCAGGAGTTCAAAAGCGATGAGGACTTTTCACTTCGGTTACCTCAAGGTTGTGCTAAGAATCAAGCATACAGCACAATCATTTTGGGTTTTATACGACCAAAGTTTAAGCATCTAACTGATAACACAATTCTAACTCGATGGTAGTTTATAAATGTTGTGCCCTCCAATTCACTGCAAAGTTGTCATCTTCATCGTCATCAGCCTCGTCAATAGAAGACTCATCGCTCGACTCCTTCCCGTGAATGCTGGGCGTTGCTTTGCTTTTGCAAGGCGTTTGCACAATCATTTTGGGTTTTATACGACCAAAGTTTAAGCATCTAACTGAGAACACAATTCTAACTCGATGGTAGTTTATAAATGTTGTGCCCTCCAATTCACTGCAAAGTTGTCATCTTCGTCATCGTCACCCTCATCACTAGACGACTCATCACTCGACTCCTTCCCCATGAATGCTGGGCGTTGCTTTGCTTTTGCAAGGCGTTCAGTCTTCACCTCCACAAGTTTCTTCTTAATCTCATCCACTCTCTCCTTGTATGCCCTGTGATAATTCAGAAGAAAAAAGAAAAGGTAACTTCCAAAATCTTCACTATACAGAGAACATAATCCAAAAGTTCAAGCAAATATCTAACTTTTGCTCCAGTGAACGAAATCCCTCCATCTCCTCGGCAGCATCAATCTGCAAAAGATGCATGCATGCATTTTAGCCTCTAATACAATTAAATCAATCATTTCAAGGGAAAAATGTTTTTTGGTTAAAACTGTTTAAGTGAGGAAGATAACTAACCTCCTCTTCTTCCAGGCGATCATCCACAACCTGCAAATTAACTTGGATTTCCTTCTCAAATTCTTTGTATGCATCACTGCAATGCATCAACAAAAATTGCATTGTCAAGCTCATGCAATTTTTTGTTCTCAAAATGAAGGCAATTAGATGCAGAGTGAGGATTCTGACAACCAAGCAGATATTTACAGAACTACGCACTAGTTTTGCTAGAAAAAGATCATCTGTGTACACCCAGCAATGATTCTTATAGCATATTTCTGAAACTAAAAGATCATCTGGGTACTAAAAATGTCCAAAGAGGGGATGGACAATAGTTGATAGCAGCTAAGAATTGATTCTTGGAACTGGAGCAATCAATACTAGTTGAACAGATAACTACTGCTAATTGGTTCTTGGAATCAACAAAATAAGAGTGCAACTCTCACAAAAAAAAGTGCAACAGTGGTGTACACTTTCGGTGACAATTCAACATGTCAAACTTTCTGAAATTCAGGATAATCCCCTTATCGGATTGAAACGTGCAGTGAAGCAGTTACGGAATGAATATTATATAATGCAGGCAGAAATGTTAGAAGAGGTTTACTTTATATCGACTTTAACAGGCTCAATCCCACGTGCACGGAGATCAGCATCCTTATTGTCAAAAAATCCTTCTGGTAATGCTCCTTTAGTTTGTTTGGCATCAGACCCATCAATCTTTTTTGATGCTTGCCTGATACGGTTGGAGCTAGCTGAAATTGTATTAACCTGGTCAAGTGCTAAACCATCTTGATTTTCTACCTCTTGATTCAACTGTTTGGAAGTCTGATCATCAACTGTTCTTGTGTCATCAAAAAAGTTCGGGGGAAGAGCCCTAGTTACTTGTTCTGCATCTGTATCAAAAAAGTTTGGTGGAAGAGCCCCATTTTCTAGTTCTGCATCTGCGCCATCCACTATTTTGGATGGCTGAGCAAATTTGGTAGACTCTTTCTTCTCTTCGTTAGATTCCAAAACCTTGTGGCTTTTCTTTTTTGTAGAATGTGGTACATCAAAGGCCCTATTGATAGAAGGTGATGAATCTTTCTTCACATCTTGAATACATGAGGAAGCAGAACCAACTAGTACCGGTGTGCCAATAGGCTTGGCCTTCCCTCCAGCAGAATCTAGACATGATAATCAATGACTTCAATAGAATCAATAGTTAAACTAAGCACTAGGTAAAAATTAAGAGAAACTAAAATAGTACAGATTTGCTAGTTTCAATCACAAAGAAATAACATTAAAATAAGAGAACAGAGACTTAAAACTAAGTTAAAAAAATACACTCACAGAATCATCAATCACTTTAAGCAGACTCCCAAGCGTAAAAGTTTAGCTATAAGAACAACAATTATAATTTAATGAACAAGAAGTATACAGTTCGCATTATACGAGTACACCACTAGCTCAAGAAACAGAAATTACATCCATTACACCCTTACACAATTGAGGGGCTGGAACACGGTAACTAGTGGAACCCACTAAATACACTTTTCAGCATTTCGAGAAAATATCTTCCAAATTCATTAGGAATCAAAAAATTTCAATAAACAAGAGGTCAAACTAAGCAACATAAAAGACCAAATTTAGTTATCAATCATGACAGTTGCCACGTCAATTTAATTGTTTCCTCACATTCAACTGCCCAATATAAACAGAACAGCAATAATTAAGAAATTAGTGAGAAATTGTTATCTAACCAATCTTTTGTCTCTTTGAGTTTTGATCATCGAAGAAGCCAGCAGGCAATGTGGAAGACAATTTACTATTTTGTGGTTCTTTTGATATTTCAGTCCTTGGAACATTCTCCCGAGACAAACCGGTAGCAGAAGCTTTTAGATTCTCAATAGCCTGCTCAAGAAAGTGAAAGGATACTTATAACCAACCATCACAGGTTTTCCTTGTGGACATCACATATGATTTGATTTAAAAATCTATCACCAAAAGGAATATGGTTACTTATTCAAGAATAATTGAAGTGATACACGACCTCACCTCGTGATGCTTCCTAGAAATTTGGTGTGCAGGCCATTGTGATTCTGACTTTAGAACAACATTGCAAACTCTGCAAACCGGCTGATCATTCTCATTATACCTATAGGAAATAACAACCAATAACACATCAGATTAACATACATCTGCATAGAAATTCCCATTGATGCCTTAACAGAGATCTTTTTTAGGTGACACATATGGAAGTAAGCCGCTATTTTGATAAAGATGGATATCAAACTAAAGAGTTGACAACATCTTCAAAGACCCTTACACCATCGCTAGGTGCCTTCATGCCTTGACAGAAATCAATTATGAACCTTTGCATCTACTACTTTTTAATATATAGTATGGATATCATGTTTTCCTATATTATAGTCATTGAAAGGCACACGGTCATATTTGTAAGGCTTAGAAATGGAGGTTTATGCACGACAAAGCTAACACCTGATCACGTATCTAAGCTATGTGAAAAACAGAAGTTGAAGACATAGATTAAGTGTATCATGCTACTTAATCAATTTTTTTCTAATTATATAACAAGTCAGAATTTCAGAAATGCATAGTTTTTTCTTTCGGTATGGAGATGGGGGAAACACTGATGACCAATGTAGCATTCATAAGAAAACGTAAAAGTCCTAATGTTCCCTCTGGGTATTTAACAGTTGCAGTTCGCCAGAAGTAATTATTGCTCCAAAATAGAGATCACAGACGATCTAAAATAGGAGGCTTTAAGGATGTTTCAGCGATATATAAAAGCAAAAACCCCCTAGGAATACTCGAATATACATGCAATCCAAATGATTAACAGCATACCAGCAACAACAACAAAAAAATCAAAAGAGCATTGAAATCAGAACACCAATACGCCTCAAAGCCCCGTAGAGAAGTAGCTAAAAAGGCAGTAGGTATACCGCAAATCCTTTACCTGACAAGTGGAGAATCGATGCGCTTCTCTCGTTTCTGCGCCTCTCTCACCTTCGAGCGAACCAACGCCCTCCTCTGATCCATTGGACAACAAATTCTTTCACCAGTCCAGGTTTTCCCAATTTCTTCTAGGTACTGTGAAACAACGCCTGCTATCTAATCATAATCTGAAGGAAACTGATCGGAAATAGGAGCTTCCGTAACCCTATTTTCGATGACGAGGCGAGCGTCGGGCAAGGGGGTCGTTCGGGCAAGGGACTCTACCGGTAGGGTTATACTTTCGATCATATATCGAATATTTGCTGTATTTCACCGTCGGTGTAATAATAATAATAATAATAATAATAATAATAATAACAAAAATACAAAGAGATTTTTAAAAACTATTAAAAGTTATAATAAAATTTTATCAAAAATCTTCCTTTCCTTTTTTATTTTTTCCCCTTTTGCCCATGTGATCATACCAAGAGCATGTTTATAATTCTGGAAAGAGCAATGATAGCAAGAGTGAAAATGGAAGAGTGAAAGTAAAATGACGTGATATTTTATATGCACACGTCCGATTATCGCTTGGACACCATCAACGGTCTTCGGTCGCCGCTCCGAATCAAACTATACCCTAGGAGGCATGATGAATCCATCGAAGATCGCTGCATGTAAAATATCACGTCGTTCACTTTGTCTTTCATTTTTCCCTATTATTTTTCTTCTTAAAAAGGAGAGGGGAGACTTCAAGTAGTTTTTCCCTTGTTTACCGGATGATAAGTCAACGGAGAGAAACTGAAATTATTCTCTAGACATATATTTTGCCACAATGAGGCACCAAGAAGTGTGAGGAAAAGGAATCGACATTAGAAATTGAGCGTGCATAATGACAGACATGCTTGAACTTAGGGCTCCACCCCTAGTTCTGTTTTTCCAAAAGGAAACAAACGGTAATAGATTCAAAGGCAAAAATTGAATCAAATCAAACCCAACATACAAATGTGGGATTACATCTATAGCCAAAATAATCCAAACCAAAGGATCACGCATTTCTTATTGATTCAGAAGACAACAATCATGCACATTAACCTAGTGTCTTTGAGCATAATCAGCAAGTATGCGTAGACAAAGTTGAAAGAGATGAATTTACAATTGCGGGGCACTGAATGCAGAGTTCTATGTATATGCGGTAGATCCAACTTCACTGCATTGCATAACACATGAAACATCACCATCAAACCAAGTTTCCTAATTACTTGGAGCCAGCTATATTGATCTTGTATCCTCATTGAACTCCACGTAAGACTGTATCATCATAATAGATCTTTGTATTTTACTTGTAGATCTCAAGTGTACCATGCAGCACTGCTGCAGAAAGGCTGCACCAAAAGCACCATATTTAACCATTTACCCTGACATAAAGGGCCATGAAATATTAACAGAAGAAATATAGGAGCAAAGTAGGTGTAGAGTCACCAAAAAAGCAATAGAGGATATATGTCGGCTCGCTCTGACCTTGTTTGCAGTAAGTTAAAAGCAGAAGCAAACTATCAAATCCTTCTAAGAAACACAGAACCCTCCAAACTGGCATCCTAGCCTGGAATCGAAAAGTGACCTATGTTTTTTCCCCCATATTTTTGCTTACTTTTTTGCTGACTGGCCAACCTGAAGGTTTGCAAGACGAGCAAGTCGGCATATTTCTTTGAAATCTCTTCGTGCCATAGCTTCTTTATCAAATATAGCATCTGAAAGTACAACAGCAGAGGCGCCACATCCTATGTATCTTCCAATTGTCTCTGTATATTTGGTAGATGGTTTGATAATATTCAATTACCAAATTATTAGCAAGTACTCCAAACAGGACAAACAATATTTCCAGTGCATGTGGCAAAATTAGATAACCTGATATAACCAATAAGTGATGCACATAATGATGCTCAAAAAACTAATTTGAAAGCAAATAGAACCATGCAACTAGTAGCCTCGATGCAGGAAGTGATAACTCATGCATGACCTAGTAGATATAAAAGACATGATAACATAACTCAACTGCAGCAAGAACAATCCAAAAAACACCACCTAGTTGCGCATGTAACTTATGGTTCATCAAAATAATTAAAACTTCAACTGACCACTAAAACAAGTTGGGGATGGTCTGTTGACCAAAGTAGCAAGCCGTACCTTGTTTTATTGACATTTCTATAATAAAAATGGATGATCATAAGAACTATATGGACTCATGGAGCATAAAATAGGACTTCTATAAGCATACATCTTCAACAATTAACAAAAAAGGTGGATAGCAGAGAGAGCTTATAAACCTTCAGATACCAACACCAATCACTTTGGAAGCAAAAGAAACCAGAAGACAGGATTACTTTGAATATTAAGTCAAATAATTTTGTTAGCGTCATTTTAGAATCTGGTCACAAATGACTCATGATATATTGTCATGTTCTCATGTCTACTTTATTGTGACACATTAATGTCTACAAATAACAGAAATAAATTTCAGTACCAATAAAGAACACTATACATGAAATTGCTGAAATTCTATCCATTTGGGTATGATGAGCAAGGAATGAAAATCTATTGTTGCAGAAAAACATCATAAAGGGGAAGAATTCAACATAAAAAGTAAGTGAAGAATTCTGTGGATTTGATATAGCCAACCTGTTGTGATGCCTTGCGAAGCAACCATTGGAATATGGGGAAATGGTTTCTTAAGTGCAGAAATATATCTTTCGCCACCTAAGATTGAGACTGGATAAATCTAAATGAGAGAGAAAATTATCAAAGCAAATACACATCCTTTTCTGCGTTGGTGAAAATTCATATCTTCATGCAAGAAGACAAAGTATGAGATTGAACTATGATTTATCAATGCCTCCCATGTGCCAACATATCAAAGAAAGGATAAGACTCACCTTGACAATTCTAGCGCCAGTATTATATGCAAATAATACCTGCACACATCAAAAAATGAGAAGATAAAACTTAAAAGCTAAATAAACAGTGATGGTAAAGTATATATATGCTAGCAAAAGACCTTGATAAAATTACAATGATTAAAAAGAAAACAAATAAAAAACCAAAACTATTTATGATGTGTTCAGTTTAATATAGTTGTCCAAGTAAACAGATAACAGACCAAAACTACATATCATGTGTATCAGCTTAACATTGTTTGTTCTTGAAATACTTACTTCTGTTGGCGTCATTGCTCCTGGAATATATAGCACATTACTATTGTGGTGATCAAGTAATATTTCCTGAAACAAAAAGTGAAAGAGACATTGCTCAGAAAGGATTCCTAAAGTAATGGTGAGAATTATTGGCATATCACCTCATTAACAAAAAAAACACTTATATGCTTTAACCAAAGAATCAAATTGTCACCTTATTATATAAAGATGCTTTAACAAGAAACAGAACTGAATTTATGAAAATATCTGGAGGGTATAGCCCATTGCATGAATTTTACCACTCAAGTAGCCAAAATCACTAATATATATTTCAATAATCTTAACCGTGCAAAAATATCTGAATCTAGACATCAAGAGATGGGACATCAATAAATGAGTTTCAGGGATCGGATCAACTAACTACAAGCAGACTTCTTTTTTTTTTGGTTGAACCTTATTCATCTAGGTTAATGGTGTCAACTCCTCTTTTGAAGCATAGTTCGTGAATTTATGAGAATATCAAGAGGGAAAATGCGCCAGTTTTTGAAGGTAATGAAAACTTCCATCTACTTAATGGAGTATTTAGAATAATGCAATTCCAATACGACAACAACCAAGCATTTATCCAATACATCATAGAAATGAAACCTAATTCATTAACATGCGATGCCCATTAACTCATACCATTATTGTACCAGGACTCATCAGGAACCCAGCTCCAGCTCTAACAGCTTTTCTTGCATCCTCAGCATTTAAGACAGTTCCGACCTGCATAAAAAATGTAGAAATGGTTGCCTTAAGCAGAAGCAAACAGATGATTAATTGTAATTTTACTATTAATCAATCAATAATAGATTTTATATAATCATCAAATAAAGCAACTTCATATATGATTTTTACATAATATGATGATGAAAATCATGTGAGTGTGCCATTTTTGTTCAATTGTTATCATTATTTATAATTAATGGCATAGTCTCATTATTCACCAAGATGAGGGGTCTGACTCATTAGTTTTGCTCAGTCAAACTACTATTCCAAAATGCTTTAGACACCGTTAATGGTAGCTACCCATCAAAGCTTATTAACTGCTTTTTTAGCTCACAGTTCACCATGTAAAATGAACCTAACGAGTGACAATACCCTCTCCTCAATTAAGGATTAGTGTCCATATGAAGGATAAAATTCCAACTCAACCCAAAATCATCCCTAATTGACAACATGAGAGATTCAATGGCGGCTCTTTTTGCACGCTAGCAACCCTTTTAGCATATCAAACTATCTAAGATTAGATTCCCCTTGACACTAATCATCACAATTCACAAACCCCCAAAACAAGAGAACTATTCCAAAATGTTTAACCCAAGTTAATATTAACTCGCCAATCTAAGCTTACAAATCCTCTTTATTATCCACAAGAGTAAACTAGAGTGTCACAATCTAGTCTACTTAAGGTTTGACTTCCTCAAAAAGAGTGAAAATCCATAGCCTAGAATCATCCCTAATTGATAACATATAAAGTGGCTTAGCCATCATGTCGGTAGTATTTTCAACACCTTACATTGCCTAGGAC
Source organism: Boesenbergia rotunda (assembly GCA_024364735.1). Taxonomy (NCBI): domain Eukaryota; kingdom Viridiplantae; phylum Streptophyta; class Magnoliopsida; order Zingiberales; family Zingiberaceae; genus Boesenbergia; species Boesenbergia rotunda. The sequence goes on from JAGFNQ010000441.1 coordinate 107,497, forward strand.
TATGTCCTAATACCAATTGAGACAAATTAACCAGATGAGAGAAGTTACCCAATAATTTTGTTGGGTTGAAATACTCCCCCAAAATCCTTACCACAAAGTTAATAGTAGTTTACTCATCTAATCCTATAAAATAGCTTTATTAGTCTACAGCTCACCATGTGGGACTACACTAGGGTGCCACAATAAATAACTAACATGTTCATCATAAATTTTATAGGTTAAAAAAAAATTATCTAGGAGTTGCATGCATAATATGCATCCATGGTGCATAGTGTTACTGTACCTGTGTCATCTAATACAGTTTTGGTCTTTTGGGAACTATATTTTATATGATTTGTTTTTCTTTGAAACATGCAAAGTGTGAACAGAGATAGGCACACTGAATTATATTTGTAGTTTTCTCTTAAAAAAAATTAAAAAGGATGTTACAGGTCAGATAATCCCAGAATGACAATTGGATATCTTAATCTGTAGCATTCAACAACAGAACCATCCTACAGAGACCACATAAAAGAGACAACCCCTATTTTAACTACCAAGGTTGCCGATCAGAAAGAACACCGAGCATTTATATGGAATGACTTGTTTACAAAGCATGCTCATGCTCATGTTCAAAAGCATTCTTGAGGATCCAAAAGTTTCAAATATAATCATGCAGTTCTCTCAAAAAAGTATCTGATGGTATCCATCATAAGACAATTCCTAACGACTTACCCCTATAACTGATGAAGGGTAATGGTTCAGAAGCTCTTTTACAACCTATAAAGAATAATCAAGATTGTCAGGCATTCTTTAAATAAAATACAAACAATGGAAAAAATTTCTCACATGATAGAACAAAAGAACAAACCTCCAACACCACTGGAGTAGACATCACAATCTCTAGCTATGCCATTCAAAAGAAATCCTATTAGAGCATACTAGCAGAAGCTAAGGTTTTTTAAAAGAGCAAACCAACTTCTGAACGTGACTTACAACAGATATGCCACCGTTTAGAGCAGCACAGGCAGCTTCCATGGCTGTATCAGCGCTAAAAATATAATTATATTGGCTTAATCTTTAACTATTCGCACAAAAACATAGCGTCGCTCAAAAACTAACCAGTCCAATAGTTATCATATGTACATGTACTATATATAAATCCACGAATATGCATTTTAGTGAATACGCATCATGTTCATTGTCTGGCTATCATAATTCAAAATAATATACCAGATGTCCATAAATCTCGAGCCAAGACACGAGGATCGAACAATAATAACAACAAATTAAAGTAGGAAGATTTTCCAAACGAAAAAGTTGACACGGGTAGAGATTACTCTTGGGCGCGGAGGCAAGCGATGATCCTCGAACTGAGAATCGCGTCTAGGGCTCCGGAGGAGGGAGGAGAAGTGGCGGTAGCCGCGGCAGCGGAATGTGCCCTAGAGCAGGCGCCGCGAGGCGGAGGCGGCAGAGAAAAGAAGCAGCTAGCGAGAGCCATGGATCACGCACTGAGTTTCCGATGGAATGGATTGTGGATGGCGAGCTTCGAGCGTGGTTGCCCTAAGATGTATTTAATAGCTTTCTTCGCTGCTCTCCTCATGACGATGGGGATTTTTTTTTCCCGTCTCAGGTTTTCAAAAACAAATTATATTTTTCACCGTCACGCGTGTAAATTGTCTCCGAGAAGATAAATCCAAAAGCACCTGGTCTCCCAAAGATCACGAGCCGCCGGTAATGACTCTGATATTAGCTCCGATCTACAAGGCAAAGATCGTTAGAATCCGCCGAGAAAAGTCTCCGACAAAACACTCCGACGGTCAAGTCAATCCCTAGTAGTAGAAGAACAGTAAAGCCAATAGAATAGTAGCGAAAGCACTATTGTGCGTACCTGGGAGATATGGAGTGGAGAGGCTTATATAGCCAGGGGAGCTGACAGTTTCTGCCTAATCTGTCACCTTTTGTCACATAGCAAGGACAGGGTAAAGCATACCCAGAGATGACAGGGTAATGTGTCACATACCGAAATAAAGAAATGGACGCTGTCAACTTATGGGCGGACGCCGTCAGGCGCCGCTCGGCCTGACACCAACGTATGTGGTCGCAGTACGGGGGGGGCAACGTATGGCAGGGAGATCATGACGTCAACGAGATACTCGCGATTCGGGGCCAGAAAGGTACATAACCTGCGCCGACCCCGTATAGCTTATGCGAGTCTTATGTCAGGGAGTGATTGTTCTGATGAGTCACGACAAGAATCTTAGCCGACTTGGCTTCCCGAGTTAAGGAAAGCTTCCCAAGCGAAGGTATGCTTCCTGAGTCGTTGTGAGCATGGCTCGGGATGAACGTTCGAACTCAGCTGACTCGGGGATAGTTTGGTCAATGACCGAGTATTCTTCTATCTCGGGGTGCTTCTGACCCAGGGATCTCATGACATGGTGATACTCTGAGGGAAGACTTCTCTGGCTCCGGAGGACCTTAGGAGCGTGGGTCGGGATGAACGTTCGAACTCAGCTGACTCGGGGATAGTTTGGTCAATGACCGAGTATTCTTCTATCTTGGGGTGCTTCTGACCCGGGAATCTCATGACATGGTGATAATCTGATGGAAGACTTCTCTGGCTCGGGAGGACCTCAGGAGCGTGGGTCGTCACGCATTCAGCTGGGGCCCGAGGCGAGAAGTGCGCGGGGGCCTGCCCGCTTACGACTTGTACGAAGGTGAGAATTTGGACCATCGGTCGGATTGGACCCAGGGAGCGTGGGCCGCTACGCGCCCAACTAGGAACCAAGCCGAGAGGTGTGCAGGAGTAAATCCGCCTATAACTTCAGGATACTTTGGGTTGAGACTCCCCTGCCTCGGGAGTGTTGAAGCTTAGTGAAGTTGTGAGTTGGGACTTCTTTGACTCGGGATTCTCCTAATCCAAAACTTCCCGACCCAGGATTTCCCGGACGCAAATCCCCAGCCCATGAGCCTCGCGCTTGCGGGCGGCTTGATTTGGTTTTGCAGATTTCGGTTCAGTCTGGTTTCCTAAACCAATTTGGTTTGGTTTAATTTTATTTTTTCCTTCTTTTTGTTTAATTTTTTATTCCTTCTTTTTTTGAGAAACGCGCCCCTCCCTTGCGGCGCTCGACGCGACTCCTCCTTGCTTCTGCGTGGTCGCGATCCCTCAGAGAGAAGAGGCAAATGTTTGCCTCTTCAGATCTACAAAAGGAGAAGGGGAAGAAGCAATTCTATTCATTCACTGCTTTCTTCTCTCCTTCTCCCTCTGAGCAATCGACAGTTCTTCTCCTTTCGCTTTTTTCGTCTTCTGCGATCGGTTTTGGTCTTGAGGCTTTCGATATTGCGATCTGAGGTTGCTTCCGAATTGCGGTGTTCGTCTTGGAGTGCACCTACGAACGGCGTGAGTGGTTGTCGGATCTTGAGGGGATTTTGCCAGCGAGCCTCTGCACCTTGGGCGGCAATAAATTCTCTAAAGACAGTCGGCGCGCCGACGCTTCAACCGGAGGATAACTATTTCCTAACCCTGCTAATTCATTTACTGTCTATTGCATGCTGCCTGATTTTATTGGTGCAAATATATTACTGATTTTAGTGCTATATTTACAACAATTTTAGAGAATTTATTGTAAGCATCAATAGACATGATGAATGATAGGGTAGTTGGGTCTGATGAGGCTAGCGCCAGACCTGAAAGATTTTTTGGGCAGAACTTTAGGCGTTGGCAACAACGCATGAAGTTCTGGCTTACCACGCTAGGGCTATTCTCTGTCATAGAAACAGATCCTCCTTCACCTGATGAAGAGGAACCTGGCCGTAGTGCTGCCTTAGAGAGGTTTAAGTCAAGGGATTATCTCTGCCATGGGAGAATCCTGTCTACCCTCTCAGACGCACTTTTTGATGTGTACTGCTCAACCTCTTCGGCCAAGGAATTGTGGAAATCCTTGGATAAAAAATATAACTCCGAAGATTCTGGTTTAGAAAAGTACACCGTGGCAAAGTTCCTAAACTTCAAAATGGTTGAAGGAAAATCTGTAGTTGAGCAGACCCATGAATTTCAAGTTCTGATTCATGGTCTTGCTGAAGGAGATATGCTACTACCCGAAAAATTTCAGGTCTTGTCTATCATCGAGAAGTTGCCTCCGAGTTGGGAAGATTTTGGCATGACTCTTAAACATAGGAGAGGTCAAATCTCTTTAGAAGATTTGATGATTGCCTTAAATATCGAGGAAGAACATCGGAAGCAACATAAAGATGATAATAAGACAATGCCAATAGACTTTATTCCAAAGGCAAACGTGGTGGTCTCATCTGACAAAAACAAATTCAAAAATCAGAAAATGAAGAACAAGATGAAACCCAAACCAAAGGTTCAAAAGAAAAATGGAACCAAGCCGTGCTGGGCATGTGGACAAGTTGGACATTACGCCAAATTCTGTCCTAACCGAAAGGACAAGAAGAAAAACCAATGCAATACGTCCAACACCAAGGCACAAGCAAATGTTGTGACTGTTAATGCCGACACCAGCGATAGATTTGTTACCTTTAACCCCGAACTAAATTTGATCTATCAACCTAATGAGTGGTTGGTTGATACAGGTGCTAATGTGCACTGTTGTGCTGATCGCTCTGTCTTCCTTACTTATCAGGTGATTGAAGGCACTTCCGTGACCATGGGGAACCATTCTGCAGCTAGGGTGCTTGGGATAGGACAAGTTGACCTGAGGTTCACCTCTGGAAAGGTCCTGTCACTGCATGAGGTGCATCATGTTCCAGCGGTCCGTCGAAATCTGATTAGCGGGTCAAAGCTAGTTCGTGTTGGTTACGAATTGAACTTTAAATGTAATAAAGTTGTAATATTACATTTAGGAACCTTTATTGGAAAGGGTTACCTTAATGAAAGATTATTTAAACTCAATGTAACTTTGAATAAATCTAATGATATTGGTTGTTCTTATAACATTGAATCTTATGATGTATGGCATGATAGATTAGGACATGTTAATTTTCAAACTGTAAAAAGAATGATGAATCTTGACATGATTCCTAAGCATGCCATAAATGATAAGAAAAAATGCGAAATTTGTGTGCAATATAAACAGCCCCGAAAACCCTTCAAATCAGTTGATAGAAATTCTGATGTTTTAGAATTAATTCATACTGATTGTTGTGAGTTTAACGGTGTAATAACGAGAGACCATAAAAGGTATTTTATTACCTTCATTGATGATCACTCTCGTTATTGTTATGTTTATTTGCTAAAAACCAAGGATGAAGCTTTAGATAAACTTATGGTTTTTAAATCTGAAGCCGAAAACCAAACGAATAAAACCATTAAGAGGTTAAGGTCTGATAGGGGCGGAGAGTTTACCTCGAACCTGTTTCAGAAATTTTGTCAAAATTCAGGTATAATTCACGAGGTGACTGCTCCATATAGTCCTCAAATCAAATGGTGTAGCAGAACGAAAAAATCGAACCCTTGAAGATATGATCAATTCCATGTTAGGAAGTTCTGGGTTACCCAACTTCATGTGGGGGGAGGCTCTATACACTGCATGTCATGTGTTAAATAGGGTCCCAATGAAGTCAAGGGATAAAAGCCCATATGAGCTTTGGAAAGGTCGGAAAACAAGTTTGAAATACCTTAAAGTGTGGGGGTGCCTTGCAAAGGTACTAGTACCTGAACACAGAAGGAAGAAACTTGGTTCAAAGACCGTAGATGGTATCTTCTTAAGTTATGCTCAAAATAGTATTGCATATAGATTTCTGATTATTAAATCAGAAATTCCTGGAATAGATGCAAAAACTATTGTAGAGCTTCGCGATGCTACATTTTTTGAGGATATATTTCCTATGAAGATGAGAACACCTCAGTCAATTTCTAGTATTCCTACTAGAGATGAGCCTGCTTCCATAGATGTCCCATTATCCGTAGTGAGTGCACCTTCCTCAAGTCACTCTAGACTAGATGAATCTAGTGAGTGTACAGAACTGAGAAGGAGCAAGAGACAACGTGTCTCTACGGATTTAGGCCAAGACTTTATCACCTATAATATAGAAGGTGATCCTGTGACATATAGAGATGCTATGGCTTCTCCTGAAGCTAAGCACTGGAAAGAGGCCACTAAAAGTGAAATGGACTCTATTATCTCTAATGCCACTTGGGAGTTAGTAGATTTACCTCCTGGTTGTACCACCATAGGATGTAAATGGGTGTTTAAGAGAAAACTAAAACCTGATGGGTCAGTAGATAAATTCAAAGCACGCCTAGTTGCTAAGGGATTCAAACAACAAGAAGGGATTGACTATTTTGACACTTATTCTCCTGTTACCAGAATTACTACAATCCGAGTGTTAATAGCATTGGCATCCATATATCATCTTGAGGTCCATCAAATGGATGTCAAAACGACATTCCTTAATGGTGATCTTGAAGAAGAGATATATATGGATCAGCCAGAGGGATATGTAGCTTCTGGAAGTGAGAATAAAGTCTGTAAGTTAGTTAAATCTCTATATGGTTTGAAACAAGCCCCAAAGCAATGGCATGAAAAATTTGATAGTGCTATGCTATCGTTTGGCTTTGAAATTAATGACTCTGACAAATGTGTATATACTAAACTGAAAGGCGATAGATGTATTATTTTATGTTTATATGTAGATGATATTTTATTGTTTGCATTTGACCTTTCAATTATTAATGAGACCAAGGCCCTCTTAAGTGGTAAGTTTGATATGAAGGATATGGGTTGTGCTGATGTGATTTTAGGGCTGAAGTTGACTCGCTCAACTGATGGAATAGCAATTTCTCAGGTACACTATGTTGAGAAAGTGTTAGAAAAATATGGCTATAGCCACATAAAATCTGTAGTCACACCCTATGATCCTTCAAAGACTCTCCACAAGAATAAGAGTGGCGTGGCTGTGTCTCAATTAAGATATTCCCAAATAATTGATAGTCTAATGTATTTGGCAAATTGTTCTAGACCTGATATTTCTTTTGCTATAACGAAATTGAGCAGGTTTACCAGCTGTCCGGACAGAACGCATTGGGATGCATTAGACAGAGTACTCAGATATCTAAAAGGAACTATATCCTTGGGCTTGCAGTATGGGAGATTCCCTGCAGTCCTGGAGGGATATAGTGATGCCAGTTGGATAGCTGACACTGCTCAGTGTAAAGGCGTTACTGGTTATGTCTTTACACTTGGAGGCGGTGCAGTTTCTTGGAGGTCTGTTAAACAGACGATCATATCCCGTTCTACAGCTGAGGCAGAATTGTGTGCTTTGGATACCACAGTAACTGAAGCTGATTGGCTTAAGGGTCTTCTTACTGAGATTCCCTTGATTTTGAAGCCAATACCTCCTATTTCAGTGAACTGTGATAATCAAACAACAATAGCTCAGATTAGAAGCTCCAAGTATAACCAAAAACAGAAGAGACATGTACGAATAAGATTGAAATCTGTTCGTGAGCTAGTGTCTCTTAGAGTGGTGTCTTTGGACTTTGTAAGTTCAAAAGACAATATTGCTGATCCACTCACAAAAGGACTTGATTCTGAGAAAATCAAGAGATCCAGTAAGGGAATGGGACTGAGGCCTATTCTGGTTTCATCTATAGCGGCAACCCAACCTATCTGATTGGAGATCCCAAGAAATAGGTTCAATGTGGTATAAACAAGCTATAAGGGTGAACCGTAAGCATAAATTTGATTGAGATATAATCTCAAAGTCTCTTCCCTGGATAGATGCTTGACTGCTAGTAAGGATGAGCTTAAGGCTCTTAATGAGTTTGAGGTCTTTATGACAGGATGCTTGCAGTACATCCTTGGAAAACTCACCTATGTAAGTGTAACTGTGAGGCCGCAGTGTGGGGGGTCTGGGCAACTCTCCTTAACACTTATGAAACAAGATTCGGTGGCATGGCCGTAATGCACCAACCCAGAAGGATTCAACCATCGCCTGTGATGAGTTGTTGCCAATTGATTTTCACATATTAAAGGTTTAAGTTCAAGACTTAGTTCACTTCAAACCTGTGTGAATAAGATTGGTTTACTTAGGTGAAAATTCAAACCGGAAGGTATTTTCACTGAAAGCTCATTACGACAAAGCCTCAAGACCTATTTTATTGTTTTATTATAATTTGAAATTTGTGGGGGATTGTTGAATTTTGGAATTTCAAATTTATTGAAGGAAATTTAGTCCCACATTGCTAAGCCATTGGAGTTGGAATGCCTTATATATCAATCCATTCCTACCATGCTTAGATGGCTTAGGGGGACCTACACGCATGCGCGGGTTGAGCCCAAACCAGGTGGTTTCAGGGGGTCCGGGCCGGAAATCCATAAACCGGGCGCGACGCACGCGATTATCGCGCGCAGGGGGGGTGCAAATCCCCAGCCCGTGAGCCTCGCGCTTGCGGGCGGCCTGATTTGGTTTTGCAGATTTCGGTTCAGTCTGGTTTCCTAAACCAATTTGGTTTGTTTTAATTTTATTTTTTCCTTCTTTTTGTTTAATTTTTTATTCCTTCTTTTTTTGAGAAACGCGCCCCTCCCTTGCGGCGCTCGACGCGACTCCTCCTTGCTTTTGCGTGGTCGCGATCCCTCAGAGAGAAGAGGCAAATGTTTGCCTCTTCAGATCTATAAAAGGAGAAGGGGAAGAAGCAATTCTATTCATTCACTGCTTTCTTCTCTCCTTCTCCCTCTGAGCAATCGGCAGTTCTTCTCCTTTCGCTTTTTTCGTCTTCTGCGATCGGTTTTGGTCTTGAGGCTTTTGATAGTGCGATCTGAGGTTGCTTCCGAATTGCGGTGTTCGTCTTGGAGTGCACCTACGAACGGCGTGAGTGGTTGTCGGATCTTGAGGGGATTTTGCCAGCGAGCCTCTGCACCTTGGGCGGCAATAAATTCTCTAAAGACAGTCGGCGCGCCGACGCTTCAACCGGAGGATAACTATTTCCTAACCCTGCTAATTCATTTACTGTCTATTGCATGCTGCCTGATTTTATTGGTGCAAATATATTACTGATTTTAGTACTATATTTACAACAAATAATACATTACCTTTTAAAATGCATTATTAACAGATTCCACAAGATCTATAAGCTAATTAATATATGTTGATATGCTATTGACAGGATATGCCCAGAAATACAAAAGTTGTGCAAAGTAGATGAATCTTCATCCAACAATAAGGCTATCAGATAGCATTTTATGTTTCTTTCTTCTTATGTGAAAATAAATACTTAAAATACACAGGAAGGTTAACTTCTAATCCCTAATCACGTTCACTACAATTTCAGAATTGCCACCATTGGATTTAACAAGAAACAACCAACCAAACACAAATGACTTTCCTTCATCATATTCTTTGGTTAGGTGATTGCTTAACATTGTGAGGGCTATACATAGAGTGGACGATGACCAAATTTATCTCTATTGTGCTAAGCTAAACAGATGTTTCTCATGCTTCGATACCATCTTATTTGTGAGTTACCTCGTGAAGATTAAGACTAATTTAGATATCAGCAAGGTTTCTCTTTAAGTATCAAATCTCTCTCACGATATGACTTTGCAATAAAAGTAAAAATAAAATAAAGTAAATAAACAAAGGTGCAGAGTATATATTTTCAGCAGAGGGATCCAAACAAGTTTAGTGGCACACTTCTTTATGTTCATGAACGTATTGCTCCATCATCTAATCCGGAATGTATTTTAATATCTTTTGCTTGAAAAAAGATATTAGGTCGGCATAGATACACAGATTTGACAAGAAGACTTTTGGTTTGTGGTTGCATATTTACATGTAATCATTTTTAAGTAACTCTTTTTAATGATTAATCACGTATATCAATTAGCAATTAGTGTTATGAAGCCAATGCAAAGATTCAGTTTTGGAATAAAAACATGGCAATTCAGAATTGAAGCATAAATTTGTGACATATCAAACAAATATTGAATAAAATAGATCTATTGGGTCAGAAAAATGGGGAACATGAAATTAGAAACCAATAGTAATAAAGGAGACAACCATAAGAGTGATATTTGACACTGAAAAACATTAGAAATTCTACAATACTAACATACTAATATAAGTCTATCATCTCTAGCGAATATTCAAATAGCTAAATCTACAATTGAGATAGAAATTGAACAAACAATATCAAAAAGTAAATTCATCTACAAAATTAAAGGAAACGATTAAAAACAGGACCAAAAAAAATACGCAAAGCAGAAAGGAAAGCATTAGGAAGAAGAACGACATAAAAGAATAACCATTACAGAAACATGCAAAGGCAAACAATATTTCAAGATGAAATGCACCCACCTAGATGATTAAATTGCAGAATCGACAAGCTTAAGATTATAATAAAAGTACAGAGGAAAATCTGACAAGAAAATGATGAACAAATTGGAACATATCATGGTTCCGAAGCCTCTAATTAAATGAGGAGAAAGGAAAAACGGATGAGAAAAGTGGCATTAAGCAGGAAATACCAAATAGTATCAGAAATGTCACCTTAACAAAAGTTGGCTCTTTGCGATCTCCTGACTGGCAAAGGAACAGATCGGGGAGGGGAGAAACGAGAAAGGACTCAAACTGTCGCACCTGCTTGGACATCAAGAAAGGGTTACGACTCGCTAATGGATTCTTATCGGGTCTCGCCATTAAACATCCGAATCAGATCGAACCGGTGATGCGAACCGCAATGGCATACCAAAACCCGATAACACTAAGCTCTATTAATTAATGGATCAAACCGGTTTATTCAAATAAATAAATATATATTATAATTTATAATTATAAAACATTTTTAAATATGTAAAAGTTATATAAGCTTTTTTAAAACTTGTATATACTAGAGAAATTCAAATATAAAAAATCTACATTGCATATATAATGAATATAATTTGATAGATATTATATATAAATACACTGACATTAACAAATACCACTGCTACCATTAGGCGGCATATTGGATTGTAACTTAGATATTACCCTACAACTATTATAAAATACAACACAATTAATTTCCAAATGAAAACGTTAAAGGACCATGTTGAAACTTCATGGAGGTAAAAACAATAGAAGTCATGATGTACAGAAACAGCCGTAGCCAAACATGTTCAAGCAGTTCAGGTCCTGAGAAAAGAGACTATACGAGGACACCAACCCAAAATGTATCAGCCCCCCAGCAGACATCACTCACACTTTTTCATTAAGAACATGAAGCATATACTCACAAACCCAAACAGATGAAAAAAAAAATAAAAGTTAAATTAAAGTTAGTAATCTCATTCAGTTTCTAAGGCACTTTCTTTGATGCCGTCAACTCCTCCATCAGTTCGGTAGCGGGGGGATGCAACGCCACAGCTCCATAATGTTCATTAGAATACTTCTTATATGCCACCTTGAGCTTCCCCTCGGCTGCAGCCGACGCATGCGAGTTGATCAAAATTTGGGTACAATCCCTGCAAGTATCGGCAGTACAATCGTTCTTTGTCAAGTTAGCATAATGCGATGTATCAACAATTATCACACATACAGCAATTGTTGCTCGGAGAACCCTGTGTGGAACTTGAGTGTTTCAGTCCAAAGAGGGCTCTTCTTTAGAGTGCACCGAGCTGCAAATACAGATGCAGCAGCCACCATTGACGGGCAGTGGGTAACCAAGGAGTATTGTATCAAAGCTAGCTCAGCAAAAAAGAACGCCATGTTGTTCATCTGCGTTTTGAATTTCATAGATAAGAGTCTGGATATGCACAGTGTTCATGATTCACGGCGTCAAGCTCTCACCTCAGTGTCACATTCTGCAGCCTTCACAAACCTCACAAGAAACACATATGGCGTTGGGACAGTCAAGTTCCACTGAAGCTTATCCAGAATTCGCTTCTCCATTCTAAGGATCTGTTCTCTGGTGTAAGTTTTATCTGCTATGCAGATGAAATCGTTGACCTGCAACCAACCAGTGCTCATTTAAGTTTAAAAATCCTCAAGAAAGATTCATCCCTTTGCTAGTTGGCATACCTCCGGCGCCCAGTGTTCTTCGTACTTGCTAGCAATGAGCATGGCGGACACCCCGACAAGCTGCAGTTCGTTCCTCGGAGTCATCTCCGTCGAAAGATATAGGTCAATTATATACAATGTCAAGTAGAGAGTCTCCGGCATCAGCACAAACTTATCATGCACTTCTATTAACCAATCAACAAGAATAGCTCGCATCTTTACGTTGATCTCCAATTGGGAATCCATGTAGTCGCATGGCCTGAATGAATGCTGTATCAAGAGTGTCAAGAAGATCTATCGAAGATCTATAAGAGTTCTAATAAATTTGAGAATCACTGAACAATGGGGTACCTCAACGGATTTGTAGTACTTGTATATATCTTCTACATAATCAACAACAGCGAACTGATTCTCTTTGTCAGATGCATCGATGTCAATAACCAATTCTTTCAGCTTGTCAGAGAGCTCACAAGCAACCTTCAGTAAGACAAAACAATCTAACATAGATTGAAAATATAGGATATATAGTGGACATGCTTAATAATTTTGATCTTTGACCTTGCTTCGAGCCGTCAGCACAGAAGTAAGAGAAGTAGCTTTCTTTCTGGAAGATTTGCAGCAGATACCTACTATGCCAGCTTCATATTTCTTTTCCTCATTAGAGTCGGGGCTTATCACAACGATCTCCACCTTCTTTTTCTCCTTTCTTTTTACTGCGACCTTCTTAGCTGGTTTTGCACAAACTTTAACATCTGCTTGATCGGACTTAATGGTTACAGATTTCTGCAGTTGCATATATTTTTTTTTTTCAGATTAGTTATCGGTACATATCTTGCTAAAAAGGAATGAACAGAGGTTACAGAGCAAAAATTTATTGTACACCTTGTTTGCAGCAGCAGCATTTTGTTCATTTGCAAGAAGCTGAGCCCCAAAACTTCTAATCAAAATTTGATACAAAGCGATTAGCACAGGAAGGGAAGGGAACGTATTAGTGACGTTAGCAAAAACCGTAAAGTTTTGGTTGAACTACCGAGTAATGGGACGATTGACCTGGGTTTCTATCTTCCTGAATGAAAAATTCCCAATAATTTAGTAAGATGAGGTTTGAGTAGAAAGAAAGGGAAAGCACAGGTGATCCTACCCTTCAACAACTCCGGCATTAACAAGATTGCCGATGTCTTCTAGGGCTCGGCGATTCTTCGCATCTGCTGCCACAGCGACAACTTTCTGCTTCCCAATCGGTGGAATCCCACCTGAGATAATTAGATCCCAAAGAAGATATTAATCTGTGAACCATTAATTGAGGGCAAAATGCAAGAGAAAATGACAAAAATCAAAGACAAACAAAAAAAGAAACCCTACGAACCTTGATGTGTAGGCAAATGCATAAGAAAATATCAAAAATCAACGACCAACAACAAGAAAATGAGAAGTGAGAAAGACTTGTTATAAGAAAAAGGGGAAAAATTGACACATTTCAGACTTCATCTCGACCTGAAATTATATAAAAAAACATGGAAACAAAATATCTATCCTAAATTTCGAAACGAAGTGGCACCATTTGTTGAGAGAAAGGTTGCAGATGACCAAATCAAATCCACAACGGTCTTGATTAAGAATACGGTTAAAAATTGCCGAAGAAGAGATCTTTACCATATAGTAGCATGATCAACATAGTCCGCCCCCAAAAGAAGCATAATAACTGAGAAAAAGGGATTCATTAAACCTGAATCCCACATCATTACGAAACAATTTACCTTTCTTCTGCTGCAACAACAACGCCTGACGCTTGGAAGCCATGAGATCCCCCTCTTTGGCGATGCCTTCTCCCCCTTCGTCTCTTTGACGAAAGAGACTCGCGAACACGGAGGAGAGAAACGAGTGGAGGCGAGCCGCCTTGGACTCCCCTACCCCTTCTGCTCTCGGATCACCCGCCACAGTTGGACTCAGAGAGATCCCGGAGAAAGAGAAGAAACCAGATCCTCTCGCTTTCTCGCTTTCTCCAGTCTGCTCCTCGTCTGTGATTTCGAATCGACCTTACTGTTGATCGGCTTCCGCGAGAGTCTCAGTTTTAAAAGGATCCTGCTCCAACGGTCGACTTCTTTTGTTTCGGATCATTTTAATCCAACGGCTGACGATGCCCCGTGCCCAAAAAGATGAGCCGTTGGGCGACCCTTCAAAGTGGGAGTAGTAATGGATTAAATCGCATGAAAAATTATTGCCTCGAAATTAAATTGCCTTTTTAACTATTTACTTAATCGCAACTTTCTTAAATTCTCAAATTTCATGCCTAAATTTTATATTTATAAAAACATATGCCTATTTATTATTATACAGTATCATAAATTTGATTAGGAGTATTTTTAAAATGTGTTAAATTTAATATTTTAATTTTAAATATCTATGAAGATAAATAAATCATTAAATCAATTTATAATCAACGACTACTGAGTAGCTAAGAGGATTATCTAATGTATTTTTTTTTATTGACTTTAAATAGTTCGGGTAGTGTATGTAGACCAAGTTAATTACCTACTTAGATTTTTTTTTACTTGAAAATCAAAAAAATATGGATGGGATATTTTGCAAAATTCAACTAAAAACAACAATATTCTTTAACAAGTGCGTATACATTACAATAACAAAAAGTAATTCGTTCATCATAATATCCTCATCAATTTATCTTAAAATTAATATGAAGAAAATAAATCATAAGGATTATCAGTTCGGACAAAATATATACACATCATGGGTATGATACGATAATGAGATGTAATCATATTTTTCGTAAAATGAGGATTTAAATTTCATATTAGATATTTTTCAATGCTTATGAATTTGAATCATTGATGATGCTAGATTGTTGAACAATCTTGTTATTGGAATAAAAGAAAAGTTATTAAATTTAAATTGGAATTCAACTTTAGAGGCTTAGCGGATAATCTCAAAAAGATAGATCAGTTATTTCAACGGGCCCTAGAGTCGGTCTCATAGATATGAAGAGAATTAAATATAGGTATACATGTGTGAGCCGTATGATAAAGTGAAATCAGGTCGTTAATTCTTGAAAATTGACCTCTGGCTATTACGTCAAAGTTGAACGATGAAGATTGCTCAAGTAGCGAAGTATATTGCTTGGGCAGCTAAACAAATTGCTCAAGGAGTGAAAGAGATTGCTCATGAAAGAAGTCTCAAGTCAGGAAAGAACGAAGTCGAAACCTGTGTTTATGCAATCCTTAAAACAAATTCGCCCCCCTTTCAGCGTTGTTTTGAGATTGTTATGCGTCGTGTATTTCCCATAATCTAATAACAAACTGTGATCACTACCATGAATTGATGATCACAACGGACTCAGTTCGTACCAGAATACTTTCACGTTGATTTTGTCGAGCAAGAATGCACGACAGAGAAAAATTTTTTAGGAATGAAGGTGCATTCTCTTGTTCTTTTATTTTGTTCATGACCACCTCTTTGCAAAGGAGCTTAACTTTTGATGATAGTAAATGCTTGAATAAAGACCATTTACTATTATTACTCATTCGGATCAAAAATATTGTTTCGAATACGTTATTAACATTAGCTAATACATCAGGTATGCACTTGAACTAACAAAATTGAATTCAAGTTGCAAAATTTTGATGTATTCATTTGAGCAAATTATATCCCGATAAATTCATCATTCGACGCACGCAGATCATTCTCGTATATAAATAAATTTGGTTCAATGCAAATTGAGCCTTGATTTGCATCCCTAAGCATTCATACGTTAGAAAGCCTCTCTTCATATAACTTTATCTTGAAATTTTCATGTAGGGCTAAAGTTCGCATCTTTCCATTGACCTCTTTATTTTCATTCATATTTCTGATAGGAGTGTAATATCATGATTCATTTGTTTCTAGATTTATGTGATGATCCATATGCGAAGCCATACTATTTATCTCCGGACTAATTAGATCAACACAAATGATACACAACGTAAATTCGCAACGTGAAATTCAACGTGAATGATGCGACACTCCAATTGCATCGATACTCGACTGATTCACTGTGCCCCCAAATTATAGTTTGATTCGGGCCGCCGTCGGTGTCCAGACAGTAATTAGACATGTATACGAAAAATGTCACATTATTCACGTTGAGTTTCACACTATGAATTCACGTTCTCTATCATAATGCCTGGGTATCTAAATTACAAAGAAAAAAAATGTACACATCATATATCAGCCAGTGAACTGGACCAATCGCCCAACAAAACTCCCTCAAAACAAACTAAACTAAACTAAACTAACAAGAGCCATCATCGCCGACTTGGAGATACATACACCAATCGCCAAGTGCAAAGCTAAGGTCACACTCACACTCTCGCAATCAATCGCATAACACAGTGGACAAATTGGCAAGTAGCAGCTAGCAGCAGCCACCCAACGACTTGTCTGGACCAGAATGGTGCAGCAGTGGCAGTAGCATTATTCCTTTCGCATCTCGCGCGATGCCAAAAGCTCTATCTCCTCTTTTCTTAACCACCACCATCCAATCAATTTTCTTGGGCGCCTCAGTTCCATTGAAATTTACAACCAACCCAAATCTGAGATAAGGATAAGGGCAAAAAGGTAATTAAATAATTATTTGATAAAAAGTCCCGGATTAATAGTATCCATAATTTCTTTCTTTCGTATTAGGTTGGGAAAAATTAACGGAAATATTAAGATGAATGAATCATCTTTGCCGCCACGTAAAGAGAATCGTTTGAGAATATAATAATATACCACCACATTGTAAGTCAATATGATATTGAAATTGGTGTGGTGTCGGCCTGGAATCTTAATTATTGGCACGAAACAAAAAAAAGCGGTGTGGCATTTTGTATCTCCCGAGTGAGGACTTGTTCCGATTCGGCGATGGCTGGAAAAGGTGCGTCGTCGCTTTCCTGTGGCAAAAAGTGACCTGTTCACTCCAGGTGCTTTTTCCAATATATTTGAAAGGGAAATAAATCGAGGACAGATGCTCTGCCTCATAAAGTGTTGTCCCGTCTATCTCATTTTTTAATTGATGAGTCGTTCGATTATCGATCGGACATCATCGGCCATCGTCATCCTGAATAAAATTATACCCTGGAGGTACGGTGAACCTATCGGGATCGACGCAATTATGATCTCGTCAAATTTACCATCGAATCCGACGAGATTGCAATTACAACGATTCCGACCGATTCACCGTTTTCTAAATATCATTTGATTCGGTACGACGATCAAAATTCATCGGTGGTGTCCAATTGATAATCGGACGACTCATCGACTATCGTCGGGAGCGGGACAAGTAGGACAGATATTTTTTTGGGATAGAGGATCCCAAAGATGGATGATCGAGCGATGCCTTTTTAAATTAGGATGGAAATATTAAGTGATTACATGATTTAAATTAATGTTTTAACTCCTAAAAATCAATGTCTAATTCTTTAACTAGTTCAATTGTTGGACCTAATAATTTAAATTTTCTTATATAAAAATATTTTTAAAAAATAGATTAATTTCCTAAATATTTGACATTTTTATACGAGCAAAAAGCGAATTGACACTGAGCACTTGTTTTTTTTCATTTATTATCAAAATAATATTTCATTCCAGTCTCAATTTATCTCAATTTATTATTATTTTTAATGATATTGATTTCATAATTTATTTAATAAGATATTGATAAAAATAAATTATTTATACGTAACAATTACGAATATCGATGGTGATTAGATAGAAATGTCCATACCGTAATGTTGTAAAATATAATATAATCAATATCATTGAAATTATAATATTCAGCAGCATCTATTATAAGGATTAAAAATAAAAGTATTTTTGATAAATGGGTGTTATGACTATGAAACTTAGAGATTAAAATTTAATAAAGCCAATATGCCCGTCTTCTTCAAATACTAATTACAGTATACAAGCTAGTAATCCTCGTAATTTATCTCTTCCGTATTAATCTTGATAATGATTGGCGGGCATGTTAGGACAAACGAATCCTCTTCTGTCCTAAAAATAAAAGTATTTATTTTTTTTAGAATCTATGTATTTAATTTTTTGAGCACGACCATTAAGAAAAAATTAGGAAGAAAATCCATTCAGAAAATCAATATTATTACGGTCACTATTCAGGAGAAAAAAATTCCTTATAGTGAAAAAAAAGTATATATTAAAGTAATCATTAGAATCTATTGAACGGTATATTTTTTTTTCTCAATGAGAATGTCCGTGATAGATTTATTATAAGATAGTGATCAAATTCTCGATTGATACATCGAGGAAAAAATTATTCTGATCCTTTAATCATTTAGTAATAATTTATAAGTTAATTTTATAATTTATCTTTTCAATAAGTTAATGTTATTTGATAATAAATAAAAACACTCTTTTCAATTATTTTCTCTTTTAATTTTTGTACCTTTATATGTAATCGAATATTAAAAAGTTAGAATATAAAAAATTATTATAATAGAACCTGTATTAATTTTTAATGAACAAATATCCTCTAAAAAATTCCTCACACTTCTTAATTATTCGGGGGTGGATCATAAATTAATTCTGTAATTTATTTTTTTTCATATAATCTGGGGACGTGAGCGTAATACTAATAAAATGAAAATGTTAAAAGTAATAAAAAGTTAAATGAAAATAATAGTAAAATGGAGTCTAATTAGCTAGCCCGTTCCTCTGCGACAGCCTTTTTCTCTCGATCGAAAGGTGAGGGTTTTGGACGAGCAAAAGGAAGAATCCGACCTCAAGCGAGGAGGAGGAGCAGGATCGCCGACGATGCCTTACGTGGTCCGCAACCGCCTCTTGTTCGGCGACATCAAGGCCGCCGCCGAAGTGCTCCAAAAAGGGAGCGCCGAGGTCACCCACGTGCTCTCGCTGCTCAGCTCTGCCTCCATCTCCTTCTTCTCCGGCTGGCGACCCGACGTCTCAATCCCCACCCAGAAGATTAAGGAGGTGTACGCCGGCGCTGATGGATCCTGGAGGAAATCTCTGACGCCGGGGAAGCTCCTGTATTCGCTCGAGCATGCCGGGCCGGAGCTGAAGCTGGTGAGGATGGGGGTGCCGTTGAGGGATACGGAGGACGAGGACCTGTTGGACTACCTAGACGCGTGCTTGGATTTTATCGACCAGGGGAGGAAGGAGGGGTCGGTTTTGGTGCATTGCTTCGCTGGTGTTTCGCGAAGGTATGCCTTTTCCTCCTGGGATTGCTCGTCTGCCTAAGTTTTTCAAAGAACATGTGCTATCCATTTTGATAGGTTTTTCTGTGCCCCTGTCAACAAATACACTATTGGACTTTAGATCTCTCCTTTTTTTCTCTTTTAGATTTGTATTAACGTACATTTTTTTCATTGTAAGTCCTGTTTATGTATTATCTGTGACTGTTATTGATAATCCAGTTGTGTTGAATCAATAAATTGTGTACTGTTTGATGGGATTAAGGTGGAACGATACAATAGAATAAATATGTTCTGTTCTATAAAAGTTATGTTCTTGTTTGAAATTAGAAATCTAAAAATTGATGAAAAAAAAACAAAGGTTGAATCTTTTTGTCAATTTTTTTTTCTTGCAATGACTCTTGATAACAATGATGCCACTGTTCAAGATTACTATTGTTAAAGGTCTTGAATTTTCTGTTCAATGGATGCAAATGAATAGTGCTCAATTGTTATGGGGACCATAACTTTGGCAAGCAAAGGAAGAAAATAAGGTGAGATTATACTATTGTAACTTCCCAATGGTAGAACAACGAGCGCCAATTGAAAAAATAAAATCGCAGAAAAACAATTGGCTGCTGTATAGTCAAGTTCAATTCTCCTCTTAGTTAGTTCTTGTTAGTTATTGCTGCCTTTGCATGGATCAACCTCTACAATGTTGCAAAACATGCCATTTCGTCATCTTGCATATCATGTGAAATTCCTGATTCTGTTTAAGATGTATTAGTTGACTCCTTGGTTTACAAGAATGGCACAATCCAATCTGCAATAATTACTCATCATATAGTGAAAACTAATTACTATAAAGGAGAAGATCACATCAATATAAGCAAAACAAATCACAGTAGATATTCAAGGGACATTTAGGATGCTGTTAGGTTCATCTGAATTCACCACTTTTGAGCATAAATGTTCAAGTATACAACTCAAGTTGTCTTAAACATTCTAACAGTTAATGACATGTGAAGCCTTTAGATGTGATGTTCTAATAAATTCACCAAAGAGAACACACATCCATGTCAAACACTGATAAACCTTCATACAAGTTTAAGAGTTAAGAGGCAGCTTTGTGATGAGGAAAGAGTCAATTACATCAATTTTCAAGCTAAAAACGTGAGCATCTAGGTTACCATTTAATATCATTTTCTGTAACATTGTGAGTAGTGTATTCTGATTCGTATAACATTCTAACATTAGGTTTAAATGAAAATTAGAAAACCTTATCAAACAACTTGCTTCCCGAGCCACAGAAACAATTTTCATTATTCAAAATCTTATTGTTGGTGAACTATACATTGTAGAGTGTCATTTCTTATTATTTGTTGAAATAATGATTGTCAAATATAATTTCACTTATGTCTTATGGCAGGGCTTCCAGTGGATTAAGTGCCAATTTGTTGTTTTTGTTTTTGCAGTGCTGCTGTAATAACCGCATATTTAATGAAAACAGAACAGAAATCGATGGAAGGTCTGCAACTTTGGATGACTTTTTGTTCTTTGTTTGTTTTATCATCTAGATGTATACTTTTTCGATGCCAGCAACCATTCATGCATGTTCTGGAGGTGACATCTTACTACCTTTATTCTCATGCATCTTTGTTAATACAATGCATGTTGCGTTACAGATGCACTTGAATCCTTGCGTGACGTATGTGAAGTTGTTTGCCCAAATGATGGTTTTCTGGATCAGGTTAGATTAACTTTGGATGCTAGCCTGTCTCTGGTGTTAGAAAAGCCTTTGACTAAATCCCATGCAACTCTTTGCAGTTAAGTTTATTTGAAGAAATGGGTTTCAAAGTTGATACTGAAAGCCCCATTTATAAGCGCTTCCGCTTAAAAGTATTAGGTGGGTTATGAATACCTCAAATGGTGCTTCCTTGCATGTTATATTGATTGACTACAGTAATAATCTGTACCCAGCATTGCCCTTCTGAATCAATTTGCATTTAACTGATTAGAGATGCAGGTGCCTTTTACTTTCAGTTTGTTTTTTGTGTTCATTAATTTTGGCTATATGAATTAGATTGCCCTCATCCACTTTGGGGAAATTGTCCCTGCAAACTCGTTTCCTCAGGAAATAATTTTTATCTATCGTATTAAAAATTCCATCTGTGAATCTGGGAGTCGACTGCTGCTACATGCTGTGATAATTGTTTCTATCATTCTTTTCTCACACATTGGAGACTTGGAACAACTTAGTGCACAAGGACCAATACTTTGCCTCTTTACATGTTGAAATTGTATTTCTAATGAAACACCTTTTATGGCTGTTGCATTACAGTACAGAGCATGATAATTGTGATATCACGTTCAAAGTAAAATTTTATGATTCCAAAATGAAATTCCAATGTATAGTTAATTTTTAGAGATTCTCATAGGATATATGAGGGGAAATGGGGAGCACACACACACATAAATATATATGATTGCCTACCATGTAACATTAGGCCTAGTTGGTTGGCGCATGCATCTCCATCTTACACAATTGAGGCTTGCATGCTTTATAGACAGCTGTAGAGACCAGCAGTCTGAAAAACAAAATGCTTAATATTAACTAGAGAGTTGCTCGGAAGATTTCATTGTCTACTCTTTCAATGATTCTTGGGGATGTTGTGGGACAAGCTTACCAGGTAATGCAAAATAAATAACTAGCAGCGATGATTTGGGATGAGCTTCCTAGGTAATGCAAAATAAATAGCTAGTGTTTTTTCTCTTTTAGTACCAGTTGCAATATGACTGTCTTTGCATATTTCATTTCCCTCAGGAATTGATCAAAACTGATATGTTTTAGGTTATGAGAAAATTGATGATGAATATGCTATGTACTGACCTTTTCAACATACACGGAGAAGATGAACTTACAAATAAAGAATTTTGTATTAATTACAAATGGAGACATACACATTTTACCAGACCAATTTAACTAAAAGGATAAGGAGGGGAGTAGATTATAATGAAATCTGATGAGATAGTAATGGAAATGAAGAGCTAATTGTTCACTGAGCTATTTGTTCAGATTAATCAAATTTCTATTAGTTCATTGGGATGTCATTAAACAACGATACTGAAACTTATGTTAGGGTATGGCAACGGAAAGCTGATAGTACCAATGTTTCTTTGAACCTGATTCCAAGAGGGTTGGTTTTTACTGAGCATGGTGGTGATAATTTTGATTAAAACCAATACTAACACATTGACATTCCTAGGTATGCACACAAGTAGTTCAAATTTTACTGCTATCATCTTTGTATGGGAATTGCTTTTTTGCTTAATTTTACTTCAATCATTTTTCAATTGGTATGCACACAGCTGTTTGTCGTCCAAGTATCTATCAGCTTTAGGTTTTCACCCTTTCTTCTATGAATGTTGTCTTCAGGTCATTCTTATAAACAAGGGGAGAAATTAGATAGTTCAGTATTCGGTGCAGATCCTGGTTTACCAGCAGATTCCATCCCTTCTGAGGGCATCAAAGGAGATCAACATACAGCTTACCGGTGCAAAAAATGCAGGAGAGTTGTTGCATTGCAAGAGAATGTTGTTAGTCATGTACCTGGTGAGGGTGAGACATGCTTTGATTGGCAAAAGAGGAAAAACAATAATCGAACAAATAGATTTCAGGACCAAGACTGTTCGTCTTTGTTTGTTGAACCCTTGAAGTGGATGACTTCAGGTAAACTTCTTCGGAAATGATTATTAGAGTCTTCTGCTTCATCAAAAATGTTAATCAGCTATCTGATAGCTACTTTTAGGCAATCTATAATACTTCAACAATATTGTTTTAGTGTTCCAATATTTGTTGTCTTGGACTTCAAACAACTCTGCCGTTTCAATTTCTAACGCTCAATTTCCTCACAATCTACAGTCGAAGAGGGTGCTATGGAAGGAAAACTCTCGTGCATCCATTGTGCTTCACGTCTAGGATACTTCAACTGGTCAGGCATCCAGTGCAGCTGTGGCAGCTGGATTACCCCTGCATTCCAGATTCATAAAAGTAAAATAGATATTAGTAGAGTGTAGTAATTCTGGAGCAGATTGAAGCAAATCCCAAGGCCTCGTATTGGTGGTACTCATGGGGAGGAAGCCTTGAACTCTAGTAGACCCTGCAAATTCGTATCAGATGACTTGAAGAATACATTGGGGGCATTTTTTTCAGTGTGTACTGTTTTGTTTCTTGCAGTTCTTGTTTAATGAGAGCTAGTCTCCGTTGGTTAAAGAAAAAGGGCTTGTAAATAAATGAATATACACCGAACTCATTTGGGAACAAAGAATTGACTGATGCATGAGATTAAAAGTTATGCTAATGCTTTTGTTCATGTTTATGTTCTTCCTCAATTTGCCTTGGGCATTATCTGTTGGGTGGTAGTTTTATATTGAAAATATATCATCGATCTATAAAAGAAAGATAGTTTTATTAATATGAGATGCTTTGAGTAAAATTTAAAAATAAAATCTTGAGGATTTAAATTCAAAGTAGATAATATTATATTATTATCGAGATATTTAAATTTCTTCGATTTTATTAATTGATATCATAACTTGGATTGTTATAAGGTCTAATCGTCGACTGTGCATAAGAGATATGATTTAATCGAGTCATGTAAGTAGAATAT
Organism: Boesenbergia rotunda; assembly: GCA_024364735.1. NCBI lineage: Eukaryota > Viridiplantae > Streptophyta > Magnoliopsida > Zingiberales > Zingiberaceae > Boesenbergia > Boesenbergia rotunda. Next base: position 131,330 of record JAGFNQ010000441.1, read on the forward strand.
TGACCTTAAACAAAAGAAGTGAATTTTTGTATTTGGATCAGGAGAACCAAACACTAAATAAGAAGTCCTGACCGACAGTTAAGCAGAGAAACTCTAGCTGTGGCTAGGCAAGAAAGTTCTAGTATGTCGGGTCGATCGTGGAGTAGGAAGTCCAAGTGAGTAGAGGATCGGACGTCAAATGGATAGATTTTTCGCTTGAGTAGAGTTTTATAATCCTTTGTTTGAGGTGGATCGAGGATCAGACATCAAACGGATAAACTTTCCTCTTAAGGGGGTCATGTGGTTCTTCATTTGAGGGGGATTGTTAGGGTTGCAAATAAAGCCCCTCATTAAAAATATGTAAGAAAGATCACGATGACAAAAAACGATTTGCATGCCCCTAGCCCCCTCATCAATCCGTCTCAGAGGAGGTAAATCACGGAGACTATTAGTTTGGATAATGACTAAGATATAAGGGAGAGTAGACACCTGACTTCTTCCTGAATAGTTTTTCAAACCTCATAACGATAATGTCTCATGTGTTAATCATCAACCATTTCGTAAGGATTGATATGAAAGATATTTTATAATTAAGAGGACTGATAAAGAAAAAAAATCTTATAAAAAATTATTTATATTGAAAGATATTTTGATAAAATCAAAAAAATTAAAACAATTGGTTAAGGGAAATAAAATTTAAACACCTGACAAAATATTTTTAACCTTATACGCTGTAAAAATGTGTCTTCATTAGATATTTATATTTATATTTTTAAATTCATTATTCGGATAAGTTCCATCGTCAGTCAATATTGGTAACTTATATATTTGCATATTATTTACGTGGAGTCAGTATGACAGTTATCTACGGCTCCGGTGCCAGCATCTCGATGGTTCCAAAGATCACCTTCTCGTCTCGCCGGCGGTCCTTCCGACCGGATGCCTGGCTCGTGCTTGTTCTCGTCTTGCTGCCTATCTATGAAGGGCATCCGATGGAAGAGGTCGGGCGTTTATCTTGTTTTTGGATCTCGTTCTTTCGTTGCTTTATTCTCCGGTTTTTGAATTTTGATCGGCAATGGATTTTAACTCTTTCAGTTCTGTGCAATCCGAGACGAGTCCGGCTGTGCTTTGTCTTCTGAGAAGATCTTGATCAAGGGAGGAACTGTGGTAAACGCTCATCGCAAGGAAATGTCAGATGTGTACATTGAGGACGGGATCATTGTCTCCGTGAAGCCCAACATTAGGGTAAGTAATTTTTGTTTGGAATGGTATTTCTGATTAACTTTTTTAGTTTAAATGATATTTATTCACCTATTTTAATTATGAGAAGTAAATAATTGACCATGTAAAATTTACTGCTGGTCCGCGTACGGAAAAGAGCTTGTAATGAGTCAAATCTTATTCTTCTTTTCAGCAAAAGGCAATCTTTTGGTAACCATTCAAATTTTATTGCAGTCACTCAAGCACAGCAAGCAGAGTTCGGCTTCGATCTTAGTTTAGGTCTTGGCGAGATATAAATAGGGTTTCGTACTTAATACTTTTATCTCAGCAGCTTCATCGTTCTATTAAAGAAACAAGCAAAAATGATAGCTGTGCGTTTTTATACTTTTTATTATTTTAATCAGAATTGAACGTTGCTACAAAACTGTTACCTTTTGGATCAACTTCAAATTAAATTAACTTGTGTATATATGTAGCCGATATTGGGAGAGTTGAAGGTTGAAATCTGATTTAATTTGAAGTTGAAATTTAAAAATTAACAGTTTGCTGAAATTATTTTAGGCTGTTTATAAGATTCAGGCCATCTTTAAACTTGATAGACTTTTGTCTATAAGTTATTAATTAGTTTTTGGTTTTGTGAGAGTAGAAAAGTGAAGTCTGATTCAACTTGAAATAAATTTCTCTAAAAATTAAACAGGTTTGCTAAAACTATTTTAGGGATTCAGATCAATTTCAAATTAAAAAAAAACTGTAGATGTTTTTAGGTTGTGTGAGGCAAACACTGAAATTTGTTTCAGTGTATGAGTAGAACATTAGTGCTCCTGATTTTCACACGCTGATCCAATAAATCTTATGTTTGTGTATGAGTAGAACATGAGGGAAATCTTAGGAGTTGCAAGGTGTGAGTTGTATTCATGAGTTCTGAAAATACGCAAAGTTACATACTACTATTAGAAGTAGATTTATAGGATATGGTGTGTAAATGGATTTAATAAAATAGTTAACCCATCAAATCTATTGGAGTGTAGCTGTATTCAATGAACCATGTCATTCTCTGAAGTTCCAGGCACAACATTAATTATTTTTTCTCATCAAACATATAAAACAACTAACTCCCTTCAACTTCTCAAGTGGACCTGATTAAGCCAAACACATTTACGGTTTTAAAACTATCCAGTTCCTATTTGGTCATTAAATGTGTGAGTCAATGAATCTGTCTTGTACTCTTGTTTATATTAGGCTGCAGGCAATTTCTTATTCTACCATTCATGTCTTTTCAATATTCATTTTTTTTGTGAATTACAGGTTGGCGATGATGTGAAAGTAATTGATGCAACTGGAAAATATGTCATGCCAGGTGATAACTTAATTTTGTTGCAAAAGACATTATATACGTAATTGCTGATGGACCAATTATCCCCTTAATGTGCTAAATCTTATGATCATTATTTGGGGCACAACGGCAGGTGGAATTGATCCTCATACTCATCTTGATATGGAGTTTATGGGAACTGTCACCAAAGATGATTTCTTCACTGGCCAAGCTGCTGCTTTGGCAGGCGGAACCACCATGCACATTGACTTTGTTATGCCAGTTAAGGGGAACTTGACTGCAGGTTTTGATGCTTATGTAGAAAAAGCAAAAAGGTCAGCTATGGACTACGGTTTTCATATGGCCATCACAAAGTGGGATGCTGGTGTTTCTAGGGAAATGGAGCAGATGGTTAATGAGAAGGGTTAGTAAGGATGTAATGTCACTGATGCCAATTGATATAATATTAATTCAATGCTCATTCAAGAGTAGTTATGACTGGTTTATCTCGCTAATATCAATGGTATTTTCTAAGATATTATTGTATAATCATCAGGCATCAACTCTTTCAAGTTCTTTATGGCTTACAAAGGATCATTGATGGTCAGTGATGAGCTTTTACTGCAAGGCTTGGAAAAATGCAAATCCCTAGGTGCAATAGCCATGGTTCATGCAGAGAATGGAGATGCTATTGTTGAAGGACAGAAGAGAATGATAGAACTTGGGATAACAGGTCCAGAAGGACATGCTCTTTCACGGCCTCCTGTGGTAATTCTAAGATTCTTTTTGTCTTTTAAAATCTTCATTACCAGTTCTAGCTTTTCAAATTACATTTGGTTTGTACATTTTGATGTTTTTCAATTTGATTCCTTTTTCAAAATTTGATGGCCCCTGGCTACCTTATTTAGCAAGAAAGGAGAAAAAATCACATGCACATGTAGTGAGATAACATGTGTGTGCAAACTGATAATAATATCTTGTTCACTGTGCATATTTAGGTAACAATAATTCATGATACTAGGATTCTTCATCTACCTTGGGCCCTTTCGCTACATGTAAAAGTTTTTAGAAAATGAGTTGTTGAACAGCTAGATCTACCCTATTGGCCCAAGTAATGTAAATTATAACATTGCTCCTCAAGTATATGTGATAGTTGTAGAAGCCCAAGGATGCTCAATGCAACCTAAAATGCCTAGTTGCTTAGGCTGCGCCCCATGAAACTTAGCATTTTGAAGAAGTCTCACTTAATCATGTGAAACTAAGAGAGGAGGTAATTCTGATACCCTTTCACCATCTCATGCTATCCAGTCCCGACATGGTCATAGATGTGAGACCAGCTTCAGTAACATAGAGAGATCCAAGGCCAAATGCCAAGGGATTAGGCATCTAGGTGGGATCCCCTTGATACCTATCATGCTCAAGTCGGTCTCACTTAACCATGTGAGACCAAAAAGAGGCGACTCTTAATTCTTTCTCAATAGTCGACATGAATCAATTTGTTATCAATCATACTGATGCATTGTGCTTTTTGGCTAGCACAATATTTGTTGTCTGTAACTGGACTATAAATAGTATGTTTTACCAAAACAGAATGACATGTAAACCTTAGTGTTGAGATCTTTTGAGAATACAGACCATCAAAATTCATTTCAAAACCAATTCGGAGTTAGTATTGGAGAATGTAATTGTTTAGTATGTATCCAACTATTATATACAACAAGTGTTTAGTCTCAATTATCTAACTCCTATCTCATCTTTGTAGTTTTGTAGACAATTCATGAGATGGAAAGTGGAGACAGCCATGCGTAATATAAAACCTGCAACAGTTTTAGAAACTTTGGTCCAATGCATCTCTATTATACTCATTTTCTGTCATTTATCACTTTCCATGATAGGTATTGATCGTTTCAATTTTTTCATATTCTGTACTAGATAATGGACAAGCATTCATAGAAACAATTGATGATTCTAGTGCTGGTTCCAATCTTTTAATGAGTTAATCTTATGGGTCCTATGGTGACGATCGTCTCTCTTGTACTAGATAACTGTGAACTTATTTTTGAAGAAAAAAGGGCAATACCTATACTTTCTATACAGGAAAATGTAAATAGGTTTATATTATGGGTCTACTTATCTCTTGGAAACGCAAGAGACAAACAATGGTTTCCATGTCAAATCCAAAGGCAAAATATAGGACCATATCGGTCTCAATATACTAGCTCATTTGAGTTAATCACTTAAAGACCGAGCTAGGATATCCCCCTTTAGAACAAATGAATCTTTACTGTACAATCAAGCTGTAATACATATAGATTCAATCCAGCATTTCATAAGAGGATGAGAGGACAAACTGTCACTTTATTAGAGAGAAAGTGCAATCTAATGAGATCATCACTTTTTTTTTTGTTGGCCTTAATGATTATTTGGTAGATTTACACCAAATAGTAAAGAGAGCCTAAAGTTGAGTGTATTTGCAACAAGTTGGTTTCTACAATATATTCAAACTAGTTTGAGGGGGAATTTTATGGGTCTATTTGTGAGAATATACGATTTAGGGGTGTACAAAGGATTCCAAAAAGAATAATTTCCCTTTATCCATAACATTTTATATACAGAAATTTGTTAGCTGTATTTAGTTATTTGTATTAACTTTCTAATGCACTTTTTTATACAGTTAGAGGCAGAAGCAACTGCGAGAGCCATCCGCCTGGCTAGTTTTGTCAATACACCCTTATATGTTGTTCATGTAATGAGCATTGATGCTATGGAGGAGATTGCAAAGGCCAGGAAAGCAGGTTACACAATTAACCATTTCCTTCAATTTTCTACTTTATGACTTGGATATTTGTCTTCTGCACTAGTTTACAAGATTTGAATTGCTCTTATTTAGAGGCTTCCATCTGCAAGCAATTCAATGTTTTCCAATCCACATACATGGGGATTGTGGATTCCTGGGGTTAAAGGTCTTCACAGGCATGCACTTTATATGTGCACAGGATAAACATTCTCCTAGGTCAAGGCATATGAAGCTCTGTTTGATAGTAACAAGTAAAAAATAACAGAAATCTCCATTTCTGACAGCAATTAATAATTTTGGTACTGATGAGGATCTCTATCAGCCCGGATGGTACCATCTTGGAGTTGAGAGATGCTGACACATCGGACAGATGGACATCATTTGCCCCATGCCATCATGGTTTTTGGCTATCCTACTCTTTTGATTTCCTCGTACTTGGTTTGTTTATATTTAAAGACAAGAATATTACATTTCACAGTATTGAACTAAAATTTCTTAAAACAACTTTAAAAAGTATAACAAATCAACTTACAACATACCTTAACTAGTAAGACTATATTTATGAATATGTTTTAGTAAAAGTCTTTACTAACATCACAATGAATTTCTTGCATTGGATGAGAGCATCAATTTTGAAACATCCTAATGAGATCAATACCATAATTTCCTATTACCCAGATTACATACTGCTCCCTAGTTGATTTGTATTTGAATTGTTTAGCCAACTTATCTATCAAGTGGTTGAGAAATGGTAGTTGGGCGGACATATCTAATTGATGTTCATGTCAATTGATTTCAATTTCAGGGCACAGGGATAACCATACATATCATCTGTGCTGATTTGCACGCGATGAAATTTTTAACTGTGCCTAAAAACATGCATGAGTACCAAAAAATTTGGAAAAATTCTAGCATAGAGTTTACTAGGGATCTCAGCCATAGTGCAAATTTTCCTTTAGGACTTCAAGATTGCTACTTTTGTTCCGTATCTTAGTCATAGTGCTATTTTCTTTTAGGACTTCGAGACCGCTATTTTGCTTCATATCCTTAAAGATGTTATCTCGTCTATCAGATAGATGTTGCTTTTAAAGGATAGAAAGCCAAAATTCTATAAGAAAGTTCTTTCTTTAAGCTTTTATACTTCAAAAATTACGACCAGACCTCTCAGAAATAATCAAATCAAGCTCATACAGTATGTCAGTGACTCATGATTGACTAACAGATGTAAGGGAGAAAAACTCTATTACTCATTCAGTATTTGTAGTTAATAATCTTTGATTTGTATATGAAAGTATTGCCATAGTATGCTTTAGACAGAAATTTGCTATTTACTGAAAGTAAGGAATTTTCAACAAACCATAATCCCAAGATGATTTTGAATGTTCTAAAATTGAATATTTCCCCCACTGATCTTCCGAAGGTTTACTTAATTGGGTGGGATCAATACGAGGGAAGAGTGGAGGAGAAAGATAGGAACAAACTTTACACGTGAAAAAAATGATCACACTCCCTGTTTAATTTGTACAGTAAACCAACAGCATCAAGTCCTATTTAAGTTTTCATTGGTCTTCCACTACCGTTGATGTTACCAGCAATCCTAATTGACACACCTTATCTAATTACCTGCCTTTTGTAAGGTTTACTGACTATAGACATTTCCCCACCATTTCAACAATCAGTGAGGCCTGCCTGTCAGGTCTTCTAGTAATAAATTTGACTAGATTGGCTTCTAATAGTCCAACTCAGCTCTTTTTTTAGCATGGTGGCTGACAGTGACTTAAATTGATAAGTCACTAGAGCATATTACAGGTCTCACCTTTCAAGAGAAGGTTCTGTGGAATATTTCATCAAGATGATTTGGTGCTTACATGGATAATTTTATTGTAAAAAAGCTTAGATTGTGAATATTTCCATCAAGAAAATTCACAACTGTTACCTTCTTCTAAGAATGATGACATGATTTCCTTTGTACAAAATTCTATCTTCTTGTTTTAGCAAGTCGCCCAGTCTTAGCTTGTTAGTATTTTGGTCTAGTAGAAATGAATATATTTAATACACCAGTTGTGTTTGTAACTTTTCTTAATCTAATTCATTATCATTATGAATTATAGGGCAAAGGGTCATTGGTGAACCGGTTGTCTCTGGCTTAACTCTGGATGATTCTTGGCTTTGGCATCCTGACTTCACTACCGCTGCAAAGTAGACCCTAATTAAAACCTTTCCTGTTTTGTACATTTTCTCAGTAACTTCCATGCTTGATAGGCATGAAGATCAGTTTTATTTTCTAGATATGTAATGAGTCCACCAATAAGGAAATCAGGACACGATAAGGCTCTTCAAGCTGCCCTTTCAACTAATGTCTTGCAGGTTAGGTTCTGTTACATACTGTTCTATTTTGAATATCCAAAATATTGATGGAGACGTTTCCTAATATCTTAATTCTCAAGAGCAGAGAAGGGGTTCTTTTGTAAAGGTCTTGTCATTGTAAATACTTGTAAAAATTCACCCCCATTCATGGTGAGTCTATAGGTTGAGCATGGGTTCAGCTTGACCATTCCATTTTCTTATACACGAGGAAGTCTTGTATTATATGATTGATCCGTTCATTAATAGTGTAAGCTTTTAGGATAAATGACCATCTAATCTATTTGCTATGTTCTAATGGCGGCCCCTCCATTCTAAGACTGCCACCAGCCATTAATATTGTTTCTGTTGTTGCCATCTACCACATCTGACTTTGCCATTGTCACTATTTTATTTTACTGTCGTATGCTAATGCATTGTAGGTATCACAACCATACAACTGTTGGCTTCTTCACGCTACCACCATTGCTCCCACCTTTCACCAAAACCATCACTTTTTATTTTCATTATCACTGCTGCACTTACCATTGCCTGCAACCACCAACTCCGTATTGCCTTTTTAACTAGCACCACAACAATCACCCCACTTGCAAATATTGCTTGCATTTCTTTCGGGACACGTATAGGTACTTATTCTTGTAGATGTCATATTTTTATTGCATTCATAAAGTCAAACTAGATGATAATGAATAAATTTGCATTTTTTAACTGCTATGCAGCTTGTAGCAACTGATCATTGCACATTTAACTCTACTCAAAAAGCTTTTGGCTTTGAGGACTTCAGAAAAATCCCAAATGGTGTCAACGGCATGTTCTATTTCCCATAATTCCTGTTCTTCGGCTGCATTTAGATATTTTTTATCAGCTGGAAGTTTTCACAAATACCTAAAAACTCTTATTATGAATCCCAGGTATAGAGGAAAGGATGCATCTTGTTTGGGACAGGATGGTGGTAAGATGAAAAACGGAGACGATTAATATCTCTTAGCCAGAATTTTTATCCAAAGATTGTTTGAAAAAATTGACTTTCTTTCAGGAGTCTGGACAAATGTCTATTACTGATTTTGTGCGAGTAACAAGCACGGAATGGTATGATGTTCTAGCTCAGCATTGGGCATTCTAAGTTAATGAATACATTTAGTTAAATTTACCTCCAAAAATTTCCATTTCTAAGTAAATCATTCATACAGAGATATATACCCATGAAGATTTGGTTATGTTTCACATCATACTTATTTGCAGTGCGAAAATATTCAATATTTACCCACAAAAAGGTGCTGTACTGGAAGGCTCTGATGCCGATGTTATCGTATTGAACCCGAACGCAACCTATAAGATATCTGCTGCTTCTCATCATTCAAAAACTGATACCAATGTATACGAAGGGATGATAGGAAAGGTATTGAGATCTTTTTATGAACTCATTTTTCTTTTTGCTGAATATTGGCACGCTCCATTTGTGAGTTTTACGTTATACAACATGATGGTTTAATGTTTTGCCCAATTGTGGTTGGCTTGTCAACACAGGGAAAAGTCGAAGTCACTATTTCACAGGGGAGGGTGGTTTGGGAAGATGATGAACTGAAGGTCACACCAGGATCTGGTAGGTACATCAGGATGCCGCCTTTTGGTTATCTTTTCGATGGCATACAGAAGGCTGATGCTTCATATCTTGCGTCTCTTAATGCTCCGGTCCAACGCAGTAGAGCTGTGTCATGATCTTTAACGACTTAATCTGTTTATGCCGAAATAGATACTGGAATGGCCAACTGGGATGTAACAGACACACATAATACATTGTAAATTTCTGAAGATTTAGACTCTTTTTTTTTTTTTAACTGACTGAATAAAATATCTGTTGAAGGAGATCCTTAGAGGAATTTTATTTTGTGCACTCTGTGAGTTTCGGTCGGTTCAGATGGACCAGTTAGCTTGATGTGTTGGACAATTATTGTAGCCTATGTTGTTTTGTAGGGCACGCAAATTATGTTGAAAGATTTGAGATCTCAGTGAAAGTCCATTGACAAGGATGAAATTGTTGATGTGTGGAAAATAACTTTTATTTTCTAAAAGGAAGTTATGTTTTATGTTTGTATTTAATGATTTACTAGATGTGGCTCTCAATTGATAAGTATATAAGTTAATGATTGTAGTGATCGATCGAAATTTGATAGAGGATTTCATCATCTATGAGACTCTTATCTATGCATTTGTCAATTTAGGGGGCCGTTAAGGGGTATCAAATTTTTGAAAAGTGAAATTAAAAAAATAATATAAAAGGAGGATTGCTAGACATTAGCCATTCAACGAGGAAAAGAGCTCCGCTAGTTAAAAAAAATTAAATATAAAAAATTAAATATAAACGAACTTAGGAGACCCATGTTCATTTAACATGAATAAGATCTCTATTATATAAATTTGAGATCTCTATTTGATATAAATTTGATGGTTATTATACAAATCTGAGTTGTTGTTAAATATCGGAACTTTAGAGGGGCTAAGTGTGAAATTGCCAAAAAGGAGGGCTCGGTTGAGAACTCGAGAGAAGAAAGGGTCTAAATGCAAAAGTGCCTAGGGCATATAAGTTCCGCTTATTCCTCCCCGTCGCGAGTCGCGAGCCGCAGCCTCTCCCCGATCGTTTCTTCTTCTTCTTCTTCTCTTCGGTGCTTCGACGAAGGGCGCGACATCGCCTCCGGCCACGCGAAGACGATTGAAGCCACCGGAGAAGCCGCGAAGTCCGGGGAAGCCGCGACTTCCTCCTCCCTCCTCCACGCAGAGCTCATCACCTTGCTCCTGGAGGCAGAGAGCTTCATCGGGGGAAAAACCTCTGCGTCGACTTCGCCATCGCCGGGATAAAGGAAGGTAAGCCACTTAATCTAACACTGGTTTCGAGTGTTCGAGTTTTCCCTCGACGTCACTCTGATTGGGTCTTCGGGGGATGTTCTAGGTATTGGGCGATCGCGGATTGGGGGTTCGTCGGAAGGAATTGGTCGGGAGGCGGAGCTAGGTCACGCGATCAGGCTTCTGCATTGGTAAGCTTCGATAGCTTTTCCCTTGTCCTTCTCGATGGGTTGCCTCTGTGCGATGGTGTTTTGGGTTTTCCCTGTACGCGTGCCTAGCTCAAATTGGGAGTTGCTGTTGGTTTGGGAATCTGAGTACTATGCGAAATATTTTGTCCAGGACCTTCTGTTGGAGTTGCGGACCACACCGGAGGTGAGGGAATGGGTGCTGGTAATCTTGGACTTGGTGGATTGCGCCAGGTGAGATCTGTTCTTCGATTTCAAGCTTGGAATCTAGATCGGTTTCTGTTTCGAATTCCCTGTTCTTGACTGTAGTTTTGGATTAGATTTGGTTGAGTGTGATTCAGCTGGTCGTTCTATGTTTGATCGCAAGGAATTTGGTGGATTACTGTGTTAGATGATCGATTAACTGGAGTTAGGCTTGGATTAGGTGATGGAGTCTTTGGAATTGGGTGCTGAATTGCTCGCTCCTTGGGCGTTGATTGAGGTTGGGAGCTGAGGTTTTCTGCTGGCCCAAACACACAGAGGTGAGGTTGGTTTATTAGTCTATTTGTTTGATTCTTTAGGATCGTGCTGTTCAAATGCTAGTCAATGTTTGTTCTGCTTTAGGGATTCTGATCTTGGATGTTGAGTTGAAGCTGTGATAGAATAGTAATTGAATTCCAAAGACTTATTCATGTTATTGATTAGATCTGATCATACAGGAGGGCGTCCTGCTTTGATCTGTGATTTTGTCTATTAGGCGTCGTGTTTGAAAGCTGGTTTAGGGTTTTGAGTTGGGATATGACGTTGGGTAAGTAGGTTAATTAAGCGTAATTAGTTTAGTGACATGTGTAGTAAAATTGGACCATTTAATTATGATTAATTGGTTAGAATTAATTAATCCTAATTAAATAGGTTGTATATGTTAGCTAACTCTCGTATGAGATGAAAGCTAAATTTCTATGTATTTGCATGCAGGGCTTTAACTGGATTTCGTACGGCTTGGGATTTTATTTTCTGGACGGGGGTTCTTACACGCACGGACATCAGCATCTGAGGCGGGTACCTCTGACTTATCTCCTAGCTAGATAGTCACAGCCTTATATGCTTGATATGCTAGGATTAGCGATAGGGTATTATTTGCGTGTATCTGGTTTCCGTTACTATGATATATATATATATTAGACCTGATACGTGATACTGATACCCTCTAGGATTTAGGATATGGTGCATAATTGTATGTGATCCTTGCATATCATGTTGATATTGGTGGATTAGATAGTAGATGCTGTGGTGACTGTCGTCATGCATCATCGTGCACCTTGCATCACTGTCGACCAAGGGCCCATTGTTGGGTAGGCTGGGTCGACAGTCATACTGACCTACCCATACGGCCACTCATGGGTTAGTGGTTGACGGAGTATGGGTAGGATGCCCTGTGCTGCTCCGCTCATGCACTCATGGGTTAGTGGACCGGAGCGTGGTAGCAGGCAGAGGTCCCTCCTTGAGTTGCCCTAATACCAGGAGATGAGAGAGAGATTTCGCCCCCATATCACATGGGGTGGGTGTAACACTCAGATAGAGATATCCCCCCAGTTCTACGGATGATGACCAGGGGTAGGGATGGCTACCCGGATATGTCATGGGGTAGGGGTGTTACACCGACAGCATACCGTCTACTCGATCGCTCTATTACACGGGGTAGGGATGATCCCCCGGATGGGTCGAGTACTGATGGAGTCACAGCTCTACGCCGGAGGTTGGCCCCCCGCTCAGCTTCCTCCCGTACACTGGTGACGATGTCTGACCGGCGACAGAGGTGACCATGTCATTGCACCATGTGCATACGTATTTTTTTACAATTGCTGTATGTGGTTGTTGCATATGATTTACATGCACATTCAGGAGACCCTTTTTCATGGTCTTGATGACCCTGCATCGCTGGTATGTTTGTTCTACTTCTCGGAGTTGCTTTATTTAGTATGGATAGTACCTGTGATATTTTGATAGTTGTATCTCTATTGCTAGCTTAGACTATCTTACATATATATGAGTTATCAGCTGAGTTCTTTGAACTCACCCCGTAGCTCCTTGTTTTTATTTCAGGTTGATCGCAGGAGGGTCCAGCTGCCAGTCCCATCACCTTGCGTTGAGATGTTTTCTTGATTTATAGTCCCTGTATTGGGTGTCGGTACTGTGTATTTGCTTTATTATCTTCCGCTGTGTTCTTATTCGATTTGGTTGTACTTTTGTGTGCCGTGGAGGCCCTTGTGTCTTTTGACTTTGTTGTTAGTCATACCGGTATGCACGTCTTCCTTGGTTTTGTACGCTAGTTTGGTGTTTTGGTCTTGAGTTTGTGAATTGTCCGCCGGGCGTGGGGGAAGCTGGCCGATCCGTATCGGTCGAGCGACTCCTCGGGGCGTGACAGTTGTTAAGTATTTTCAGTACAAAAATTACTTAAAATGATTGGCTGACTAATCATATTTAGTCAATTATTGATAACAACTATGAGAGAGTTGGTTGGATAGATTTTTTTTTGGGGAAATGTATAAAAATAGAATGCACCTTTTCACAAATTTAAAAATGGATTTTTTTTAGGAATTCTAAAAATCTAATTGCTTTAATAAAATACTGAAACTTTGAATTTCATGGTCCACCATGAGTGTTCCTCAAACTACTCGGTTGTTGAAATCGAACCAATGCGTGCCCCCATGTGGATCTCCCGGCAAAATCGGCTTGAAGGTGGCTGACTTCGAAAGATTTTATCAATTTGTTATTAGAAAACGTACTAGTAGTTTGAGTTGTTTCATTTTTTATTTTTATTTTTTAAAAAATTATATATTTTTTATTTTTTGAAGAATAATTTTATTTTATTTTTAATTTTTTAAAAAATACTATATCTTTTTTAAAAAGTAAATCTAGAAAATATAAACTAAATATGTTTTCTAAAAAAATCATATTTTTAAAAATAAAATAAAAATGAAAAATAAACATACCAAACACAACGTAATTTTTTTCGAATAGTTAAAAATATTTGATGCACATATTTTTGGCGCAAAAATGAAAGGACGTCCATTATTTACCAAAATGTCAGATGCACATTTTTTTTTAAAAGAAAAAATCAAATAGACACTTTAGTTTTATTTAAAGGTAACGATCGAAAATATCGGTTATTGAATTTTAAGATTTATATTATAACAACTATATGCTACATCTTATAATAGCTATCTATATGCTACATCTGTGCTGGTCGGTAAAAAATTTTCATGTGACCGGACCGATCGCTCGAGGTTGATTGAAAAAACCTCGTTAATCAGTATCTATATGCTACATCTTATAATAGCTATCTATTACACGTTATATCCGTCACTCCAAATTTAGTGTTATCCAATTAAATTAATCAATTTTTTTTATCTATGGCACATTATGATATAGTAGAAGAAGGATAACTAATTATTTTTTAAACTCCTACCATTCGATCTTCAACTATGATAAATTTTATAAAAAATTTTTTTCAAATAGGGTACGTAACTGTGAGATATTGAACTTCTGGAAGAATAGTGGAGCTGAAAATTTTGGTTGTTAAGATGAGTATCTATATGCACTTTCTATATTTATATTGACGGATGGTGAAAAATTTTTATGGGGCTGTGATGATTGTCCAGATTTAATGTTATTTAATTTGATTAATCATTTTTCTTATACAATCGACTAAGATAAAATAATATTCATTTGAAATAGAATGTATATCGTAAAATCTTTTATTTTATTTGCTAAAATATTCTGTTAATCAAATTAATATTTTTTAATAAACAAAATCAATTTAAAATTATCTAAGATTACCAAACTATGCTAAAAACTAGCAATTATATGTTATAGCAATTGCCCGTTAATATTCATTCGAAACGTAGTTGGTATCATGAAATCCCTTTAATTTATTTTTTTCATGAATTATTATTTTAACTAGATTATCAATAATATAAACTAATAATATTGTTATAAACATTAACAAATAGCAACAACTGTTAAAATAATGTTCAATATAATGGTAGTAGAGTTTTCTTAATTTATTTTATTTATTAAAATATTATTTTAATCAATTTATTATTCTCTAATAAATAAAATTAATATAATAGATAATAATATTATTATAACAACTAACAACCAATTGCTATACATTATAATAATTAAAACCTACTGTTAGATGCTACATCTAAATCTAAAAATACGATTCAAGAGTATTCCGGATTTAAATGGGATGCCTATTTAATTTTAACGATTTGTCAAATTTTTCTCCACATATATGTTTTTCCTTTCAAATTTATTTATTTTTCAAAAAATAAACTATTAAACCCTCCCAAATTATATTCAGATGATATTTTTGCAATTAGATTTTGAAGGATACGAACGTAATTTTCTTCGTCTATGAATGGTTGCCATCCATTCTTTCAGTTTCGACGCGGCCGCCTTGAGTCCTTCTTGACTCGCTTTCTAGTTCCTTCTTTTCTCCTATATAACCAAGTTCGCATATCTTTCAGTTTCAGATCTATAGTCAAACTTCTTCTTCTCTCCTCCTCAAAGCGAACGTCTTCCATGGCGGAACAATTGACGGATGACCAGATCGCCGAGTTCAAGGAGGCCTTCAGCCTCTTCGACAAGGACGGGGACGGTTAGATCCCTCTCTCTTCTCCCTTTTTTCTTGTTCGTTCTCGGATCTTCTTCCTTTGTTTGACGGATCTCGTGATTGATTGTTTTATTCCTCGATCTACTTCGTGGTCTCGGTGGACTGAGGGGTTTTGATTGATCTGTCGTGTTCGGATCCGCAAAGCTGTGGCCCTTTGTAGGTTAGGGTTTTCTGTTCTGCTCGATGGGACCAGGTTATGCTCTTATAGGGATTGTTGTGATGATGTTCTGCTTTGTCTAGATAGGCTGCGGGTTTTGTTGATTTGGTCTATTGATCTGTGTTGTACTAGTTGGTTTTAATAACGTTGACGGGTTGGTCGTTTTTGCTGGGTTAGTTTCTCATTGTACCTCGCAACTGATTTGTTGTCGACTTATTGATCTTTGCTCGTATCCATTTATTTTTTTTCTCACTTTGTAATATTGCCTTTTTTTTTTTACCATTATTGATTCATGTGATTATCCGGCGATGTTAGTGTTCCTTTGTGCTGCTTGATTGCGATAATGAGCATTAACCAATGATCAACTTAACAAATTAGTAAAAAGGCTGCATCTAAACAACCCTCTACATGATGTATAACTTATAATCCGAATAATTAGGATGTGTTGATATGAGTTGGAGCTCCACTCTGGAACCATGTTCAGTTGACATTAAGTTGTCTCGTTAAATGTTGTCATCTTCCTGGTTTTGTTTAGTGAAAGGTTAAAAACTAGATTTAATCTAGTCGAGTCGGGTTTAAAAACTAGATTTAATCTACTCTTGTCCGGTTTTCTTTCTTATTCTCATTGTGCCATATTCTGTTGACTTAACTGAGAATATCTTCGTTTGATTGTTTTAGGATTGCATTTGTGCAAGTGGATCTCATAATTAGCTTTGTTCTAGCTTCATGTTTTGCAAATACACTGAATTGAATTTATTGCATCAATGCACAAGGTTACTGAAAGTTAGGGCCTCTTTTATCATATCCAGACTACCAGAGGAAAGGGCAGTGGAAATAACAGTAGTATATTCGAAGAGGTCGATTGATATGATCAGCAGGCAGGGTCCCATTTCTTGCACAGTTTTTACTTGAAGTAGTTTATATTGGATGGGAGCCTAGTCTGATTCTGTTAAAACTGACTTTATAATAAAAAAATAATAAACAGGGAGTTAGATTTAGAATATCAATTTCATTCTTCGATAGTATAGTTGTTCATTTCCATTTGCATAGTTCTAAATAGTTATTGGACTTAAATTCAACCATATTGTTTAGATAAGATTGGAAATCAAGTCATTATATCGATTGAATATCAAACAATAATATATGTTTAGATTATAAGATAAACATAAGATTGAATCATGCATATTATTGTTTAATAGGCATATCATTGGACTTAAATTGGTAACACATAAAGAGTGCCATAATACCATGATCAATTTTTATCAGAATTCTAAATAAGTAAGAAAACAATATTAAAAATTGAACATAATTACTACAATACTATAAAAAAAAATTAACAGTGTGTTATTCAATGAGCATTCTGAACCATAAAGTAACATACTATGGAGGATGGATATGGAAGATAATTGCATCCAAGGTAGTTAAAATCGGGATTTTAACTTGAATCGGAAGGGGTACTTAAAATCGTAAATCATATCGTAAGATGTTATAATATTCCTATATATATGCATATAAAATTATAAAGTCATATATATGGATGTCAAATAGCATAAATAATAAAAAAAACTAAATGAAACAAATTTAGATAAATTGCATTCATAATCAATATTCATTAAAAAGTATGCACAAAAAGTCAAATAACTTCAAACAACGAGCAAAGACCGAAATAAAAAAAAGAGATAAGAAGCGATTAAGCAACTTAAACGTTCTTGATTGAACAAAAATGAACTTCATGGAAAAAAATTTAAAAATGTTAAAATTGTATAAATCGTAAAACGCGAAAGAAAAATCGGATTTCAGGATTACAATTAGGATTTTAACTCCGATTAAATCGTCGGAGGTCAAATCGTAAATCGAGGATAAAAAATCGGGATTTTAACTCCATGATTGTTTATAAATTTTAATTACAATTTATTATTAATTTTTATATTTTTTTATTACTCTGCCAAAAGTATTGTCAACTTCAAAATAAAAGGTTTGCTATCTACTTTTATCGTCGTTTCGTCGTATCCATACTTAGAAATCATTTGGGTCAGCTTTATGGTATAAAAGGGTTTGATATGATATATGATGCTTCAAAGATGAAATACAAAGATAATTCCAAAGTTGTAAATAAAGATAAAAAATATCAAAGTATGTTGACTATATTGATTTAAGTGTTTTTTTTTAATGTGCAAAAAAGTCCTTGTCAACTCGAATTCTAATATTAGAGTCTATAAACCCCCCAAAAAAGAATAATTTGGTCATTTTTTAAAATTCATTGCATCTCGAATTTCAATAAATATTATGATTCTACAATTAGCCAAAAGTCACTAAGAGTTAAAATTGTTATTGAAGGAATGAAGGCCCACAAGAGATATCACAGTGTCTGGAGAGTGCTGATGTTTCTGGAACTTAAAATGTTTTTAATTGTTTGTTTGTTTTTCCTACTGTTTGAAAATGCTTACATAGTTTTTCCTGAAATAGTTATGCACTTTGTTATGCTAAGTTGTTCAAATGGGTCATAGGTGAAACGGGTGACATTGTTCTTTAATATAATTAACCATTTTTTCCCCTTGATGGTAGGGTAGGACAACTTCAACCCTCTATAAACCTCACATTAAAAGCAATCTTGTGTACTGGGTTATTCTTTAGCTTAAGTTGATTTTCCTTGAATGTTGCTTTGTTGGGTAGTGTTCCTTGTTTCAATGATATAGATTGAAATTATTGCCTACAATCAATATTAACTGTTCTTATAATAATATGTTGAAAACTAAGTTTCTCTAGATTGGCATCACTACCATGCCTAGTTGTGTCTTTTTCATATTTGTTCGCTGCAAATATGTTGTCTGTATCTGTGTTGAGTATTATTTCCAGAGAAACTTCACATGGGCACCATTTTTTTTTGTTTTTTTTTTGAAATGCGGTTATTTTATAAGATAACTTCCACAGAATTTTGGGAAATCATAATTAATGTAGACAATTTGCAAATAATCTAGTTTTGGTATTTTCGTGAATATGTTCCTTGAAAATTTCTCAACTCTCCAAACCTAGTGTTTCGGGTCAATGTTTTTTCTTCAGGCATTTTTTTTATTGGTGTTCAATTTTATCATTGATTATAATAATAAATTTTTTTGATTGGTGTTCAATTTAATCATTGACTATAATAGTATTTTTGTTGTCATTATTGTTGACACGGTTTGATTTTGTTGATACTAAACAGGTTGCATTACTACTAAAGAGCTTGGAACTGTGATGCGATCATTGGGCCAGAATCCGACAGAAGCAGAGCTGCAGGACATGATCAATGAGGTTGATGCCGATGGCAACGGAACCATAGACTTTCCAGAGTTTCTTAATCTGATGGCTCGTAAAATGAAGGATACAGACTCAGAAGAGGAGCTTAGGGAGGCCTTCAGAGTGTTCGACAAGGATCAGAATGGTTTCATTTCTGCTGCTGAGCTTCGTCATGTCATGACCAATCTTGGAGAGAAGTTGACTGACGAGGAGGTCGATGAGATGATCCGTGAAGCCGATGTGGATGGTGATGGTCAAATCAACTATGATGAGTTTGTTAAAGTCATGATGGCCAAGTGAGATATTTCCAAAAATGACTTCCTTATATGAAAAAACAAAGACTATCATTTCAGATATGTATTGTTTGGCTATCTTAGTTTTCAGAGTAGGCAACGCTTGTTTTCTTCTCGCTTTGATGACTGGGACTATTTGTGAATTTGTAATTCTGCTTCTCGTTTGTGCTTGAAATTTTATGTTGTGTTTGTTTTAGTTATATTTTTCACAGTTCTTATATATGTTCTTGCTTTACTGAACACAGTTCGCTTTCTAGAACAAAATTGATACAACCTACAACGATCTCTACTTGGGAAATATTCCCAACGGTGATTGTTTCAGCATAGTTTTGGAGGCGATTTTATCCTGAATAATAACATGCAAAACCACTTTATAATGAAGAGGACTCTCGCATCTTTACTTTCGTATTATCAATTATAGGATATGAGTTCTGATATATTTTTAATAAAACGTTCAGTGAATGACGTGACATTTTATATGCATATGTCTGATTATCATTTGGATACTATCAGTCGTTTTCGACCGTCATTCCGAATCAAATTATACCTATGAATTCAAATCATCTTATACGAATGAATTCGCATTTAGAAAACAAGATATCTGAAAGGAAATGAAGAATGTGGCAATAAACATTGGCATGTAATTAGAGATATCTGGACCAAGTCTTCTCCTGAACTTGGAAATAGGACAACTAAATAAGGAAGGACAGGTTACATCTTCCATGAAGAATGTTGCAGTCTGCGCACAGTTAATTTTAATCGAATTCTGTGGCACTTAATTGACCATTTCAATCACGGCCACTTCCAATTGCTCAAAACAAGCTCCTCACCTTCACTAAATGCAGGGGAAAATAATATAAAAACAATAATTAGTAGTACCGCTGTCGTGGTGGATAAATCATAAATCATGATATTGCAGGTTAAACATTGCTTCCCCCTGTTTTTTCAATACAGAAAATATAGAATGGGAATGATGAGGAAGGCCTTCTTTTCACGGACAGCTTTGACCATCCTTTTGTTGACTTTCTTTTGTATCGCAATACGTCGACACTTATTTGTAGGTCTGAGTTGGGATCACCTACCTTGGTGTAGGTCTGAGTTGGGATCACCTATCATCACAATGGATATCACAATGGACCGAGTTCAGATAAAATTTCAGGGAGTCTTTGATTTGTTCCGTTTTTATTTTTATTTTCTGAAAAATTGTAGGTTGCATTTGGTAGACTTATTTTTCATTTTTATTTTTCACAAAAAATGCAATTTTTCAGAAAATAATTTTTTAAAAAACATGTTTAGTTTATATTTTTCAGACTTATTTTTCAGAAAAAAATATAGTGTTTTCTGGAAAAATAGAGAATGAAATAAAATAATTTGTTAGAAAATTAGAAAATTGATTTTTTAAAAATAAAAATAGAAAATAAAATAAACCAAACACTCCTTACTTTTTTATTTTTTAGAAAATGATCATTCTCTAATTTTTCAAAAAAACGCTATATCTTTTTTAAAAAATAAGTCTGAAAAATACAAACCAAATACGTTTTCTAGAAAATCGTATTTTTAAAAAATTGAAAATAAAAACAAGCATACCAAACGCAATCTTATATTCTCTATATCTATATTTATTTGGTATTGGATATCCATCCCTATACTTAGATTCATTAAAAAATTAAATATCTTCTATACTAATAAAAATTTTTTATTCTATTAAACTATTATCATTCAACAAAACTATTAAATTAATATAAAAAAAAATATATAATATAAAATAAAAAATAAATTATATAAAATAAATATACATATTATTATTATCAATTTAATATAATTTTAATTTTTATAACTTTTTCATAAACTCACCAACTTTCAATATAGACTGCATGCAAAAAAATTTATTATGCATGCAGTCTTGTATGGGATTATGAAATACCTTTATTAATATTATATTCAACGAAAATATTAGAATTAATATCATATTATATATAATATATAATTAAAAAATAAATTAAACATCTATATAACATACTTTAAAATTAACAAAAATAATTAGTAATTTTATTTTTATATATATCATAATTTAATTAAATATTTAAATCGAATATTAAATATGATGATCATGAAGATTTAAAAAATTTATCCCTTAATCCTTATCGGAATTAATAATTTTAAACGTACAATCGTGATAATCAGTCCTCCTTGAAATTATTCAACCCTTGACCTATCGGAATTAACTAATTTTCCACTATAACCGCCACTGACGAACACACCAAGTCGTGTACCCGCTAAAGTAATTAGCGAAGAATGTGGGTCATAAACATCACCCAATCTTGAAGATATGCAATTAGTAGTGAATCGAGTATGGGATAATTCTGACCCGTGAGCTACCACTTCAGGTCCCACAGGTATATATCAATTAGAAGACAGGTAAGCGATGAGTAGCATTGTTAGATTACGAGAAGGGCAAGGCTTATTATTTTTTTAAAAAAAATTATAGAATTAATCAGAAGTAAACAAAAGCAACGGAACAGTACGCGACGAGCGAAGGAACAAAAACAGACAGAGAGAGAGAGAGAGAGAGAGAGTGAGCGAGAGTTGGAGGAGGAGGTGGAGGAGGAGGAGGAGGAGAGCGCGGCTTCTTAGAAGAAGAGGAAGAAGAGGAAAAACAACTGCCACTTGACTGTTTCTTTGGCGGCGAGGTCAACGAGGGATGCTCTCCTTCTCCTCCTCCATTCTGCTGCGGTGGAAGCCCTAGTCGTCACACCTTTTCTGATCAAGTGACACTGTTACATGGAAGGTCAGAGAACGGATTTCGTTCAGTTTTTGTATTTACAGCTCAGGAAATCGTAGGTCTTTGTTAGATCCACCGCTTCTACTGCACTTGTAGATGAAAATTTGTAGATTACGCGACTGAATTGGGGATCAAATTGAATAGTGTGGGCACTTTTTACAATTTTACATTCATCAAAGTAGCTTACTTTTCTTTCTTCCGAATTCGCGCATACACTGCTCATGATAATTCTAGTCATTCCAAGCCTACCGAGAACTCTGAATCATGAAACCGCATAGGTGCTTGGCACCCTTTTCGTGAAGAAGTTACTGGTCAATAACGATAATCCTGTTTAGCCAACAAGACTTAAAGTCCGTCTGTAGTAATGACCAAAAATCACAAGATAATAACATAAATAGGAAGAAGAATGAAACGGGTGTTGAAAATATCTACGGTAGGTTTTATTTAATTACCTGAAATTGGCCACAAATTTTCAAGGCTTGATTAACACTGTTTTTAGAATAATAACAACAATAATAATAATATGGTGCGTGCTACATTACTAGAATTAAGAAGAATATGAGTTCTTTTTCAACAACAAACTGGATAAAAAACGAGAATGGTAGGGTCTTGTACAGAATTGAAGTGGGCTTTATCAGAGGTTTGGAAACTAGGGAGCTTTGGGGAGTAATGAATAAATATAAGTAGTTTGATCCATAGTAAACATGAGAACAAAGTTGGATTGAAAATTTAGATAGAGATAAATTTGAATTTCTATTTTTCTATCTCCAGAATGCTACATTATTAGCTGTGTAGGATTTCTATTGTAAAGCCTATTGATCATTAAATATATCAGGTTATACACAATGCCACAAGCTGTTTAGTTCTATATTCAACTTTTTGCAAAATGGTAAACAATTGATGCAAGACGAACCCAACATGAACGCATCCAACATGACCCCTTGAATTTCAAAGGGGCATAACTTTTGACTCGGGACTCAGAATTAGGCTCTATCGGTGACCACGCGTGCGTATTTTAGAGATCTACATCTATTATCGGGAATCCGCCAACTTTTGGGCCTAAATTTTACCGTTTAGGTCCTCATACGAGCCTCTTAAGATTTTATTACTAGTTTTGATAATTTTTATTTTTATGGTATTTTAGGATAATTTTGGTATTTCTAGTATTTATGGGTCCTAGTTTGCCTAAATTAGCGTCCTCTTTTATTAATTTTAATTTCTGTTAAGCGATTTCCTTTTCTGGAAAGATCTCTTTTTTTCTCTACAAGATTGGAATTGAGGTCCATATATAAGGATTTCTTTGCTTTCTTCGTCTTAGAGTCTAGAGTCTATATAAATGTATGTTTAACTGTATGAGAATTAATCCTCTATAATTAAGAAAGTTTCTCTTTTGGTGGTTTTTCTCTTCTTGCCTTCTCCTCAATTCCCCTTCTGTCAGTCTCCAGGATAATCGCTATCTTGCCCGCCGTTAACAATACACTATTTCTTACCCTTCTATGTTACTAAGTGGTCGATGACATAAGTTCATTAACTTGAAATCGATCTCCTATCAATTACAGTCCAACATAGTTTGTGTAAAAGAAAGATACATTTATTCAAATGCATATGCTTTCAAATGAAGTTATTCCTCATGCCTTTCAATGTAGTGTAAAATTCAAAAAAAAGGGTAACCTGGCGCTCGAAGCTCCCGCCAATGTGGGGTCCCGGGAAAGGTCTATTGTATGCAACCTTACCTTGTTTTGCAAGAGGTTGTTTCCGAGACGGTAACCCATGACCTCTAGGTCACATGGCAGTAATTTTACCATTGCACCAAGGCAACCCTTCACTTAGTGATGCTTAGACAATACTAATTAAAAGAATATCTAACAAATTGCTCTATTCATTAGCGTAGATTTTTTTTCGTCATTCATTACATTGATTATGCATTTTCTAACAATTTATTATTTCTAGTTTGGTCTCCAGACCAAAATCATAATTCAGTTGGGTTTGGGTGGAAAAAATCTAGTGCTTCATCAAGAGTTCGACGACATGGTTCATCATCTTCCAAATGTAAAGATTTTCTTCGGAAGTTTGTGGATAGTGAAATTTTGACAGCAAACCTTGAAGATTGGCTTTCAGGAATATCTGAGGAATCAGAATTCAGGAAGCCTACTTTTGATGTTCCTTTCAAATTTGCACAATTACAGAATTTTGATTATGCACTTGAAGGTGTTTCATTTCAACAGTTGATACGAATGCCTAGTGCTCTATATGCATCCACTTCTGATGCAGTGGAAGCAACGGCCCATCTTGCTATTGAAGATTTCTTACATGCCAGTGTGAAGGGATTGTGGGAAACTTTTTGGGGTTATGATGAACCTGTGCCTTTATCAGTGGCCTGTATACACAGTACAAGCTCAAAATTCTATCCTGCTGAAAAAGCTATTGCTAGAGGCAAGCTTGAAGGTATTTGTGCAACAGCAATTTTGCTGAGTAGTAGTACGAACTACCATGGGAAATGGGATCAAATTATTCAATTAACACTATTGAGGCCTGACGTTGGTATGTCTGTGCAGAATGATCAGCGGCCTTCTTCATCTATTCTTGGAGAAGCACTTTTCTTTGCTCTTCGAGTGATGTTAGCTAGAACCCTTAGCAAATCTACTACCATGTCCCATAATGCTGACTGTGTATTTGTGCTTCTTGTCGATTCACAATATGGTGGCGTAGTAAAAGTTGAAGGCGATGTTAGTAAATTACATTTTGATGGTAATGATGTTTATAAATGTGCTGTCAAATGGATTGAGAAACATGCCAAAGTCTCAGTTTCAACTATTGACCGTATATGGAACAAGCTTGGGAATGCCAACTGGGGTGATGTTGGAACTCTACAGGCTCTTCTCTCAATCTTCCATTGTCTGGTTCAGTTTTGTGGTATGCCAAAACATCTGCTTGAGGATTTGGCGACAGAACATAGTTCTCGTGTACAGAATCGCAGAACTGAAAGACATTTAGTTGATACACATGTTAATGGTACTGATTTGTTCCGTTTCCAGAAGCAAAGTCATTCCCCTGACATTGTGGAATTCAAGGACGAATCCATAAAGCTTAATTCTGGAGAAAGATTGAAGCTGGAGAAAGGGTCAATTATATGGATGGATGATTCAGGCAGTGAGAAGGGTTTTGAGACAATTGAAGTAATATTTGATAATGACGTTGAAATCTATATTGTCACTCCTGTAAAAGAGCCAGGAGAGAAACTTATGCTTTATGTTGGGTCCATTTCTTCTAATTTAGAATTTGCTTGGGAGGGTATGGACCTATGGTGCCAGGTTGAAAGACAGACTAAAGTATTGACTACAATGAAACAAAAAGGTTTAGCTAGCCAGTATCTTCCTCAAATCATTGCATCTGGAAGAATGATTCACTCTGACCAGTGTAATAGACCAGGTTCTGGTGGTACTTGTGGGCATCCTTGGTGTGGTACTCCAATCCTAGTAACTTCTCCTGTGGGTGAGACTGTTTCTAGTTTGAAAAATAATGGTTTGTTTAAACCTGAAGAAGCTCTCAGATGTTGCCATGATTGCTTATCTGCTCTTGCAATTGCATCTTCGGCTGGACTAAGGCATGGTAACATCTGCCCAGAGAACGTGATCCTTGTAAACAATGGCGATGTGCATCCATTCTTTTGTCTTATTGGGTGGGGTCATGCTGTTGTTGAAGATAGGGATCGTCCCTCAATGAATCTTTCCTTTTCCTCAACATATGCTCTACAAGAAGGAAAACTATGTGCCTCGTCTGACGCAGAGAGTCTCATCTACCTTCTATACTATTCATGTGGTGGTGAAATCCCAGAGTTGGATTCTGTTGAAGCAGGACTTCAATGGAGGGAGATGTCTCTGTCGAAAAGAATCATACAGCAGAAGCTTGGGGACATAGCAGCAGTGCTAAAAGCTTTTGCTGATTATGTGGACACACTGTGTAGAACTCCCTATCCCATTGATTATGACATCTGGTTGAGAAGGCTGCGAAGAACCATTAATGAAGATCAAGGAAAAGAAATTGACATGTCCAAATAATTCTTTTATGCCAAGAACTTAGTAGGAGAAATTGATCCATCAATCGCTGGCCTATACTTTATGCTCTTTGTGCTTCAATATTGACGTGAAATTGGTACTCTGGTGAGATATGATGAGTCCCATACTCTTGTCGAATGCATCTTCTTGAGTTACATATACTAGTTCCTTTCATATGAAGTCGATAAAAGCAGCTGGAAACTATAGTATAAGCATTTTTCAAGGGAGAAAAAGCTGCATTGTTGTCATTTTCAATTACAGATGATTGCTCCTTGTAGATCCTGGGTTCTGCATCTTCACATATTCATTTGAAATGTTGCATTTCTGCCATTACCAGCAATGTGTACCTCGGCAGATCCATAGTTTAGGGGACTTCTCGAAGAACCTTTTGCTTCATTAGTTTATGCTATATATCATTGTGCTTGGAAGTAGTAGTGTTTGTAATGCTTTGTGATTGGCTTGGGTTCATTCTGTTGAACTTTAATTCTACAATCCTCTCCAATTTCTGCAACAGTGGCAGTTGTATTCTCTAGATTTCTAGAGTATTGCTCAGTGTTCTTCAAACTATTTGTTTGGGAACATCTTGTGATAAGTTGCTGCTGTCTCACAGATGCTTTCCACTGAAAAATGTTGGAAAACTATATTTTTAAATTTGTTGATAAACTATTTTTCTCTAACTCTGTATAATTTTCATTAAATTCGTTAATTTTCTAATGTTGGAGAATATTTTCTTTTTATCACCCGCAAGTCCTCAAAAATATTGAGGGAGCGCTGGTATACATTCGACAATGAGAATGATAATGAGTTTTGATTGAGGAGTTTATGGATTTAGTGATAACCTAGTGGGGTTGGGTTATAAAATTAAGGATATCATATTCATATTTTGATTTCGATCACGTATACCAAGATCATAAATGGAATGAAATATATTTCATTCTCATTCCGTCTTCTAAACCCGCTTACCAAGCGCCAATATCAAACAAAGGAATGGCAAAAGTATGAGGCTCTTTAGACAAATTTGAAGCCTCGGCTTATGATGCAGCGGAAGGATGATTAGTCATCATCTTAGACATTATGGTTCGATCTCTAACTATAGTATATTTTATAGGATTTTTTTTTCCAAATGGGAGATGAATCTGGGACACTGGATTTTTGGACTCTACACGAGCACTTTCCGATTTACTTTACGTCGATGAAAATCTTTCGTGGGGCTGGGTCGATTGTTTTTTCTTTAGACAAATTTGAAACGTAGGAGATTTAGGGATTGAGGAATTTTGCTCTCAAAACCGGAATGTCAAAATAATACCCAAAGCATTCTCCGACGCTGCTCTGCCCGTTTGCACTGACACCGCCGCCTCGTCCTCGCCTCCCAACAAGGCAACAACCTACGGGATCTCTCTCTTCTTCACTTGGTACTTCTCCTTTCCCAACTTTTTCTCTTCTTTATTGCTTTCTCGCATGCATATTGCCGAAGCCGGCCAAGGGTGTCTGGCTCGAGATGGTCGCAGTCCTCGTTGGAGGAGATCATCGAGATCGGGAGCGATTCGTTCGTGTATACGCCGGATTCGAGGTTGCGTAGCTCTCGGATGCGGTTCTATGGCCTCCAAGATTTTATTTTCCGCAAAATTGTTTTTTTTCCTTCTTGTTTTCTTGTAGATGTCTGTAAATTCATACGGAACCATTCAATGGCCATTTGCTTTACGGTGGAAAAGGAAACGCATCGTAGTTGAGTAGGAACGAACTCGGCGTCACTTGATTTCTGGTTTTGTTGAGATCGACTGGCGGGTTCGCGTTAAGTACATCCAGCAATCCAAGATAGGAGTTTGAGCATAGATCAATTGTCGGGGATTCAAAGAAACCCTATCCCGTAGAAATCCCTTGTATTGCACTAGACACTGCTTAGGGCATCTCCATCCAAGGTTTATGAGATGTTTGTAAAATAAAAAAAAGTTGAATAAAAAGCTTTAAACCATTGTAGAAGTGAGGTTTGAGGTTTGTAGTTTAAGAGCATTTCCAATGCAAGGTTTGTGAGAGGTTTTTAAGATAAAAAAAACTTGAACCATTATAGAGGTGAGTTTTATAGTTAAAAAGCGATAATGAAAACTCAAACTTGTTTTTTTTTCTCTTGAAGACGGAGCTCGTAATTAATGATAAAGTAGTGTTGTATTGTGATTTGTGATTTGTAATATAGAGAGGCATATGATTGGTAATGTAGAGTCCACAAAAAAATTATAGAGAAGTTTTTTCATTGCAGAGAGAATGGTAGGTTTTTATATTTTTGACGTCATTGGGAATTACAAAAAACCTCATGTAGAGGTTTAACCATTAGAGATGCCCTAAGAGCGGTAGTGAAAACTCAAATCTACTCTTTTGTCTCAAAATTGATGTAATATGCATGGAGCCATGCAATTGCATATTATGAATTGGATCACCAAAAAGCTCATTTAGAGCTCTAACCATTGAAGATGTTTCAATAAGTTTTCATATTGTTGATGTGGCATATTGGGATTATGCAAAAAGCTCATTTAGAGCTTTAACCATTGGAAATGCCCTTATTTTCTTAGTACCTCAACCTTCTCTTTCTCCTTAACTGCACCTCTTCTCAGTGGGTTGAGACTCAAGACTGCATTCTACTCTACAGCATCAGCCTCTGCCTCGCCTCTCAATTGGCCCTCGACAAACACCAACTCAGGTTCTTTGTTCTCTACTCCTAGGGCATGGCCACCTTCTCCAATCACTCCAAAAACCACCACCTCATTGTCTGCGCCACTTCGATGATATGCATTAGATGTGTTGGGGTTGTTTTCCTAGATTGACAATGCGTTAGAATTGTTTGTGGTCAGGCTCATTTCTCTGTATAGATTTCGGTACTGTAAATCTGCACTTTTCACTTTGGAGTTATTATGCATTGTTTTAATCTGGATTAGATGCGTTGAGTTCCTTTATCAAGAATACTGTCTTGGGGACCTGTAGTAAACTTGTTAGAATTTGCCACAGAACATTGCTAAGGGATTGTGTCTTGCATTTGGAAATTGACAACGGTACTAAAGTTCATTTTAGTATTTCGTTGCTGCACATAAGACCATGGATTTTATGTTTAGGTGGCATTGTTGCATCAATCTTCCTTACTGTGAAGATGATTGAGGCATTTTTCTTTTTATGCTGTTGCTTCGCAGAATTAGTGTTTGGAAACTTCTGCACTTTGTACATAACTAGACAGTCTGTTCCTATTATATTATCAAGCTCGTTTGGTGTAAAACAGCGTGTTACTAGAAGAACCATATACCAAGTTTTAACTTCAGTCTCCATTTTTGTTTGCTAATTTTAGCTCTACTGGGTGTAGAATATGGGATCTGAGACCATGAGGGCTGCAAAGGTGTACCGTGATCTTCTCAAAGCTGTTAAGAAGAATATTGGTGATTCTGGCAGCAAAAAACACTTCAGAGATTACATCACTGATGAGTTTCGAAAAAATGCTTCAATGTCTGATCAGGCTGCTATTGAATATAAAATCAAGCTAGCTCACAACTACACTTTCCTTCTAAATAGTGTGCATCATCATAAGGTTAGTTCTTATGTCTCCTCTGAAGTGGAAGCATTTTTCTAAATCGAAACCCTCAAATTAAATTACTCAAAAAGTATTTTTTGTTTATATATTTTGACTAGCTAGGTGGATGTGTTGGAAACTAACTTTACAAAAGATAATGCCTGCACGTACATGCTTCTTAATGGTTTAGTTTTTTCAGTCTCAGTGCTTTGCCTTCTTTTTAATCCATATATGTTTTTTATTTTTCATCTTTCTGCTAAATTTTTATTTCAAATAGACCCTTAGTCCTGCTCTTTCTTAAAATGATTGGGAAACACAATCTAATTTTGCAAGTAATGATCATTCAGGAGTTGCTCTTTTCATACAACATAGCTGTAGATCGAACTGATGAGATGAAAAGGGTATTGCGAAAATCTGCTGCCAGTGTGGGACTCCGGTTACCTGATGTTTATCAGCCATGACTTTTGGTCAGGTGGATATGGATGTGCAGAATATATTGCACTTGCAGTTAGAATTTTCAGGAAGCTTGAGAATTTGATGTAATGGCCTGTCTGCGGACCATCGCCAATTACTATGATGCAATTTTGGGTTTCAAACAAATGCTACTATTTGCAATTTGAGAATTGGTTGATTCTTTGAATGGACTCTCGTTCCACTTTACTGCAACATCCTAATGTTGTACTTAGCTTATGCATTCAAATAATGGCTGAGAGAGCCATCGTTACATCATGCACAATAGTATGTTTATGTCCCCACGAGATGGACCTCTGTTATATGCTAGTTATTATTTCGATTAGTAGTCTTCGTGATTTATCTCTTTCATGTTAGTCGATGAATTGAATTGGTGGGGATATTTAGAATGAGTGAATCGTTTTTTACCATGACAATAGTAGTATGTTTGTAAATAATTAACAATATCAAGACGTTTATATTTTACTCCTTTTTTTTATGCTAGAGCTCTTTTTTAATTGTGATTCTTTTGATGTTGCATTGATCATGAGATCAAGGGGCGAAAGTAAAATTATAGATTTGGGAGAGCCGTATATTAAATAACGTAAATAATTATTATAATAATAATTATAAAAATAATCATTATAATATTGACCTCTTCAATTTTTTAAAATATATAATGAATTTTTTATGAAATTTGAGAAGTAGAGAGAAGAATTTTTTTTATTTTAAATTTAGTCTTCCAAAGAATTTAAATTCTAAATATTTATTAAAATAAAAATTAAATTTACCATTAGATCAACTATAAATATATATTTTTAAAGGAGTCAAATATTATACATACTAAAAAAATAAAAAATGTTATATTAAAGAAATAAAAATATTTATATAAAAATAATATTATTAAAAATTTGAGAAGATCCTAGCTTCCCTTGAGTCCCATATAAATCCACCCCTTTGAAACCAGATGCACATTGGGCTAAAAATAAACCCAGACTGATATCATAAATCCCACGCTGGCATTTCTACGTGCCAATCATGTTCACGTAAAGCCGAGTGACTTTTTCCTAGTAAAAAAAAGTAAACTGAATCTTTCTTTCTTTCTTTCTAAAAGGTGGATGTTTTTTACAAGTGAGAATTATTGTGATAACCTTTCGAGTGGCTGGCTTCCATGTGCTCTCCTCTCCTCAATCCTATCTCTAAAGATACACACCAAGCCATGATCATAATGTTGGATAGTTTTTAGTCGAACGGAATCAACAATACAAGAGTTTAAAAGCGATAGTGAAATTTTAAATCTGCTATTTCATTTTAAAATTAACAATATGAGTCAGATCAATAATTAATAATGCATAAAAAAAATTATAATGTAGAGTCCATACAAAAGTTATAGGATATTTTTTTGATTGTGAAAAGAGTGATAGATTTATATTTTTATATGACATATTGGAGACTATAAAAAAAAACTCGCATAGAGCTCTAATAATAAGAGATGCCCTCACATAACCAGCGATACTAATCAAACGAAATTTTCTGTCTCGAGATTCTCTCTGTCCCCATATTCCAACTCGTCGGTGATAGCCAGCGAATCCTCCGATCGTCAATCAGACATCATCATTAGTCTTCGATCGTCATCCCGAATCAAACGATATCCTGGGAGAACAGTGAATCGGTCGAGATCATCGCAATTGTCGATCTCGCCGGATTCGACAGTGAATCCGATGGAGAACAAATCGTATCGAATCAAATGATATCCTAGAAGAACGGTGAATCGGTCGGAATCGCTGCAATTGCAATCTCGTCGGATTCAACGGTGAATCAACGAGATCGTAATTGTGGCTATCTCGACGGGTTCACCGTACCTCCCAGGGTATAGTTTTGTTCAGGACGGCGGCCGAAGGCCGCCGGTTGTGTCCGATCGGCGATCGGACGACTCGCCGGCCATCGTCGGGGAACAGGACAGGAGGTTTTTTTGGGACAGAGGATCTACCCTCTAGCGCTACTCCCTAGGATATAATTTTGTTCGAGGCGACGGCCGGAGACCGCCTGGTGGTGTCCGATCGACGATCGGAGGACTCGCCGGCCATCGCCGACGAGTTGGGACACGAGGACAGAGAGAATCTCGGGAATAGAGGATTTGTTCTCCGATACTAACCAGTGGACAAGTTGGCTTAGGACTTGGGGTTCAAAATCATTGGCATCTAATCAAGCATCATTGTCCACAACATGTGATAGTCACTTGATTCACCAACTCCCACCAAATTGAATTCTAAATCTAAATCTAAATCTAAATCCAGATTTTGCAATGCTTTATTTGGTCTCTCTCAGACAAAAGAGAATCTTGGACTTGTGTTTTTACTGTGGAAAGTGGCCCAATTCTCCAACCCTTCACCACATGAAAAGGGCTCATATATTAATTAATAAACCACCCTGTTGTAGTAGTGTGGAGTCTGAGAATAGGATTAGTCAAATGAGCATCACATGACAACCAACCACTTCTTCCAAATGCCAAAACCCTAAGTTTATATAATGAATTCCCTAAAGTACCTTGAATAAAGCTATCCTCATAATTAACTTTAATTTATCTCAATCATATCTTAATCATTGTGTTCATAGGATCCAAAATTCTATGCCCATGAATTGTTTATTTACTTACCACTTGGTTAAACTAGAGCATAATGTGGTTACATTGAGAATGATATATATAATAGGGAATAAGAAGAAGAAATGCATCACAGTCTTCTCCACAACTAAGCCTAATCATGTGAAGAAAGCAAGATGCTCGTGAAAAAGCTGTGGCCTATAACCAGTCAAAGATTTTATGGAGAAAGAAGCTGTAGTAGCACTTGATCATGCATCTAATCTACACATTGCCTTAATCCCCTCTCGTCACATGCCATGTCTTTTCCATTCAAAGTTTTATTATTTTAATCCATCTCATGAACTGTAAATTCTGCACCCAATGTACCATCTTGTTCCTCGGACGCTTGGCTTCTGGACAGTTCATCGTGAGCGTTTCCTGATTTATCCTAGCGGCCGATGAGAAATTTCCGTCAGGTCGGACTGGTCGCTCGAGGTTCAACGTTACTCAACCTCGTTAATCATTTATTTATTTTTGTTGCAAGCCCACACTGCGAAATCTTATATAAACCAGCAACACCACGCAGTAGTCACCATGCCATGCCATCCCAACTCAGTCATGGCAGCCAAATCTGTAGCCACCTTCACCTTCTGTGCCCTGCTCCTGCTGCTCCCTTTCTTTGTAGGCTTCCCTTCACCATCTCCAAGGGAGCTGGAGGCCGGAATTAAGTCAAGGAAGTTGGTGCAGACTGTCTGGGAAGGAGCCACTGTGAACTCGGGAGGTGTTCATGGCGTGCTGAAGCATCCAGTGGTGGAAGTCAGTGCGAGCCTGAGGAGGCTGCCACCGAGCAAGTCAAATCCAAGCCAGAACAAGGAGAAGAATTGATTTTGAAAGAGTGTGATTAATTCTCTTCTCTTTCAATAATTTTGTAGTGAGATTTTTTTTCCGACTCTCTTTTTGGTTGTTTCATGAGCAATTGATAGTCTTCCCGGGATGAACGGATGGCTAACGCATGAGGAGTTGTTACTATGATGTTTGGGATCAAATCCTGACGAAGTCAGATGTTTATCTTCCTTATGTGATAATCACTGTCTGGGCTAGTAGTTCTCATAATTTATTTCCTTCGTGTTGACTCTGGGATAGATTGACGAAGGTATTGGGACGAGTGAATTACCTTTTACCATCACGAGCAATTTATAACCCTAAATAACCTAGCTGAAATTTGTATCATCTTTGCTGCTCTCCTCTTTTTGTTGTAGACATTCTTTTTTGTAATCTACAAATTGAGGGGCATAATATGCAAGGGGCTAAATTTAATTAGAGCTAAGAATTTTCAGACGTGTGCAAACTTAATTAAGCTTCCCCATGTCCTTTGTCATGTGTTTCAGACATGTAGAAAGAGTCAACAAATGCAATTCAACTTCCTGTTCTTTCATCTGCTCCTAGTAATGTTTGTAACAATGTTGCATTTCATTAATAAAGCCCTTTAAAAACCCAAAGAATAAACCATCTTAAAGACAGCAAGACACATTGGCATATATTCGTATCTTACTGCATTAGAAGCCAGTGTATGACCCTAATTTGAGTTGGGATCTGATGCTTAGAACTCAACTCTTTTTTTAGTGAAGCAAGTCATACAGAAACCAGCTACAATATCTTGTAATGTTTCATTGTCAAAACTAAATCACAAATGAAAAGCAGCAAGGAAAAGGGCATCAGGATACAGATGAGCAAGAGCATGGTTTAAAATCTCGATCGGTTCGGATCAGAAGCATACAATTTCGGTATCGATTATGCCAATATGACTTTGATATTTTTTAAATATAAAATATAGTAATAAAAATAAATAATTTAATATATATATATAATTAATGAGATAATTTTATTAGATTTAAATTAAGTCTATCTAAATTATCTCCATTATAATTAGGAGTAGATTAAAATTATATATTAACCTAAGTTATTTAATTAAAGGTAGATCCGCTACCTTAACGGTCCTCCTAGAGCCGACAACCTAAGTTATTTAATTAAAGCACTTAACCTTGGCCCATTCTGTTCTATCGTCTTTCGTGACTCTTCGAGCTTGCGCGACGCGTCCGGAGGTGTCATCAGGCTCACGCGACGCATTTGGAAGCTTTGCGCGAGCTCGTACGAAGCGTCGCCAGGCTCACACGTCGTGTTTAGACGTGCTGTGCTCCTATTCCGCCTTGTTCTGCGTCGCTCTTGGGCTCGCGTGATGCTTCGCCGGGCTCATGCAAAGCGTCCAGAAGTGTCGCTGAGCTTGGGCACATTCGGAAGCGTCGTTAGGCTTGCACGACGCGTCCAAACCCATCGTCGGACTCGCGCGACGCGTTCGGATGGGTAGCCTAGCTAGCGCGACGATGCATTTGGACGCGTTGCTTGTCTCGCATGACGAGTTCGAATGCATCGCCGAGCTCGCGCGACGCTTCCGAACAAGTCTTCGGGCTCACTCGACGCTTTCGAACGCGTGGCCGAGCTCGAGCAACGCATCCGCGGGGCTCAGGGCGGACTCGTGCGACGCATCTGGATTCGTCATCAGGCTCACGTGACATGTCCAGACTCGTCGCCGGGCTCGCGCAACGCATTCGAACGCATCGTCAAACTCACATGACGCTTCCGAACGCGTTCGCAAGGCTCTAGGGCGGGCTGGCACCAGAGGCGTGCCTGTGCCAATGCTGGTCCATAGGCGAAATGAAATGTTTCGCCTATATCGAACGAAACATCTCGAGATTTTAATCCACGAGTAAGAGGGGAAATGCCACTTTCTTATCTACTTGCTTTTCTCATTGCTCGCCAGGGATGCTTTTCTTGATGGTTGTCCGAGTCGCCTACGAGGAACAACCAAAAAATTTTAGATGCAGAAGAAACATATATTTAGGCGAGGCAAGACGAAACAATTAGCGGTATTTACCACATGCTGTTCCAAGATCAACGTTATCTGACAAGTGACAAGTGAGGAAATTTTTTATTTCTCATCAAACGAATGACATCTTCTTCTAAAAATTAGAAATTTTAGTTATTCTTAGCATGGTATTAGAGAATCTCATTGCTATTATTCAAACAAACACGAAACGTATACTTGCATATTCGTCCATCAGTCAAATCGGATATGTAATTATTAGAATAATTATTAGAGACTCAAATAATGGATATGCAAGCATGATAATTTATATGTTATCCTATATCTTGATGAATCTAGGAACTTTTGATTGTAAGCGCTTCGAATAACAATCTCAATCTAACTGAATATGAGAGACATTTGACGTCGACCAACTAAACCCAAATGAGACAAGTGCTCATTGATTTCGTTGGGCTCCACCATTTCGTACACAAAGTTATTAGCACACCAATTTCATACCATTTTCACGAGCAGTGGAAGGACCAAGTTATGTTATAAGTTCAGCATGATTTTGTCAGAACCTTTTAAGGCCTTTTGAGAAAGGAACGATCTTAATTTTAAAAAAGCAACACCAACTGAAGTATTTATAGGCATTCCGTTTGCAACAATTCACCTTTTTATATGAATAATGTTTGACAAATTGTTTAATAAAGCTTATTAACATTTGTTCAATGCTTGTCCAACTTTATATGAAGATATGACACCCCTGATGGATTTAATCCATGAAGGAGACAATTGCATTATAATCTCAAACGCAAA
This sequence comes from Boesenbergia rotunda, assembly GCA_024364735.1. Classification (NCBI taxonomy): domain Eukaryota; kingdom Viridiplantae; phylum Streptophyta; class Magnoliopsida; order Zingiberales; family Zingiberaceae; genus Boesenbergia; species Boesenbergia rotunda. Next base: position 167,509 of record JAGFNQ010000441.1, read on the forward strand.
GACGACCTCCAAAAAACCATGTGATCACCGTGCCTGAGATACTACCTGAAAATTAAAATGGGTTGCTTGGTAAAAATAAATTAAAAAAGAGAAGAAAATCAGAACCTTAATCTTAATATTGCTTGCTTGAAGGATATCAGAATCACTAGCTAAAACTTGCACTTGAACATGACACAGAAATTTCTATTGTTTCTTCCGGTTGAGTCGACAATCTCACTCAATACTTACTCTTCATTTTTTTCACCAACATTTCCTGTTTCTATGCTTGAGCCAGTTTCAGCAGCAAAATGTTCCTTTAAACACAAACTAATGTCGTCCAAAGCACGCACTTCGAGAACCTCAGTTTTGATTGCTTCTAGGGATTCCTTGCTGGTACTCTGAGAAAGCTTGTTATAAGCCAAATCTAAATCATCAATCGACTTAGCTTCAACAACATGCAGATCAGGTTTCCTCAGCTTTGCATTCATATCAACGTTATTATGTGAGTATTGAGATCCATCATCATGAAGTATAGGTTTGCTTTCTCTTTCTGCGCCACTTTGCTCAAAATGTGAGTGGATAACTTCATCAGTTCTCGCTTCAACAACTGAAAACTCTGACTCTGCTATAGTTTGATAGATTTGTTTTCTTGGATTTCTTCATTTGATCTTCTTGCTTCTTCAATGACTAGAAGCTCTGAGTCATTTGTAAATTGTGGTACATGCTTATTTGAACTTTCTTCACTATATTTCTTAACATATGAGTGGATTTCCTCAGTCGATCTTGCTTCAATGACTGGAATTTTTGAATCTGTCACAGATTGGGACATAGTTTGCTGAGTTGTACCTTTTTCACTTGACCGAAGTTCAGCTGTTGAGGGCTTGTCAATGTCTGACTCCAAAGCACTGGGTCCAATGTCCTCTTCTAATAGCTGACTATACTCTGAATCAACTTCTCTAACCAAGCTGGTCTCCGTATAATGAATCATAGGATTGCAAACGGTCTCTTCATTGTTACCTTCAGAACCAAGTGGAGGCAAACTCTGTGCTCCCATAATTTCAGTTTGGCTGACTTCTGAATCCACCTCCTGTGGCATACCAAAGCTGTTTTTGGAGAATTGGTTATCTAAAGTGCCAACAATGGACAAACTGAAGTCATGCTCAAAAGAACTTTTCGAACCAGAAGCAATATCTTCATACCAGTCATCCTTATGAACCATCAGTTCTACTAGATGATCAGAAGATAGTTCTCTGCTTGAACTTAAAGCATTTGTGCAGCTCAGGTTATCTACTTTTTGTTCCAAATGTTCTTGATTCTCCTCAGAGATTGAAGGAAAGTCCGACATGCTGCTTTGACATTCATCAACATTGACATGAACAAATGGCAATGTCAATGGCAATGGCAATCCTTTCTGAAATTCAGATGAAACTGAACCATTATACAAGAATCCTGCCACTGAAGATAATGCAGTTCCACCCATATCTCGGTCTTCCATTCCAAAACTCACATCCACATGGATCTGATTAAGCTCCTCTGACTGACCCCTCAATGGGAATACATTTGGGTCATTAACACAGTTCGCTGTTTGCATCTCCTGTATCACAGAAGAAGCCAGATCACTGGAATCTTCTTGAGTAGCTGACTTACCAATTTCGGCATCATCATATTGGTTAATGTCATCAAACTCCTTTGCTCTCACTTTGTTGTCATTAGATACTGAAGTCCAGGAAGATTTTGAAGGCTCCATACTGATAGATCCTGGCTCTTCAATGTTTGCACTAATTGATATAAAGTCCGCAGTTTCAGAGGCAACTGCAACTTCCAATGCCGTTGGAGTTTCTACGGAATCCATTCTCATGTTAAACTCTAGTGAAGAATCAGAATCACCGAGTTGACCTGCATCTCACAGATACACACATTCATCATTATGAATCAACCAAAACACATGCTACTGAATCATAAAAATCACACCTGAAGCTTGCAAAGCTTTATCAAATGCTGATTCTTTATAAAGAGAGTTTCCACTGGCTGGTGGACTAGAATCATAGATAGGCTCTGCAATTTTGTAGTCATATACATCCTTGATTCGATGTTCACACTTCCCTTCTTTACTATCATCTGGTTCTGCCTCATAAGGAGTTTCATGATCCTCTGCTTCAGTATCCTCTTTAGCAAGAGATGACAATTCAACTTTTCTACTTGCATCCACTTTCTCTAAATCTCTCTGATACTCCTGATTAACTGCTGAAGAAACTGTATCTGAATCTGAAATGTAACTCACTTTTACTTCGCTCTTTTCACTGAATTGTCTGTTGAAAGTAGAATTTCCCTCCAGAGAAGGTTTTAACCTTGAATTATATCTCTCTTGTTGAAAGTGCCTCCTTCCAAAGCGGAAGGTGTCACTCCTTCTAAACAAGGTCTCATGGTGTGAAGGAGGCACAAAATCCCAATCACAATTTCGAACATCGAGACTGCTGTCTTGATCTTGCTGGTCATAGAAAACATCGAAAGGACTTTTCCTGGGTAGCAAAGATGGAGCTGAACCTGGAATTGGAGGTAAATCCATAGTTTCCCTCGAGTCATAAAACATATCGAAGGGGTTCCTTCTTGAGGGGACTTGGATGCGAAAGCGTGACAACTCATTCATGCGAACCAAAGAGTCATTCCCATCCAAGTCAATAAGATTTCTTTCCATCCTAAAGGTGAGATTCTTCCTTGCTCTTCGCTTTGCTATTAAACTTTCTAATCTACGATCCCTTTCCAATTCAGAAGACCCAAGATCCATCACATTCTCCCGATCATCTTCTGTCCATTTCCCTGCAGCATCACTACTGTCATCTTTTGCCTCTTGTGCTGCTCCATCTTTTTCAACAATAATATTATCGTCAGTTTCATGGTCCACCAGTGACCGTTCAGAAATTGCATCTAACTTGGCAATAGAAGTATTCTCAGGAAGATCAGAATTTAGAATAGTGTGGAGTTCATCAAGCATTGGAATGATGTCATCCAGAGCAACATCAGGAGAGTAACTCTCTGTGCCATCTAATTCACCATCCGAAGGAGCATGATGATCTTCAACAGACTGCCGAGGCAATTCAAGAGGAGAGTCAAAATGATGGTCCACGGCAGGTTTATGAATCTCCAAATTAGAATTCTGGGTTTCTTGTTGATTTGCAATACAAAAAGGTATTGCATTTTCACCCATTTCTGTTACACCACCTACCTCATCAACATAAAGATTTCTGTATGAATAAAAACACTGACCTTGGAGTTCTTGATTCACTACATGCTCCAAAACATAACTCTCTTGTTTGACTTCCTCACCTGATGAAATTTTGATCATAAGAGCATCAGGCTTCTTGTTCTCTTCAAAGATTTTTGTTGTTTGATAATTATCCACGTCTACAATATCCTTTTCTTCTTGAAGCTCTGTCTCCCTCAGCTGAAGTTCATCGCCATTACTATCCACATGGTTCCCAATTGATAGGTTCTCTGTCTCTTGGACACATAGGTAATTTGTAGAGCTCACAATGTCCATACAACCATCATCCCAAATATTCTCTTCCTCAATTTCAGGTATGTTAAGTTCTCCATGGCTCAAGAGGAGCCCAAGTAGAAGAGTAGTGCAGACAATGACAGGAGAAGAAGAAACCAAAAAAGTAAACAGAGAAGGAAATGACCAATACAATACAAGCAAGAAAAACACCACAGTAGACATAAGAAAATGATAATGAAAAACTCGGCCTATTGTCTGAATGCACAGAATGAATGATTTTGCAACATGCAATTTAATTTCCTTTCTCTTGGTTTCCATATCTTCTCCTTCTAGCTTCTCTAACAAGCTGTAGCAAGAAAGAAAAGTTGATGAGCACCACTATCAAGAAATTCTTGAAATCAAAATATTTAAGAAATGATAATAAATACAATATTTCATGTTACATTAGAAATATAATACAGTAACAGCAACAGGAAGTTGTGTTTGAACTTTTGAGACCAATCACAGGGAACATATTTTGTCTTGTCATCAATAATATCCAACGCAATTAAGTCACTTTTAATCATGTTAAAAGAAGTTTTCTTTGATGTCTCTTAACCACTCACAATCATAGATTCAATCACTTCCACTTGTCTGGCTATGAAATCAAAAGATGTCCCTGAACATGCCCATATCATTTCAGTCTATTTCTTGTTCTTTTATTTTTGTTATGGTCATGCTTCAAGGTCAAAATGATAATTGATTGACATCATGGTAGTTTAGTACAAGACAAGATATGGTATATATTGCATGTTAGTTGTCTTAACAAGGATTGCATATTGCTGGATTAATATTGTGATACTTAAGGCATATGGACAGTCACTTTGATATACAGACTGTTGTTTAGCTCATAAAGTAAGTCTAACGAGCCTTTATTAGTGGTGACCCAGAGGTGCCAGGTTGTTAGTGTTGGACACAACATAGCTGAACTAACAATGTTCGGTACACCCATTTCTGGCCAGGCATGAATTCTCACTCAAAGCAAGAGTGTATTGGAAAGCCACACATTCAAACATACTCAGACCTACCAATTCATAAGTGTAGGCTATGTGTGTGTGTGTATCCCTTTTGCTGTTTTCTTTTGCTGATTGTTGCATTAGTACTAGATGCATTGCCCGTGCTTGTAGTTGCTGATTTGTTCTGGTTGATATTATTGTTATTGCATTTTGTGAATATGCAAGCATTCATAATTTTTGCATTCCTAGAAAGTATTTTTTTAATTAATTTTTTGACGTCTCCAATTTCTAGGTAGAGGCTAACAGAGAACTAGAAGCTATTCCTTTCATAAGCACTCAAGGGCACACCTATACACCAAAATTTCTAATGGGTTTTGATGGATTGTCTTAGTGAAGTTTCCTTCAATTGTTTACGTTTATGTTTCATGGTGTATGGTAACGTTGCAATTGTTTGAATTTGTAGATGTTATCATCGTAGGTTCATATCGAAGAGTAGTTGTGTACTGTCTACGAGTTTAACTGACCCTCCAAGTCCAAACCAAACTATTGTGTATTGTTTACTGAAGCAGCATCCAAATTAGAAAGACTACTGAAGCAGCATCCAAATGATCCTTATGCTCGACCACATTTCATGCGTGAAACGACAAACAATAACTTCAATGATCACGACAGCATTAATTTCTCGTGCTCTTAACGAGATGACAAAGGAACAAAATATTAGGAAATCAGGGAGAAGAAGAAACTAGGTACAATTTACAAAACACCCTTAATTGTGAATAAAAATCAGATCTTTAAGCTAGCAAAACCCCGAAATTTTCAAAAAAAAAAAAAAGAATCAAAGATCCTCCGAATGCATAAATAAATCCAACGATCAACAAGTTCAGAAGAAAGCGAACTCACCTCGATAGATCAATCATGTTAGGGCCTTTTCTTCTTTGTTTGTTTATATCAGTAGTATCACGATCCGATCCACAGATACTCGAAGTACTAAGATCGGAGGAGACGGGAAAGGTCGGAAGCGAGAGGGATTCCTCCCATGAAATCCAGCTTTGGTCGGCTGAAAAGAACGGGAAAGGCTCAAAAGCGAGTGGCTTACAACTCCATTTTATTAACTATTCTATTGAATTCCACCGCAGAGAAAAAGAAATAAAAACAGAAATAGTGGCCAGCAAGTACTGAAAATACGCCGGAAAGTTGAACGACCACCGCCCTCGACCCACCGCCATTGGCGGCGCGGTCGGTGGATTATGACGACAGCAGTCGGCAAGAACCATTGAAAACTTTACCCTCATCGCTTTTGCAAACATACCCTTCGAAGTTTTGTACTTTAGTATATTAAAAACCCTTATTTTGGGTTAAAACCTAAATAAATATATTATATTTACACTTATTTTTGTTAATTAATTAGTTTAGTGCAATAGTTATCATTTTATTTTAAATTAAGCAAAACCTTTCGAATATATTTTAATTAATATTGAATAATTTTATTTTTAAAAAATTATTTAATCGTATTGAATTGATACAGTAAGTAGCTTACGACGTGGATGGCATGAGTAGAGGGGTCATTCGACGAAGCTGGCGGGAGTAATTATATTTTATTTCAAGAAAAAATTATTTTTTTAAATGAAAAAAATAATTACCGTGCTTACGTGGTGGCCGAGCCGAGTCGATTTTAAGATGTTCAAATTTATTTAATAAGATAATCGAGTCGAATCGAATCGAGTTTAAAATAAATTAAACATTTGAAATAATTATTTAAATTAATTTATTTTTTATAAGATAAACTTCTTAATTCAAGCTTGATTTGAACTTGGTTTAAGCTTAATTTATTTAAATGTTATCAAATTTCAATTCAAAGTTTGTTAATTATTTAAAATTTTTACATTGATTATTAAATTTGATAATTTAAATATTTATTTATTTTATTTTATTTTTTAATTTATTTAATAAATTGATAAGAGTTTTATTAATGAATATGATTTATAAATATTATTTATGAACGTTATTTATGAATAATATTCAGAACGTTAACAAGTTGATCATATGTGTTCAAATTTATTTATTTAATTTAATAAACAATTAAATTTATTTATTTAATTAATTAATCTATATTAAACGAATATAAATAAATTTTTATCAAGTCGAATATTAAATTTATTCACGAAGCTTTAATTCATTCCCTAACCGTGATGTACGCTCGATTTAACTAAATTGAATTAACTTGAAATTTTTACATAAATGAGGGGCTTATTAGACTAAATAAAAATATCTATAAAAATTATAAATTAAATGAAGGCACACCCGATTCACGTGTGCTTCGATACATACCATCATAATTTTGTTATAAAACATTATCTTTTGTTCTCAGATACATTTAACGACCAATTAGCGACCGAATAATCAGAACAAAAGTTCAAAGCTTTTACGTGAAACATGCAAAGCAAACGTAGATCCACAGCTCCTGAGGCAAGAAATAAATTTGACAACTCGAAGCTACACATGACATGAACTTTATAGAGCTCGTGTGGACCTTGCAACCAGCAATGAATGGAGATGCTGGTCCCTTGCAGCAACCAAAACGGCTAGTACTTAAGACACTAGTGCATGCTTGGGGTCATCAAGTACAAGCGGATTCACATCCAACTAATCCTGGAGGGAGACGACCTTTCCTCTGTTCATCGACCGGTAATCCCACTTAAGACTTAAGGGCTAGGACTAATGCCTGAGCAAAGATTAAAATCAGTGTCATGGAAAATGTAAAGTTCTTTGCATTAATTGGGAGGTCCTCTCAATCCAAAAAGAGGAGATCAGAAAGGCAGACCTTGATGAATCATGTGATACTGCAAGCTGACTTTGCTTGAGAAAAAAGGTGGTAGCAGTAAATGAGTCAGAAGGGTAGATGATGCAGGTAAATGAGACTTAGTTCCCAACTCAAGTCTTCCTATATAATCTTTCACAGCTATTGAGCAAGGTGGATAGCTAGCTAGCCATGGGCAGGTCTCTGTGCTGCGATAAGGTTGGCATCAAGAAGGGTCCTTGGACTCCTGAAGAAGATATCGTACTCGTGTCCTACGTCCAGAAACATGGCCCTGGAAATTGGAGATCAGTTCCTGCAAACACTGGTGAGTTGCAGGTTCAATTTAGTACAGTTGAATTGTGTGGATCGCTTGCTTGTTCTTTGATTGCTAGCTCTGCATGTGTTCTTGAATTCCAGGTTTGATGAGATGTAGCAAGAGTTGTAGGTTAAGATGGACTAATTATCTCCGACCGGGAATCAAGCGCGGAAATTTCACTCCACATGAAGAAGGATTAATCGTTCATCTTCAATCAATGCTCGGCAACAAGTAAAGTTTTAGTTGATGCATCTGAAATTCATTTAAGCTCGATCCTTCAGTAATATTTTTCTCACTGAAGGTGGGCAGCAATAGCTTCATACCTTCCGCAAAGAACCGACAACGATATCAAGAACTACTGGAACACTCACCTGAAGAAAAAGATCAGCAAGAATCAAGCAGAAGATGTGTGCCATGAGCTGGTATCGAGATACTGGAACACTGATCAAATTAGAAATCCTGATGTCTCTACTCCCCCCATGTCGAACCTCAGCTCCACGACTTATGCTTCGAGCACGGAGAACATCTCGAGGCTTCTCGTCGGGTGGACGAGGTCCTCCGGGAACCAAGTCGTGAAGGTTGATCAAGGGAGTTGCCATTCTGTTTTCAACCAAGAATTTACATGTCTTCCATTGCAGGAATCATCCTCAGAAGCCACCTTTTGTGGGGCTCCGACTGTTCCATTTCATGATGATCATGATAATCTGAGACTGGAGACTGAACAACAACCTTTAACAGTGCTGGAGAATTGGCTTCTTGATGAGGCTCTAGCTCAGGCAGATATCGCGACCGGTCATTGTCTAGATGGAATGTACTAATTGTTGCAGCCGTGTTTGGATGCTACTACTGAAATTCCACAAACAAGTGTAAGTTTTGGCTCATGCCTCAAATGTAAAATTAAGTTGCTGCATAATCACACAGACAAGCTTATGGTAATGTATTGATCACAAAGTGGATTTTCGCCTTCGCAATGACAATTTGCAAAAGCATTCTCCGTTCAGATCATCAGAAACACAAAGATCTAAAGAAAACGAAGGCAATAGAACACAAAAAAGATAAGTCTAACAATGATGGCACCTCCCAAGCTGCAAGATGTAGTTAGTGCTGGAGAAAAAGAACAATCATAATGCCAAAAAGAAAATCCTTTGAATTAGTTTTCCATTGATGATCCGAGCTGATGGATTAATTATAAATTATGAGAAATAATTTTCCAGGTTAACTAACATAAAATTTACATTATAACATAGTGAAGAAGCAAACTCACAGAAGCACAACAAAGCTAGTCAATTTAGAATGCTTTCAGCCCAGAAATGGCACAGCATCGAGCACAGATCATCAGTAGACTCATTGGACCCTGCAGGTTGGAAGAGCACTCAAACACTTTGCATTCTGTTCTCCATTGCTCGACTGCAAAGGCTCAAGTTTCTCCACAACATCACTCATAAGAGGTCTTGCTTTGGGGTTGTGGTTCAAACAGTGATACGCCAGACTGCAAGCCTTTTGGGCAGCTCTCACCGAGTACTGACCTTCCAGCTTGGGGTCAATTATTTGCAACAGCTTTCACTTGTCGTTGAGCTTGGGACGAGCCCAATCAACCAAGCTTTGTTCCATGATTGGGTGAGTCTTGTCCATAGATCGCCTCCCTGTCGAGAGCTCAAGAAGAACAACTCCAAAGCCATAAACGTCACTCCTGGCTGTCAACTGCCCTGCTTATGACAAAGATATTTGTGACCCGAGCTTCCAGCAAATTACAAGCAAATTGGGAGGATCAAGTCATAGGATGTCACTGAGCCATATGGTAGAAGGCATTTGTCTAAGCAATCCATTGAGGACAGTCCCAAGATATCAAGATGCAGCACCTGTCATCACATATTCTGGAGTGGCATAGCGATAGGTTCCCATCACCCATATTGATACATGAGTCTCGTCACCGTCAGGTCCAGCTTTTGCGAGACCAAAATCAGAGAGTTTGGCTATGTAATCCTGTCAAGAAGAGTAATTTGCATTCAAAAAGCTACTTGTGATTTTCGAAATTGTTCATAAGAAGCATATAGTTACAACTTACAAATACTTAGGACCAATACTTAACAGAGTCCAATAAAAATTTGAGGTCTTAAAGTCCCAGTAGATAACAGGTCTTCACAGGGTCTTTCAGAATTGTGAAGAAAAGCTAGTCCTTTAGCAGCTACAAATGCAATTGGCATTCTTGTTGCCCAAGATAGTGGTGCAGCTGTCTCTGAAAGCCTCAAGGAATATTAAGCCAGGTTCAGATAAAAGTTCATTGGCATATAACTGCAAAGGGTATTTGTTTTATTGGTGAAGATAAGAAACTGAGGGAGAGATCGCAATTAACACGAATACTCAAAGGTGAGACTGATCAAAACCCAATAGAAAAAAAAAATTAACAGAGAAAATTTGGCTGCTTTTCCAGTTGCACACCCATGAATGAGAAGTCATTTGCACGTCATACATACTTCTTTACCAAGTCAAGCCACCCTTAATGCAATATGTCAAGCGGCAATGTAAAGTATTTCAACAGATCGCAGATATAAGTCACAGTGCAAAAGTAGTATTTTGGAAATGATAATGACTAAGGCATCAGACTAACCTAATTTTATGAAGTAAAAATTTCACGTCTTTGAATTACCAAAACAAATCCAATGTACTAAGACTGCCATCCAAAAACTAGTAACGATTTGTTCTTATTATTTGGCCAAATTTTCTCAAAATTCATTTCTTCTCATGTACTCTATTAATCTTTCTGAAAAGTCCAAGATGACCATAACCTAGGCTCATCCTACTTGCCTGAAAATTTCAGAATGTCTGAACTTTTGCAGCTTCACTAAAAAATTGGGTTCTATAAAAGAAGAAATAAATACACCATTCAACTAGTAGACAAAAGATGACCATTGGTTCAGGGGAGTTAGAAATGTAGCGATAGACATATCTATGCCAACAAGAGCTCACACATATCTATGCTCAATTTCGGGGACATGCATATTTATTGGAAGCCAGTGGCTTGCAACAGGCCCCAATCATTGGAGTGTCAGTAGATGCCAAAGACAATGTCCAGAAGCAGCACAAAGATTGTCTAAAAAGAAGTTGCAGAGTCCTAATCTGGTAAACAAAAAAGTCGAATGCTTGTTTTGTGTTTTTGTCCACAATCATTTCAAGTGCATCCAAATATTTCTTTAGCAAACAAAATACAAACCCATTAAACAAGTTTGTCAGTAGCAATGTATTTCCTAACTTGTTCTAGCAAGTGGATCTATGTTTCTGTATGGAAGTCATAGTTCAGTTATATTATTTTGTCATGCACAATCTAAACTCATTGTACAAGTATCATGCATTAACAGAAAACTAGCCCAAGTCCACTACTCTAAGTAGAAGAGGTAATGGCAATTTTTGTCACCAATCATAGTCGTTTAGCTCAAACAAGAACTTCTTGTGTCAATAGAAGATTTGGCAGAGATGCTGGCCATGTGGGCCAGTGTGGTGCAGCACCTAGGCCAATGACAGAGAGCAGGATTCCTAGGTTAAACTTTCCACATCTCCATATATTTTCTCAGTTTCCTTAATTAATATAATAGAAGGGGAGCCTTGGCGCAATGATAAAGTTATTGCCATGTGATCTTGTAATCATGGATTCAAGTCACGGAAATAGCCTCTTACAATGTAGGATAAGGCTGTGTATAATAGATCCAATGTGATCTGACCCTTCTCCAGGACCTGCATTGGCAGAACCTTCGTACACCGGACTATCCTTTTTCTTCTTCTTTAATTCATATAACACATCATCAATTAAATATATGTGTGGCATCAACTTATTAGTTATTACTAATTAGACGTTGAAATCAATAATTTATTTATGATGAATACCGCTTCTCTTGATCAAGATTTTTTTTTAGATATCTCACCATCTTAATATAAGGTAGGGATTACACACGTTTAATCACATGGCTTCCAGTGATTACTATTTAAATAATTAGTAGTTATTTACATATTTAAAAAGTGGAAGCTGGTGATTACGCAACTCTTTTCAGAGCGTGGAGCTAAAGTTTGAAAATATAATTTACCTATTAATTATTAGTTATATTAATTATTTAATTTAATTCACCATGATTTATCAAAGGGAAATAAACAATTAAATATACAACTGTGAGTGTAAAAGGACAAGCAATATGGGTGGGAGAAAGTTATCAAACCATAAGAGTAGGAATAGGATCGTGTAAAGAATTCTTCTCTAACAACTTCATAATTATATCTATTTTCACTATCTTAATCATGCACAAGCTAAATATAATGAAGCAGGCAAGAGAAACTCACCTCATAAGAAGAAATCTATTTTGCACTTGCCCATCCACATGATACCCCTTTATGATCATCCACAACTCACTCTATAAAACATATGTCGAAATAAATGTTGACTATGACCTTTGAATATCAACAAAACTAAGATAAGAAACTTACCATATACCCAAACCTCAAAGTAGGGACGATGAGAAACTTGATCAATTTTGTCCATTCCCAATGACTCTTCATAAAAGTTATCAACCAAACACCATTCTTAAGAAACTAGAAATTTATAATCATTCTAGCTTTGGTTTTGAAAACGTTACCACATTTTCCACACTTAAGTGATAATCTCTATCATGATCATCTTTGTTATGGATTTTGAAATAATTTTTGAAAAATACATTATGTTGTTAGGAGCAAGGTTTAAAATCTCGACCCGTGTCGAGGTTTCGGTCCCAGACTAGAACGATACGGTTTCGATATCGTATCGTGTCGTGCCGGTATGGTTTCGGTATTTTTTATTTATATATATTGATTATTAGATAAATATATTTATTGTGTATAATTTAAAAATAAGTTGAATATTGATTTTATATAAATTCTCAATTATTGAACAACTTAATATTGTTTAAAAAAATAATTAAATATAATTTTTTTAATAAAATTGATCTATTAATAATTCGAATTAAAATTGAAATATTATAATATGCTATAATAACTAATAAGTATATAAATTAACTAAAATAATACTTTATATATAATAATTATATAAATTAATTATTAATTTAAATAATATATAAAATGATAAAAATATTAGAATATTAATTAAATACTAAATAGTAAAAAAAAATATCAAAATATAAAATTAATTGTTACAATTTTTTTAGAATTTTTAAATAATATTTTAAAATTCAGAAAATTAATTAATAAAATTATTTAATTTTTTTAATTTTATATATTTATTAAGATAATATTAAGTAAGGAAATGTTAGATTTAAATAAATTATTTTATTATTTTTTATATTTCAGTTGGATTTAAAGTGGAAATGTTATATTTAATAAAAAAAATTAATTGCGAGGCACGCGGCGGACGAACCGGACGAGGCGCAAGGGCATCTAGCAGCTCCAGCGCGTCCGCGGCACTTCGGCGAAGCGGAGCGTCCGACGACGCCTCCGGCTCGCCTACTCAACGTATTGTCACCGCCGCTGCACCACTCGCCTCCGTGCCTGGCTCGCTTAACTCCTCCGATTTGTTGTCACCCGCTCGCCGCCGCTCACGCTTCGCCTCCGCCTCGTCCATCGTCCGCTTAATTTTTTATAATTAATTTTTTTATTAAATATAATATTTATTAAATCAATGAAATATAAAAAATAATAAAATATTTATTTAAATCTAACATTTCTTACTTAAATATTATCTAATAAATATATAAAATTATATTTAAAATTAAAAAAATTAAATAAGTTTTATTAATTAATTTTCTGAATTTTAAAATATTATTTAAAAATTCTAAAAAAATTGTAACAATTCAATTTTATTTTTGTATTTTTATTTTACTATTTTAGTATTTAATTAATATTCTAATATTTTTATCATTTTATATATATTATTTAAATTAATAATTAATTTATATAATTATTATATATAAAGTAGTATTTTAGTTAATTTTATATACTTATTAGTTATTATAGCATATTATGATGTTTCAATTTTAATTTGAATTATTAATAGATCAATTTTATTAAAAAAATTATATTTAATTATTTGTTTAACAATATTAAGTTGTTCAATGATTGAGAACTTATATAAAATCAATATTCAACTTATTTTTAAATTATACACAATAAATATATTTATCTAATAATCAAAATATATAAATAAAAAATACCGAAACCATACCGACACGACACGATACCGAAACCGTATCGTTCCAGTCTGGGACCGAAACCTCAACATGAGTTAGATTTTAAACCTTGGTTTGTATGAATAAGACTATAGTAACACAATGTATTTTTCAAAAAAAATCTCAAAACTCATAACAAAAATCATCATGATAGAGATTATTACTTTTAAGTCTAAAAAATGTGATAACGTTTTTAAAACCGAAAGTAGAATGATTATGAATCTCTCGTTACTTAAGAATGGTGTTTGGTTGACATCAACAACTCCTCATTCTTAAACTCTTGGCAATTAATTGCCTCAAGCTCAAACAACGTGAATGCAATCACATCAGTGTATATTGCAATATTTCTTGAATCCTCAAAATGTCATGAACTCAGAGGAGTTACTGACATTCGAGAAAGTACGAACTTGTTTTTTATCCTTAAGAGCATTCTTAACAGGTAGTTGGAACATTTGGAGTTGCTGAACTGCAGTAACAAGATTCCAAATTGGTAAACTTGACAACATAAATAAAAGTTTTCATCATTTTCTGATAACTAAGCTGGAGTTTTGAAAATTAAATAACATTCAGAAGAGGCGTTGTGGCACTGCCACTTCTAATAGTCCCACAGCATAACTAAAAGAAGAGCTCGGAAGCAAGCGAGATCCCTAAATGTCGCATCTTGAAATATATTAGATTGCAGAAAAAAAAACTGTTAAACTGTTCTCTGTGAAAACTTGGACGTGGGCAACAAGTAGATTGCTTCTCCAAATTCATAATGAAACAAGGACCAACAGAACATAATGCAACAAAAAGAAATGCCGAAAGTTTATGGAAATCCTACCTGTAATAACAAGAAAGACAAAGGCAAATGGGAAGATTGACCTCTACAATTGGCATTAAAATGAAGGAAATATCAAATCTCAGTCCGCGAGGCCTATTCGCCAGCAAGATCCAAAACTGTACAAAAACATCAAGATTAGACCTAGTAAAATCCTGCGAAAAATCCTGCCACTTTCAGGACCAAGCATTGGCAATGGCGCAACCCTTATCAACAAGCCCCAGGAGAAGAAACAAAAAGGAGAAAAATTGGGGCTAAAGGAAAGCAAAAGGTGTCACCTTGCGCGTGCGCGGCGGCGATGGCATTCTCCTCCCTGGTCCCGCAGATGCCCATCGTTGGAGCCGTCTCTCATCCTTCGCCGGCGCTCAAATCCTGCTCCTCCCAAGCGATACCAAGCCCGATGCGGCTGCTGAAGGCCGAGATGAAAAGGATGGTGTAGAATAATACTCATGAGTGGGAGACACAGGATTGCTAGAAAGATGAGATCTGTTTCGCTATCTTCCTCTGTTCCCTTTCTCTCTGTTTTTTCACTTTGGGAGTTTACCCAAGTAGTGTGAACTAGGGAAGCGATGTGTTTTCGGTGTGAGTCTGCGGAGTCTGTGGGCACTGGGGAGTGCCTGCACCACGGGCCATGGCAGGGAGGAGGAACATGTGATCTACATGTACATAATTGTGAACAGATTGTTTTTCTCTCATGGATTATATTGAAATCCTCCGGATTTGATTAGGTTTGATTGTGTTGGTTATCCTATGGTAATATTATAAAATAAAATAAAAATTAATTTCGGATGAAATTAAGAGAAATATCCCTTACAAATAATTTTCTAATTTATTTCTCTATAAATAATTATAGGCTCATGTGGGGCATCCAAGATAAACATATGACCTTTTTGCATAATCATAGATCATATTAAATAAATGGCGCCGTCTTATGGGTATCCAAATTAATTATCATATGATAAATTTATCGAATTAAATAAGTATCAAATCTCAATAATAATCGAGAATTATCCTCTCATGTGATGGTTAATTTCGATTTCTTGATTTACTTTCTCCCAATAGTATGAAATAATCGTGGGTAGAAATATGGATTTTTTAATAGAATATTGAATAAATGATGTTTACTACCGAACATATGATTAGTACACTGATGTTATTACATATAAGTCTAGAGTCAATTCTTAATGGACGTGTAAGTTTCACAGGTTATTTCATCCTTTACATGCGTTATTATTCTTAGGTGAAACCCCTATGATTTACCTGTCTGTATCTAACCAGGAGTCAGCGATACTGGATCATTTGGAGTGAGTATTATCACTTTTTATCACATATATTGAATAAATGATTATTTGCATAAATATTTGCTCTAATAGATCTGAAGATCAATTTCTACTAAATGTAAAATGTTTTGTTGAATGTCCGATCTCCTCTATACAAAGTGTCACTACGGTAGGACAAAAATACCCTCATAATTTGCATGTCTGTATCTTGTCGTAGAAATTCAATGATTAACGAATAAATTTCTAAAAATACTAAACGGATGGACCATCTCCTAGGAGCGCTTCATAATTTATTCTGATAACAGATGAAAAACTTTCATGATACTGAATTGATCACTCCAAAATTAATCGACTCTGATTAATTATCAAAATTGAATAAGTATCGAATCTCAATAATAACCGAGAAATTATCCTCTCATGTGATGGTTAATTTCGGTTTCCTGATTTACTCCCTCCCAATGATATGAAATAGTCGCAGGGGTCATCAATATGACCAATTTCTTTCATTTTTTTTTTGCAGAGTATTGAATAAATGATGTCCCACTAGCCGGAACATATGGTTAGTACACTGATATTATTACAGATAAGTCTCGAATCGATTCTTAGTGGATGTGTAAGTAAGTCTCACGGGTTATCTCATCCTTTGCATGCACTACTGTTCCTAGGTGAAACTCTCATGATTTACCTGCCTATATCTAATTAGGAGGCTGACGATATTGGATCGTCTGGAGTGAGCGTTATGACCTTTTGCCATATATATTAAATAAATGATTATTTGAATGGATATTTGTTTTAGAGTAATGATAGGGAGAGTGAAAATGAGAGAGTGAAAATCATAGTCAATGATGTGGCATGACGTGGCATGACGTGGCACTTTACATGCGCACGTCCGATTATCGCTTGGACACCATCGGCGGCCTTCGGCCGCCGCCCCGAATCAAACTATACCCTGGGGGACATTGTGAACCCGTCGGAGATCGTGCATGCAAGGTGCCACGTCATTCATTATGATTTTCACTCTCCCATTTTCACTCTCCCAATCATTATTCCATAGATCGTGAGATCAATTCTCACTGAATGCAAAATGTTTTGTTGGATGTCCAACCTCCTTTATACAAAGGGTCACTGCGGTAGGATAAAACATATCTCCGTTATTTATATGTTTGTATCTTGTCATGGAAATTCAATGATTAATGAATACATTTCTAAAATCGCTAAACTGATGGACCGTCTGCTATGAGCGCTTCCCGATTTATTCTGATAATAGATGAAAAAACTTTTGTGAAGCCGAATTGATCACTCTGAAATTAATCAACTCCGAGTTAATTATCACATGATAAATTTATAAAATTAAACAAGTATTGAATCTCAATAATAACTTAGAAATTGTCTATGTGATGGTTAACTTTGATTTCCTGATTTACTAACTCCTAATGATATGAATAGTCATGGGGTCATCATGATGGATTTCATTTTTTTGTTACAGAATCGACTGGTCGGAACATATGATTAGTACACTGATGTTATTACAAATAAGTCTAGAGTCGATTCTTAGTAGATGTATAAGTCTCACAAGTTATCTTTGCATGTGCTACTGTTCCAGGGTGAAACCCCCATGATTTACCTGTCTGTATCTAAACGGGAGACCGACGATACTGGACCGTCTGAGTGAGCTTATTATCTTTTACCATATATATTGCATAAATGATTACTTGCATGGGTATTTGCTCAAATAGATCTTAAGATCAATTCCACTGAATGCAAAATATTTTATTGGATGTCTGACCTCTTTATACAAAGGTCATTGCGGTAGGACAAAAATACCCTCATAATTTACATATTTGTATCTTGCCATGGAAATTCAATAATTAACTAATAAATTTCTAAAAACGTGACTAATAGACCGTCATAGAGCGCTTTCTAATTTATTCTGATAACAGATGAAAAATTTTCGTGATACTAAATTGATCACTACAAAATTAATCTACTTCGAGTTAATTATCACATGATAAATTTATAGAATTGACAAATATCCAATCTTAATAATAACCAAGAAATTATCCTCCCACGTGATGGTTAACTTCGATTTCCTGATTTACTTCCCTCCTAATGGTATGAAATAGTCACGGGGTCGTCAGTACGATGGATTTCCTTTTTTTTAGCAGAATATTGAATAAATAATGTCCCACTGGCTAAAACATATGATTAGTACACTGATATTATTATAGATAAGTCTAAAGTCAATTCTTAGTAGATGTATAAGTCTCACTGGTTATCTCATATTTGCGCACTTCTCATGATTTACCTACCTATATCTAACTGAGAGACCGATGATACTAGACCATCTAGAATGAGCATTATCACTTTTTATCATATATATTGAATAAATAATTATTTGCATAGATATTTGCTCTAATAGATCTTAAAATTAATTACCGTTGAATGCAAAATATTTTATTGGATGACCAACCTTTCCTATAAAATATCCCGTAATTTATATATCTGAATCTTGCTGTGAAAATTCAATAATTAATAAATAAATTTTTAAAAATATTAGACTCCTAAATCATCCGTTATGAACGCTTCCTAATTTATTATGATAATAGAAAATTGATCATCCCAAAATTAATTGACATAAAATAAATACCCAATGTCAATAAAAAACGAAACGATTCAATGATCGTTCGTTTCTGTCATAATCATATGCCTTCTCTTCATTATTGAATTAGAGCTCAGAGTTCAAGGGTAAGGCTTTCCCCATTGTTGAGTGATATAAAGAAACATGTCATGAGCATTCTTGTTCGGAGCAACGGAAATCAGCTGGTCTCTTGAAATTTTCCTTTGATCGAAACCAACCAAAACTATAATAAACAATCTTGGCTACTGAGTTGTAAAACACGAAAGCTACAAATCAATGCATATAAAAATATATAATAAATAATGCCCATTACGAAACTAAAGCACAAATAGCAAATCTAATTACTAATGGAAGAATATACGTAGGCAAATCAAAACAAGGACTTGAACGATTGCAGCCCTGTGCTAGCGATATAACTGGTGACTTCCAACCTATAAATTGCTTATCAAGCTGCATATCGTGAAAAATATAAAACAAACAAAACTCGAGCTGATGATGGGCCTGCTCGATATTGCAGTAGCTGCCTCTGCAGGAGTTAGCAATGCAACAATTCTGGAATCACTTTTTCTAGTAAACCTTGTTTATTCGACTCAGTCTCCAGAGACATAGCTCTTGTTCTCATAATACTTCCTTTCACTCAATTCTTTCATCTCATTTCTTTTCTGCATGACGAAAATGTATGCTTAGAAGGGAATCATAAATCCATCAAACAGAGAGTAAAAAATGGCTGAATCGAATGTTTGAGCAAAATCCAAAGAGTAGACTAAAGCCACAAGCAATTGCCTAAAGCTGGAAATGATGAAATACTTGTAACAATAATTGAGCAAGAACAAGAGATGCTCACCAACTGTGCATGTTTAGTAAAGCCTAAAGATTAAACAAGGATGTGCAGCAGTTTAACAAGCATACGCAACTTGGCTTGTAGGATAGATTGCTTACAGTGTGATTTGTTATACTGCTATATAATACGATTGTGGAGCAAATGACACTAATTCAATAGCTCCAATTGAAGATAATGTTTAAGAATCTCTTAGAATATGATAAAAAAAGCTGATATGATAGGAGGATGATAAAAAAAACAATACTTGTAATATGATAACTTCAAAAGTAATTTGAACATGCCTGATATGCTTCATGGTTAGAAACAATCCTCTTTATGATTGTACTAGTTGTGATGTCCAAAGGGCTCTGTAGTTGCTTGTAAATTCCCATAGCCATGGGAACGGCATATGGATTTGAATCCTCCTATAGACAGACAAAACATAGTGTCAATAGTTCTGCTATCAATATTCTAGTGGTACTATAACATCCAACATCATAGCAGTACCTTTAAGAAATCCATATTTTCAGCTATAGTTCCATGAACAACCAATGAGATATTAAATGTGGTAATCTGTAGATACACAGAAAAAGGGTCAGCTTAATCTATAGCGGACCACCACAAATATTGCCTCATGCAGAAAATTACTGCTAAAATAATAAATGAATGGAGCAAATAAATAGGCAACACTTATACAAGCATTCGTATAACGAAAAATAATAATCAATACATAATTAATACCAGAACCTTCATGCACATGAGCCAATTCTCAGAAATTGTATCTACCGTAATAGAAGTTACCTGAATACTTAAAAGTGGTATGCAAATGCCAATAGTTGGAGATCCTAACATACATGCCCAGCATTCTGATTCATTTTTGGCATTCGAAATTGGTATAAAAATATCAAGAAGTAGATGTTTCATCAGCTTTTCTAAATTAGGGAACCATAGATCATCTATGTTAATATAGATCATAATTCCAACAAGAACACATAAGCTGGGATATCAATAAACTTCAGAAAGAACATCCTCTAACTGAACTTTCAGAGATAAAACAACAAGAAATGTGATTATCAATGCTAATCCATGTCTTTTGTCAGGGTAAATGCTTCAAATCACACAAAACTGGGGTATATTGCCAAATTCATAAACTAAATTTAAGTACAGTTGCATGTATGAACTTTGTCAAATTGATCAGATTATTAACACTCCAAAATTAAATAGAGGGATGCTGATGGGAAATTGTCTAGGATGTTCAGTCACCACTTTTATTAATAAATAAATATAGATAAAATTCCTTTGCAACTCCCTCTAATGTGTCTTCTATTTTTTTCCCTCCCCCTTCTATCTCATTACAGTCATTTCATCAGAGCCATGGCTGCCAGAGTTTTAAATGTTACAGGTCACAGGAGGTGGAGAAGTGACCTTTGTAACATGCGCTACATAGAAGTGAAGCCTCTTATGATAGCAACTCTAATGGCAATGCCTCCAATGCAAGTAGTAGTACAGAGGAATAACAAAGAAAGAGGGAAAGGGAAAAAAATGAAGAATATTAAATGTTTTTTTTTTTGGATAGTCAAATGCTGAAGAGGTGTCTCAGATTTATTGTCGCCATGACTCAATTTAATTTCCAGGTGATTAAAATTGTTCACTTATGAAAGTTCTAGTGCACTGAAAAAGTTGGTGTATGAGATAGCAAGACCCAAGACTTACGTATGATTTGAGGCATTGACCCTTCATTTATTCAGTCTATAACCATACAGGTGAAGAAACATTAGGTCAGCCTCTTCATACAACCGAACCAAGGCTTTGATTAAGAAGATCAATTTTTGTTAGTGACCTCTATTCCAAAGATCTTAGGTTAGACACAAGAAGTTTAATAAGCACCAACCATATCCTTTGAAACTTCCCAAGGCGCACCAATTATCACTTCATCTACGTAACGGCATGCCAAAACACTCAAGCTTCTCTCATGTAGATTCATTATTGGACGATGGAGTCCTTGAGTGGCACTGCACATGAAAAATATATATACAATAAGTGAACCATTTCTCTGGCCAACTTTCACAATTAATAATGATACAAAAAAGTGATCAATGAAAGATAAAGCCCGAAATTGGGTAAAGCAACCTGATTGTTTGATCTGTGTGAATTCCTACAAGAAGGAAGTCTCCAAGTTCTCGAGCAAGTCGAAGAATCTGCACAAGAAATCAATAGTCAGGCAATGCTATACCATATGCTAGTCACAAAAAGAAAGGTTTAAAAATAAAGCAATAAAGATATTTGTTAACAAGTAACTCAAATGGAAAAGGAAAAATGCTGTAATGCTTCCCAGTGCATTAGCTGGATGTATGACCTTTTGGTATGACTGAAAGTTACTATTAGTCGTTAATTCAAAGTCCAATGCAAAAAAATAGTCTTGGCTATGCTAGAACCATAATCGCAACAAGGAAATATTTTCTATCTACAACATGAAACAGCAGAGAAACAATATAAATTATTGAGAAATTAGTAGTCATAAATTCGATACTCAATTGTTAGATCTTACAACAAGATATTCATACCAATACCCAAACAAGACTGATGACATTAAGGCTGCGTTTGGTTAGGGGTAATGTAATCCAGTTTGTAATGTAATTGAGCCTATAATGTAATTCAGATTACATGTTGTTGGCCTTGTAATCCAGATTACAACACTTTTACTAGCTTTTGTAATGCAGATTACATTACATTACAGTTTTAAAACTGTACCAACAAAATAATCAATCTTGTAATAGAATCCTGATTACATTACAAGACTGATTACACCTTACCAAACGTAGCCTAAGGTGCAATCTTGAGAAAGGAAGGGGACAAGAGATAACCCCAGCCTCCCCCCTTGTCCATGGAGCACTGCATTGGAATCTGGCACATAATTAATCTAGGCTGGTGTTTCAACCTTGGAACACTAGAAATATTCTGAAGGGTGGCAGCAGAGCAAGGCTTTTTGGGGACTCGTAACTACACAACCCATGTAATTGTGTTCGAGTTGTGACTATGGATATACCTCTAAGATTTAAAGGAAAGTTTTATAAAACGGCGATTAGACCTGTTATATTATATGAAGTTGAACATTAGACTATGACTCGAATATGAGCAGAAGATGAGAATTACAAAGATGAAGATGTTAAGGTGGATATATGATAAGACAAAAAAATTTGAGGGAGTCGTAATTACACCTATTGAGAGAAAACTCCAGAAGACACGTTTAAGATGATACAATACTTAAACAACCAATAATGTTCCAGTTAGGTGATGTGAAACTATAACAAATGTGCACTGCAAACGAGAAGACCAAAATGTAAGCTTCTATTCGATGTGGTTTCTTAGGGTTTTTTGCAAGAAGAAAGGACATATGAAAAAAAATATCCCAAATATGACAACTAGCGTGTTAAGAAAGGTAAACTTCTAAACTTTGTTAGTTCAAAAATCAATTTAGCTATAGTACCCACTAACACTTAGTGGATAGATACCGGTGCTACTACTCACATAAGTATCACTATGCAGGGTTATCCCAGGAGTCAATTTCCACTTGATGGTAAAAGATACATCTATAGGGAAATGGAAAGAAGGCATAGGTGTCTTTAAGCTTTGTTTAGGAAATAATATCTTTTTGAATTTGGAGAATACATTATTTGTAGCGTCTTTTAGACAGAATTTAATTTCAATTTCTTGTTTGGACAAATCGGGTTATTCTTTTTCATTTGGAAATAGAATTTTCAATATTTTCTTTAATTCAGTGTTGGTTGGCAATGGTTCCTTGATTGATAAGTTGTATAAATTGAACAGTTGACAACGTAATTATGCATGGAATAGGTACAAAACGTAAATTGACTGATGAGAATTCTTCCATATTGCGACATAAAGATTAATGTCATATGAAAATCTCGATTCTCTTGACATGTCAAACTTTGATGTCTGCATAGAGTGTGTTAAGAGGAAGTCTACCAACAAAAGAAATAAGGGGGCAAACCGATGTAGTGATATTTCATAGCTAATATATACGGATATTTATGGACCATTCCCTAAGGCAACTTGGAATGGACACACATATGTTATTAACTTCATAGACGACTATTCTTGATTCAGCTATGTGTACCTTATTCATGAGAAGTCGCAATCTTTAAACGTGCTCAAAATTTTCAAAGCCGAAGTTGAAAATCAACTAAGTTAGAAAATTAAGATCCAATCGTTAAGATAAATATTACGGTCGATATGATGGATCAAGTGAACAACGTCTGGACCTTTTGCGAACTACTTTGTTGAGTGCGGGATTGTGTCTTAGTATACTATGTCTGATACTCTCAGTCAAAATGGTGTAGCTGAGCGATGTAATCGTACCGTAAAACATATGGTAAGAAGTATGATAATTTTTACTTCTTTATTGGAGTATTTGTGGGGTCAGACACTCAAGACTGCAGTTTACTTACTTGACAGAATACTCATTAAGGCAGTAATTAAAACTTCATACGAGATGTGGACGGTTAGGAAGCCTAGCATTAGGCATTTATACGTTTGGGATTGTCCAGCTATAGCTAGGTCTTATAGGTCTCATGAAAAAAAAATGGACTCAAGGACAGTTAGCTGTAATTTTGTAAGTTACTCTGGGAAGTGTAGGAGTTATAAATTTTATGATCCCTCTATCGATCTTTTTTCGAAATAGGAAACGCCAAATTCATTGAGGACAATAGGAACACTAAGGTTAAGGAAGTATCTTTTGAGAAAAACGTTACGATCCTCCTGTGGTCAGTACTAGTGTAATAAGTAGCGGTATGGTTACCATACCTTACATTGCTCATCTAGTTGAAGTAGTGAATCAAAATATTCCTATGTTATCTCTAATACAATTGGAAGGTCCTTCCACTCAAAGTGAGATATTATCTCATATTGATGAGCAAGTACCTCAACCACCTCAAGCACAAGTGTCTTTAAGGCAATTCACTAAGGATAGGAGATCTACGATTTTTCGTGATTATGTTTATCTCCAAGAGCACGAGTTTGCATAAGATTAGAAAATGATTATACATCTTTCCAAGAAGTTAAACAATACTCTAATCCTAAAAAGTGGATTAAAACATGCAAGAAAAGTTAAAGTCTATGGCAGACAATGACATTTGGAACTTATCGAATTGTCTGAAGGTACGAAACTCGTTGGTTGTAAATGAATATTGAAAACCACGAGATTCAAAGGGCAATGTCGAGAAATATAAGGCTCACCTTGTTGCCAAAGGATTCACACAGAAGGAGGACATTGATTACAAGGAGACTTTCTCGCCTATATCAACGAAAGGCTCTCTTAGGGTAATCATGACACTTGTAGCTCATTTTGATTTAGAGTTGCACCAAATGGATGTAAAGATTGTATTCCTCAATGATGACATTGAGAAGTCTATATATAGGTGCAATCGGAGAACTTTGAGACTGAGGATTTAAAACACCTAGTATGTAACTTAAAGAAGTCTCAATAATGCCGAAAATTTGATTAAGTGGTTACCTCATTTGGATTTAAAGAGAACCATGTTGATCAATGTATATATGTTAAGTTTAGTGGGAGCAAGTTTGTTATACATGCCCTATATGTGGATGGCACATTGCTTACAAACAATAATAAAGGTCTGCTGCATGAAACCAAGTCATTTCTTTCTGTAAATTTTAAATAAAAGATCTTGGTGAAGCATCAGTTTTTTTAGGCATACAAATATATGGTCATTGTTCAAGAGACATTCTAGGACTTTTAAAGAAGATCTATATTGAAAAGATGCTTGTACGATATGACATGCATATGACATGCAAAACTGTGCACCCGGTGACACACCTGTGTCTAGAGGTGATGGATTCAATTTGCAGTAGTGTCTACGACTTGAACTTAGAAATAAAGGAGATGTAATAATTCCCTATGCGTCAAAGTATTATGCACAAGTTTGTACGCATCCAGATATAACGTTCATAGTGGGGATATTAGCCAGATACATAAGCAACCTAGGACTAGCGCACTAGAAAGGTGTGAATAGAGTGATGGGGTATTTGCAAAAAACTAAAGATCAGATGCTCACGTATCAAACATCTGGGTATATTCAGACTTCAATTTTGTTGAATGCTTGAATAACAGATCTACTTCGGATATATTTTCATGCTTGCTGAAGGGGTTATATCAGAGAAGAGTAACAAACAAACACTAGTAGCCACTTCTACTATAGAGGCAGAGTTGATAGCATCTTATGAAGCATCCAATCATAGGATTTGGCTGTGAAATTTTATCATAGCGTTGGAGATCAATGGTGGCATCGATAGGCCATTGAGGATCAGCAGAACTTTATGCCAAGAACAACCACAGTTTGTCGAAGTCCAAGCAGATCAACATCAAGTTTCTAACAGTAAAAAAAAAAGTTCAGAGTAGTCAAGATAGAGCATACCAACACAGATCCCACGTTGGCAGATCTCCTAAAGTGTTTCATATGCATGTTGTGGATATGGAGATCCTTCTTATGGAAGAAATACCCATCTAGTGAAAATCTATATTTATTATGTTGCTCTATATTTGTTAATAAAGGCAAACATTTTGTTTTGATTATTGTATGTACTTAAAAGCTCAAAACATTCATAGGTATTTTGTTTGTTTGACACCCTGCAATAATGTTATCATGATTTACTATTGTTGTTTAGCATATGATGTTTTTAAATGTAATATAGATTCCATTTGAAATCATAAAGTTTGGATCATGATTTGTTATTGTAGTTTAGTAATTAGACCCTTTTAGGTCACCATTAGGACCCGTTGAAATTGACATTTATAGATCATATTTTATGTAATTTCCATGCTACATGTCCACATCTTGATTTATGTCATTAATGACATTGGTATTGTGATTACAGTTTATGGCATATATAGTAACATGATCTCTCTAGTTTTATACCAATAAAGTTAATGGACTGGATTGTTTATAGGAGTATTCTATACCTATAAAGTAGGCATTGTTGTTGACGTCAACTAAAGTTATATTCGTGTGTTGAATACAAATATAACTTGTAGCCCAAAGTGGGAGATTGTTGGATTTAATCTTCTTTGGATGGGCTAAATGGTAATTTGTTAATATAATTCATGACATTAAGCATCCAAACTCATTAAGTGATTTAATTATTATTATAACGGGTTTGATTTAATGGATGTGGGTTTAGATGTGTAGAACCCTTCAATCCACTCCGTTATAATTGATAGGTTGATAACGGAGCGGGTCCACCATATATAAAGGATTTGGTCCCCGTTGGATTAGGGCAATCTGAATATCCTCTTTGCTCCCCGTTGGTGAATAGATTTCGGAATCGTCACCTTAATTTTTCCGGAAGACCAGCCCCCTTCTTCTGATTTCGGGATCAAAAGTACTACATGAAGAACAATGACAATTCTGCTGCATTCAATTCTTGTAAATTTCAATTTCTGTATTTATTTTCTCTTGATGAAACTAGATCCTTGTTTTGTATTTCCTATATTTGAGCTCTTATATGCTTTTAAAATTCTGCTTAGGATTTACAAGATCTATCAATTCAATCAAGCAAACGAGAAATGAAGACCACCTCACAGATTCAATAGTGAGGAATGAGGACCACACTCTTTGGTCTTCTCATATACAAATTATATCCATAGTAGCTTTTTTAATTCCAGCATTTTTTCCCACTTGTACGTAGCTTCTATCACAATACCCTTATCTCCTTGTTGCATCTATAATATATGTTTCATTCTATTTTATTTGTTTAACCATGGTTTGTGATTTATGTTTAGCATGGTTTATTATTTCATGCATAACTTCATTACACCATTATTTATACATTTGTTTCAAATATGGAAGTTGATTCACAGCGCACCTTAAGATTGTTCATCTTCGTACAAAGGACTATTCAAAATCCAAGCTTCCTAAGAATCTAAATGATGCAACACCTAATGATGAGCTTTAATTATCCTTTTGTTGTTGATGCAGTGGACTTGTTTTTTCATATTTTAATAGAACAAATTTCTCAGAAGTCTAGTATGCCTTCAAATGTCATGTATAACACACGCGTCATAAAATTACTACAGAATAAACAGGGAAAAAAGGAAGTAGATCACACCTCCACATGTCCAGCATGGAATAAATCAAATGCACCATCTATGTAAATTATACGAGCATTCGGACCTGGACCCTGAATAAGAAATGGGGGGAAAAACTAGGTAAGAACACATACCATGACTATTGAAACCAAAAAAAAAAAAAAATTGCAAAGTCAGAATAGCACAATATTTGTGCACTATGTGTGCCACACTAACATAGAGGAAATATTTAGATAAACTACTGCGCTTAAATTTACTCAATCCTGTGTTAAGAACACAGGCACAATAACCTGCTGACCAGCATAACACAGCTGTCTGTTTAATGATTGTTAAATTCTATCTCCCGGGCTAAAAACATAAAACAAGAATGTATGCCACCCACTGCAAGTGGCAATGATATAATTGACAAAGCTCCGCTACAAGGAAAAATCGTTAATCTTCAGGATTAAGGATGATAGTATTGAAAAAGACAATTAAATGGTCTATTACTAGTAAAAAATCTGCATGCATATCGTTTTTGCCAAACACAAACACTGACCAAATCTCAAATTATTCTTGTATCATCAATGAGAAAAGTAATGTTAGTTATCACGAAAATGAATTTTCGAGTTGGAATAGAATTGTGGTCAAATAATTGTAGGAAATGCCAACAACAATTACTAGCATTTAACTTGGAAAATGCTCTGGCAATATACCTTGTCATTAGAAAATTGCACTATTCGCCGAGATGTTGGCAAAAAATGGGATATCCGAGTTCCTGTAGCAGATCCTGCAACATCAACTTTCTGGTTGTGCCCATGGCTGAACTGCCTTTGCAAAGAAGAATGATTACTGCCAACAAGGGATCTCTCCCTTACACAAAGTAGCATGCGACCTGTATATGTCAAATTTTAACAGGGATTAGGGACAACAGTAGAAATTCAAATATGTTAAGGGATCAGTTAAGTTTAATGAACTCTAGAACAAAAGAAGCTAAAACCTAGATAAATAAGAAAAATGAACAACATTATATAGATAAAGAATCAGTGGTATATGAAAAACAAAAACAATATTTAGACTACTATATAAATCTATAAATTTAAACATTGAAAAAAAAAAAAAAAAAAGTAGTAACAGTGATAAGCCATATATGCCTCAAATTTGAAGAATGCAAAATGCAGATCTTCCACATGTTGCCAAAAGGTGGCAAACCTAGGGCAGAAAGATCTTCCACATGAAGTTTGTTGCTTTAAGGTATGCATTATGCTAAAACTGAACATGAAGATCATGTAGCAAATATTGAAAGCAGAACTGGATCAAATTCACAAGAAATATTCAAGATCAATTTAAAATTTCAAAATCTAAGAAATGTTGATAAGCAAATTGAACCTGCCAATGATGAATCTGTTGAGATCATCAAAATAGATATTTTATCGTCTGTAGCAAGATTATGCTTGAATATGTTGTCACTTGTCACTAAATAATAAAATCGAACTTAACATGATATTGTTAAAACCTTACCCATCCAGCAAAAGATGAATGGCCTAAGACAATTAAATATATGATTTTTCAATTGAATTGTCCACCCACACGAGGGAAATTTACAAATATAAAAACTAATTGCAAAACTAGAGCATCTGTTTCAAACTGAATGCGTTCAAATAGATGAAACAGATATTGTTCAAGTCAAAAAGGGCTATAATTAAAAGGCAAACGAAAAAACAAAGGCAGAATCAATACCAACAATATCAGTGCTAGATACTCCTTCAGTTCTTTTGATTTGTTTATATCGACCAGCCTTTTTGGCCAGAGCATATGCATCAGTACCATCTGGCAGCAGACAAGGATCATCCCCATGGATAATATAATCTATCTGATATTCAGTAAATAACTTATTCATGAATTCTTCAGTTATAGCATAGGGAGCATCATGAATGACCTCATCAACCCACTTCACTGCGCCTACCATAATCATCCTACCAATATAGGAAATATGAAAGAATTACAGAAATGGCAATGCTTAGATCTTTGTGCGATCATGAACTGCAACTTTGTTTCCAAGGTAAACCAATGTCGCCGAAACTAACAAAATTGGTGTAATATAAACTTTTACAGGACATATAAAAAGTTCTCCTTAATTGGCCAATCCAGGTAACTTGACAGTTAAGAAAGAAGACCAAGAAAAGGAAAGAGACAAGAGGGGCAACTGAAGCAAATGACAAGAAAAGAAAATGGAGGGGAATAGGTATAAACGAGAATGCAATGAGTTTGAGATAAGATGTAAAGTGATTGCAACAATATACAATGAAGCATCTTAAACTTTTTTGACTAATATTTGGCATAGTAACACAGCTTATGTGCTAGCCCTAAACTCAGGAAAGACAGCTTACAATAGGCAGCCATCATTTTTTCCTTCTTTTTCAATCAATTTGAGTGAGGAAATCAAGGGATCATCAATACCATCACAATCATATCTAACATCAGATACACATCAATTTTCTAACCTAGAGGTGAGATGGAAAACTGTCTTTGAGAAAATGGGGAAAACAAAATTTAGGGAAAAAAATTTCTTTAACCGGCTAAAAGTTCATCTGCTTTTTTAAAACATCTCCTAGAGTTTTGATATTGTCAGAATGCCCCAAAAAAGTTGAATTATGTGGTATCATTTAATTGGAGCTGAAAACTACGTCATCCCATTAAGTATAGTGATAGTGTTGTGATTGAAGAGTAAAATTGTAGGACTTTTCAGAGATTTGGGGGAATTTTGACGATCTTAAACTCTAATGTCATTGTGAAAAAGTAGGTAAACGTTGGGAGGTGACATGAAATTTGCCCAAAACTTTAATTAACATGAAGAACTAAAATAATTGAGATGTCAAAAAAAAAATGGATAGCTTCATGATAGTTAAAGAGGCAATTCATGAAAATCTCATATTAAACATCCATAAAATAGAATCTGGAGAATTTGAGTGATAAATCTCATGAAAAAGAAAAATAGAATAGACAACTAGAAATTTTCAGGAAGCATTGCTAACTGAAAGGCCAAGAGCTGGTAGTAAAAACTTCAAGTTATTGACAATTCTCAAGTGCTCAAACGAAATGGTTTTCTTTCTGATTCTTTAGGACGAATCTGTGAATAAACACAATTGTCCAAAAATAAAGAATTGTATTTCAGTTTTCAACCATTAAAAGAGTAGGAAGTACTCATCTAACCAAGCAATGGTGATCAGTGGCTGAAGCATGCAATAGGTTCAGAATTCAGATTACGAATTACTGTTTACAGTCATTAATCCGAGGTCACTGCGTTTGGAAACCCATCGAATTCAATTCTATCAAGGAATTGAATTGAATTTCATGATTTGGAAGCAACTTAAATGAAGGAATTAAATTCTCATGGAAATTGAAATCCAATAAAACTAAGAAATTGAAATCAGACTCAAATGGGTATGATTTGGTGTGAGAATTGAATTCCAACAAATGAAAAATACTAAAATAACCTTACATAAATATAATGTTTTGTTCCCCTATCAATGAAAGATAAAATAGTAAAAGCGATCAAATTCATTACTTATTCCATTCAATTCCTTTGTTTGACGGCTCTTTCCAAACATAAAAATTCAATTCAAGTTTTGATAGAATTCAATTCCTAATGGAATTCAATTCAATTCCATCTCATTAAAAGTTTCCAAACAACGAGAAGATGAAATTTTGCCAATTAATTGACTAAAAAGACACAATAAAACCATGTAATTACCCCAATTTTTTTAAAGGAAAAAAAGGTCGAAAACAGTTTACGGTCTAAAATCCTACACTCCATATCTCAGGGGACCCTGGAAAAGATGTCGAATGCCTACCTTTCATGGAGAGGAGTGACAGGAGGCCCCTTATTCGCCTTGATCTCGTCATCACTCACCACTCCAACAACGAGCTGGTCTCCAAGTGCCCTAGCCTGGCGTAGGGCATTGCAGTGGCCGTAGTGCATCATGTCGAAGCACCCGTCCATATAGACCCTGACGGGACGCTTCCTCCTGCGGCGGATCCCGGGGAGCCGCACGCCGGGGAGAAACGACTGGATGCTGATGGAGAGGAAGGAGAGAGCGAGGAAGAGACCCCCTACAAGGCAACCCACAGCGAAGCTGGGGTTTCCAAGGACCTCCACGGCAGACGCTCCGGATCCCATCAATGGGAGGAAGGGGGATGTATCTAAGTTGGAACCTAGGGTTTCAAGTGGTCAGGAACGGTCGGCGGAGCTCCACCAGCTGCCGCCGGAGACCTGGAGAAGGCGGAGGCTTTATATATATATATATATATGGGAAAGCTGCGGATTCCTCGATTCTCGGTGCGCGTGAAGGACCGGAGTGAATCCGGCCAGAGAAGGTTCGAGAAAGTAGGAGGTGATGGAAGCGTGATGGATTAAATGGTGACCGTCGGATGGATGGACGGAATCGCCACCTGCCAGGCTGCCACCGTGGTTCTAGAGCGAGGCGGGATTCTTTTAATTTTTCTTTTATTTTTACACGAAACTCTTGTTATTTTCCTTTGCGTCTCACTAAAAAAATAAACATATTATTTTATTTTTATTTTTAAAAAAATCAAAAGTGCATTTCTGATCGACCGGTCGTTGCAAAATATATATATATATATATATATAATAATTGGAATCATCTTTTTACACGTTCAGACACCAAAGGCCGCATGCTGTGTGACTTCCAGCGCACGCAATAAAAAAATCTTCAAATCTTATATTTATAAAATCATTTAATAACTCTTAATAATTTTTCTGGTATTATATATTTAATTTGAAATTTGAAATTTAAAAAATAAAAATAAAAAATTTAGTCTTTCAAAGATTTTAAATTTTAGATGTGTGATAAAAAAATAAAATTTATTATTAAATCAATTATAAATATTTATCTTTAAAGGATCAAATAATATATATATAAGAAAAAAAAAAATATTAAAAAAATAATAATTTATATTTAAAAATAATATTATTAAAATTTTAGGAGGAGTAGTGGCTCGTGGTCCTCGTATAGTTCCTATTTGGATATGTATTTCTAGTAGCTTTACGCTATCTGATAAAATAATAAAATTTTCAACTTCTAGAGTAGTGTTTGGAAGGAGATAACTGAAAAAAGAAAGAAGGATAAATAGGACTGTGAGAAATTTTGATCTTATATGAGTGAGAGTGAGTTATAAAGGAGGAAAGGGAAAGAAGGATAATGATGTGCAAGAATTTTGGACCTTTAATCCATGGAGGATAAAGTCAAGATTAAACAGTTAACGTGTCTAAAGTTGTAGTATATTAGGACCATGATCAAAGAAGGCAGGTCGACTAGACAATTCTACCGATCGAGTCGAGCGGACCACCTAAATTGACGAGGCAGGTTGATCGAACGACCTTAGTCCATAATTCATAACTCGGTCTCCTTGACTCTAACAGGCACCTCATAAGATACAATTAGAGATGTAAACAGGTCAGACCAGGCCAGACTTTTACCTTAACAGGCCAGACATGTATAATAACAAATTGGCCTGAGCCTGACCTGTGACCTATTATAGGCTTTGTTCTTGGCTTAAGTCTAGCATGTTCAATAGCCTGGCCTGGCCTGCGGCTTGTTTACAAAGCCTGTAATTTAATTCGGTTTTCCAAAATACTTCTAATATACAAAATATAACAATTCAATTCGGTTATCCAAAATACTAATTTAACAAATTAGCTAAAGATACCATAAATATGTATATTATAACTAAAAGAGATTTATGGCGTACTAACAAGTAAGGTGGTATATAAGGTCTTCCTTGTAAGAAGATCAAGGTTCGAATCTTTCATACAATTTATATAATATAATTTTAACAGGCTCAGGCCGGTCTGTCAGGCTTGATAGTCTTTATATTAAGTCTGGGTCTGGTCTGATAAGAAAAACAAGCTTTCAAACGAGCTTGAGTATTATTGTATTTTTAAATAGGCCAGGCCACAGGCCCTTGGCAGGCCGCCTGGCCTATTTCCATCCCTGGATACGACTTAGGCTTTAATAAGGGAGATAGACAACAGTCGATCACCCGATTCATGTCGGTTCCCTAACTGATCGGCAGGTCGTGTACTGTACATAACCTACATGATTCAAAACGCTACATTAGCCAATAGTCCCAACTAAAAAATAAAATAAAAAATGACTATGAATGGTCAAAGTACCCACTACGACCGATCGAACAACCCCCTTTCAGTGGACATACGGGGAGTTAAGCCCAAGCAACGGTCGATTGGCCAACCCGCCTACAATACTCAACTTGCTCCTGAAATCATTACATCTGATTAGCGACACACAGACATCCCTTTGACATTTAGTTGCTTTTGTTAGGTGTGCACTTATATGCCAAGACACTTTTATATATTTATGGATAATTATTTTAATAAAGGCAAGTATTTGACGTTAATCATTTACTTTTCTGTACGTATATGATTAATGATAAAGTCCCACAGATTAATGGTTATATTATTCTGAAAATCGTCCTTGATCGCAGTGGCGGATGTACACAGGGACCGGGGGGGGCCACGGCCCCCCCAGTCCACGTCTAAACCCTTTATTATTTTTCTTTTTATTTATTTTTATAAGATGTTATACTTTTGATCTCTCATCATGCCCCTTCATGTTTCAGCCCTCCTGCAATCTTGCTCCGCGTGTTACTTTTTTTTTTTTTTTCATTTTGCTTGTTTTTCAAAGATGTTGTGTCTTTTCAGTTTTCACTCCCACCCCATCCATCCACCGTCCACGTATACATATTTTACGATTTTACCAAATAATAATATTAATTATTAACTTATTATTAATAAATGTAAATTAAGCGTCCTCGGTCTTTCGAAATCAGAAATCCCAAATACGATTGAAGAGTCGGCGGCAGTGCAGCATCGCGGCGGCAGTGTACTCGCTCCGACGCTCCGGATCGCTGGACGCAGGACGTTGGACTTGAAAATCTCGTGCAACGAAAATATTCTCGAGCCCGATTTGAGAGAAAGGTATAATTTCGTTTACTCCTTAATCAGTTAGTCTTAACTCTTAGGGTTTTGGAACCCTTAAAAGTGAGAAGGGAAAAAGAAAAAAAAATTAAGTGGTTATGTCGGTTGATTTTATTTTATTTTCTCCTTTTTATTAGATTCCCTGATTATGTTTATTCTTCTCCTACTTAGATGATTAATTTTAGACATTTTAATTAATGATTGTTGTTGTTTATTCTTCTCCTACAATCAGCCCCGTGCTTTTTTTTTAATGATTGTTGTTGTTTATTTGGTTTAATATTGTTGTTATTAATTATTATTCACTTAATGAAATAATTTGAGTTTTTTATTGTTAAAGGTTTCATATACTTCAAATGAGAAAATCCGTTACGATTGATAAGTTTTTTCAAAGGAAAAGAGCAAATGAACTTGATCCAACTACTCTTGAAACCCTATCAACAAGATCAAATAGTGATGATCTTCCATCTGAAATTCCTCCTAAAAGATTCAAAAATACAGAAACTGAAGTGGCTGATCTCGATTCTTTAGAGCGTGATCCTGGATTACGCAGACAAATTTGGGAATATCATCCTAACCAACAAGAGGAGATTCGTCGAGCTTATTTGAATCTGAAGGCATATCAACCTATTCTTCGAGAATATCCATTAAATAAAAATATTAAGCACCCTCGAAGATTTCAGTCTGCTTGGTATGAACAATTTTCTTGGTTGGAGTATTCACCAGCTAAAGATAAAGCATATTGCTTTACATGTTTTATCTTCAACAAGCCATCAGGGTTCTCAAATCAAACTGCATTTACTGTTGATGGATTTGATAATTGGAAGAAAGTTCGAAATGGAAAAGCTTGTGCTTTCCTAGGCCACATAGGGAAAGATAACGTATCTTCACCCCATCGTAATGCTGAAAAGGCATGCGAAGATTTGATGAACCAACCACAACATATATCAAGGAGATTCGATAATTTTAATGATGAACAAGTCGCAACTAATCGTCTTCGGTTAAAGGCTCACATACATGTGGTGTTGTTTCTTGCACTTCAAGGAATTCCGTTTAGAGGCCATGATGAGAAATCTAGTTCATCTAATCGTGGTAATTTCCTTGAATTTTTGGATGTGTTAACCATGTACAATGATGAACTTTCGAAGGCAATTGAGAAAGCTCCAAAAAATGCCAAGTATACAAGTCACGATATCCAGAAACAAATACTTCATGTGCTTTCAGTGAGAGTGAAAAATACAATTCGTGAAGAAATTGGAGTTGCCAAGTATTGCATAATTATTGATGAAGCCCGAGATGAGTCAAAAAGAGAGCAAATGTCTATAGTATTGAGGTTTGTGGATACAAATGGATTCATTCAGGAACGTTTTTTTGGGCTTGTTCATGTATCTGATACTACGGCTTTGACTTTAAAGGATGCTATATATTCTGCTTTGGCTCACTATAATTTGGATGTTCAAAATATTAGAGGTCAAGGTTATGATGGTGCTAGTAATATGAGGGGTGAGTTTAATGGATTGCAAGCTTTGATTATGAAAGATTGTAGAAGTGCTTATTATATTCATTGTTTTGCTCATCGGTTACAATTGGCTTTAGTTGCAGCATCAAAAAATGTGACACCTATTCATCAGTTTTTTGACAGATTAACTTTTATAGTTAATATTGTTGGCTCTTCATGTAAGCGTAATGATGAATTGAAAAATGCTCATGCGGATGATATTGCACATTTGATTGCTATTAATGCACTCGAGACAGGGCGTGGACTTAATCAGATAGGTACTTTACAACGAGCTGCTGATACACGTTGGAGTTCTCATTTGAGATCGTTGAAAGGCCTAATTAAGATGTTTAGTGCATCGTGTATGGTATTGCTCAAGGTTATGGATGATGGGCTTCCTTCTCAACGTGCAGATGCAACATCTGTGTATGATGAAATGACTACTTTTGATTTTGTATTCATCTTGCATCTTATGAAAGAGATTATGGGGATTACAGATATTCTTTGTCAGGCTTTACAAAGTAAGTCTCAAGATATTATAAATGCAATGGAGCTTGTATTATCTACCAAGAATTTACTTCAACAGATGAGGGATAACAAGTGGAATGATTTACTGGCACAAGTTAAATCTTTTTGTGAACTTCGAAATATTGATATTCCTGATTTCAATGCTCCGTATATTAATAGACGAGGTCGAGCCCGTGCTCATCAAGACAATTTCACCATTGAACATCATTATCAGGTAGACCTCTTTTATGCTTCAATAGATTCACAGTTGCAAGAAATTAATGGGCGCTTTAGTGATGATGCTATGGAATTGCTCATTCTTAGTAATGCCTTAAATCCTCAAAATGCAATTGGATCTTTTAGAATTGTGGATATATGTAAATTAGTTGAAAAGTTTTATTTCCAAGATTTTACAAGAGAGGAAAAAGAGCAATTAGAGATACAATTGAAGCATTATGAGTATAATGTAGTCAAAGGGCCAGACTACAAAAAGTTTTCAACAATTTCAGAACTATGCCAATGGTTGGTGAAGACTAACAAATCTGTTACATACAATCTCATTTTTAGAGTGATCGTACTTGTGCTTACTCTTTCAGTTTCCACTGCTACTACAGAACGATCATTTTCTGCAATGAATATCGTGAAAACAAGGCTTCGAAGCAAAATGGAGGATGTTTTTCTCTCGGATGCGTTAATGGTATATATTGAGAGAGAAATTGCTAGAAATATAAGCACAGAAGCTATTATTGAAGACTTTGAAAATTTAAAAGAACGCCGAATTCC
Source organism: Boesenbergia rotunda (assembly GCA_024364735.1). Lineage (NCBI taxonomy): Eukaryota > Viridiplantae > Streptophyta > Magnoliopsida > Zingiberales > Zingiberaceae > Boesenbergia > Boesenbergia rotunda. The sequence continues at coordinate 204,754 of JAGFNQ010000441.1, forward strand.
TTTTAGTTAGAGAATTGTATTTGATACTTAATTGAGTTGGAAATCTCTTGTTATTCCAATCAATACGAGACATGTCATCTTCAAAAGTTTTAATTTAAGGTTTGGCAAAATACATTTCAGAATATCTTATTGTCTTGCTATTTTTTTATTTAAATAAGTAACTGAACTAATTTGTTATTTTATACAAAATTATAGTGGGATTGTGAGAGACTGTATTTTTTTCTTGGAAATCAATTTTACATGCTCTTATTACTTCATAATTCATAAATGATAAAAATTATGGAAAGCACGAAAGTGACATGTTTTATGGGATGCATAGCACAAATTAGTAATCGATTATATGGAATTTCATGTAGTGATTATATTATGCTATGTTAGATTTCTGTCCTACGGATTATAAATGTTAATTTAGTTATTCTTTTCCTTCTTTTAATTATTCAAGTGTTTAAGGTTCTACTTAGGTTTCTTGATATGTGTCCTCGGATAAATTTTGAGTTCAAAGTAGTAGATCATTTTCATTATGCGGCCCCCCCCAATTTAAAATCCTAGATCCGCCCCTGGGGTTTACATGTCACATATACATTCTCTCACATATTCATTCTCTTACCTACATATTTTTTTTATTTTCAATTTCATTTGCCAATTTAAATGATTATTATTTAAAATAAATAATAATAATAATTTTATATATATTTATCACTATTTGAAATTTAAATTATTATTATAAATTTGAAATAAAAGATAACAACATTAAAAATACACTTGCATATAATTAAAAAATAAAATATAAATTAACATAAAGTAAAATAATAAAATACTAATTCAGGGGTTATTGTATTATAACCAAATATGTTTAACTAAGTCGGCACGAAGTTGGTAATGCACGTGACTGTCACGTAGTTGGGAATTTATCTAGAGATAATCGAGAAATCATCGGTTTGAGCCTTGGACAGGCTGTGTGGGTTCGTCACTTTCATCGTTGACTCCCGATTCTGAGGTTCTTGCCTTCTTTGTGCTAACAACGTGATCAACATACTGTGGAGTAAACATTGGACGGTCATTTACTATCTTCCACACATGCTCAAGATTAAATGAAATGTCATTATTTTCTTCACGATATTTTTCATACGCAAATCATAATATATCCTCATCACTGTGGCCGCTACGATACGCACTATAAACACTATTGTAATTTGCATTGAAGTGATATGCCTTTTTTTGGTATGGTATTGTGCTAGTGCAATCATATGATACTTGCATTTCTGTTGAGTGTACCTTGAAGACGATTCTCATTGTAGTGGCTAGCAACACGACCCCTGAAAACATCCATGTTCTGATCATTGCCGATGATTAGATCGTCGATGATAGTGACAAATGATCTGGCCAAAATTTCGTCTTCAAACTTACTCCATATTGATCATTTTCTTCTACCCGCAGCGACAGAATCCGCCTTCTCTAATTAACAACTTCAATTGGAGATTCACGGTCGGACACTTGAGTCCTGGAACAAAAGTCGGAGTAAATGGATCACTTTCCATCGGAGATGTAAAAGGCATGTCGGTTGCAGGTGGATTGGATGGATAATTTTGTGGATGTGGATTATATGGATAATTAGGTGGATATGGACCATATGGGTTATTTGGTGGGTATGAATTATGTGGATAATTTGGTGGATATAAAAAATATGGATAATTTGGTGGAGTTTAAGATTTTTGGGAAGAAATATTTTCTAAAAAAATCTAAAAAAACAATGATTATTTTCATAAGGGAAGGTTCAAAGGGTGAAACCTACCTGTCCTATACTGGACTCAACTGTTGAATGTTATCACATACCATGTTTCCATTCATGCGGGGAATTGTTGGATATAGTGTGAATGGAAAGGGAGGAAAGATGCTCCATTGTGAATGAGACTTTAGTCCCACATTAAGAGTTTCTAGTGAATGGAAAGGGAGGTGGATAATAAAGAGATTACATTGCGAATGAGACTTTAGTCCCACATTGGGAGTCTTAAGGCATAATTGTTAATTTATATTGTTTCACAAGGATGATAGTTGTGAATAAATGCAAGGGGAGAGACTCTCTCTCACGCGTGGGTGCGCAGGGGGGAGGGTGCAAATCCAGGGCCCGAAGTTGTGAATAAACTATTGATTGTATATTTATCGGAATATGCACATAACAGCAGTGCATATCAGTTTTATGTTTATGAGTCACAATTACCGAATATACACAAGAATTCGATAATAGAATCGAGAAATGTCTCATTCTTCGAGCATATCTTTTCATATAAGACCCGAGAGGATGCTAGCACTTCAAAACGGGTGGAGGAAATACCAGAGGAAGAAGAAGAGGATAATAAACCAGAGGCAAAATAAGAGAGCTCGGGTGGAAAAATCTTATGGAACAGATTTTATCACTTTCATACTGGAATGTGAGCCCCAAAGCTACTCAGAAACAGTAATGAGGGACCTCACTGGAACGAGGTAATTGCATATGAGATAGAATCTATCTTGCAAAATCACACTTGGAAACTTGTGAATCTATCTTGGAAACAGTAAACTCTTTCCTGTTATGATGGCTGAGCCATCTTTTATGTTGTGAGTGATGTATTATATGTCCCAACTTGTTCGCCGTACAAGGGAGATACTGTCCGATTTTCGAGTGAGCATGTGCCTCTAGGAGCGTGACACGTAGGTTGGTAGATCGGTTGTCCGCCACGTAGGTTGACAGATCGACTGTTTGTCACGCATATTACAGATTGGTTGTCCGCCGTGCAGGTTGACAGATCTATTGCCCTCCACGCAGGTTGTCAGATCTATTGCCCTCCACGCAAGTTACCAGATCGACTGTCCTCCACGCAGGTTGGTAGATTGGTTGTCTGCGGCTCATGTTGGCAAATCGGCTGTCCTCTACGTAGGTTGACAGATCTGTTACCCTCATGTTGGCAGATCGGCTGTCTGCCGCTCATGTTGGCAGATCAGTTGTCCTCTACGTAGGTTGGCAGATCGGCTATCTGCCGCATAAGTTGATAGATTGTTGTTCACCGCGTAGGTTGGCAAATCGATTATTTGGCGAATAGATGGGCAGGTCAGTTGTCTGCCAGTGAAACTGGGTTTGTTGACTCCTCTTGACTTTAACTCATCTCAACCTCACATTCTTGCTTGGAGGGTCCACCAAATCTCTCCGGATCACTATGAATTGCCTACCATTGGAGCAAAGCCAATTAAAAAAAAGGGGAGGCTTGCTGAGCGAAGATCGTAGAAGAGATCACCTCAAATGCAGATTTCTCCCATACCAGATGAAAAGTTTTCTATGGTAGCGGTATCAATTGGGGAGGCACACAGAAATTTAGAATGAGCGGCAAAGAGCAGCACATAGGATACAAGTTTTTTTTCCTATGAATTACAGTTTAAATAGAAAATAGGAGCAAAACTCAGTGCAATAAAAAAGAAATAGTCAAATAGCTAGATTGTGAAACAGATTGCAAACTTATAGTAATTACTGGATACCATACGGATGCACTCCAATTGACTTAAGAGATCACATATGCACACCATTATGAGGCACATGACACCCATTCTGATACTTACATAGAGAACAGAATCCTTAATTTTAAATAGTAGAATTGCCAGGTTAAACCTATAGAAATGTTGGTCTCTTATTAACTTCAAACCCCTGCACCAAACGAATTTCACAATCTTCCCACCATCACTCCAGAATATTTAACTAGATTGTCTCGCTTAAGCTTTACCGTAAACAAAATAAATTACAAACAGGATATTATATATCGTTTTCAGTATTCTAAAGTGGAACTTGGAAGTTCTAAATCAAGGGAATACTTATAACCGCAGGGTGAGATATATACTAATGCAGCACTGACTATACAACTTGCTTAAGTTTGAAAGGGACCATCAACTTCTACTTAATTAATATAATAACAAATCAAAATATACAAAGATGATCTCCACGTCAAAAGCTCGAGTAATGGAACACACAGATAATTGCCATCTCAATTCTCTCCCATTAATTACCTGCAGGCCACTGCTCTTTCTAATGGGATTCGGATGAGAGAGAGAGAGAGAGAGAGAGAGAGAGATCATGATAAATTTCAGATGAGCAAGAACATGAGGTGAGGCTGATATATGCTGCAACAACACTCTCAGTACTCCTCTAGAAAATGATGTTTGCACTCACTCACTCACTCACTCGATTTCTATGAATCTCACTTTTACAATTATCACGCTAGCTCAAAAATGGAATGGCATCTCTCACTTTGCAAAAGCATGAAAGCCCACCGGATGATGATTGAAGACCAAGAATATGCTGCTGCGAGCGATCGATATCTGCATCTCCTTTTCTTTTGTTTACATGTTCTCGCAGTAATCGAGCTTAACATCGTGGGCACCTCCTACTAAAACTTATCATTTTCATGCTGCCGCTGAACTTATCGATCGAGGAGGACAGATGTTCCATGGAGATTGCGATCACACTATTAAAACAGCAACAACTACTCTGTACATTCTGGCTATCTCATTTGGAACCCAAAAAAGAAAAGGCATGGTGATCCGGTGGGAATCCTTTCCCCTAAAAGTGAAAACGATACTTGTTCCGTGATCGTCGTCTCATCCCTGCCCCCATCCAGATCACATCAGGAAGATAATAAGCTCGATATTCGTGGGCCTCCTGCTAATCAGTGAGCCCCCTTTCCGCCGTCCTGCACGCCGTAACCGCCACCTCCCCCTCTCCCCAAAACCGCGAAGCGGCCCCACCTCCGCCTGCCTCGTCATTGGGCGACGCCACGCGTGGGCCCCACCTCCCGCATGCCGTCCGTTTCGATCCACGACAACGTTAAACGCCTCGTCATCATTACGCGCGGCACTGCAACGAACAACCTGCAGCAGCGCCGTCGGGAACGGGTAGCGGCCGCGGTGACGCCGCCGCCACGCGCCCTTTAATTCCGCCGCCTCCTGCGCCGTCGCCCGTCCCATCCTAACAACTGTCGCGCCTTTGGATGAGAGGCCCCGAGAGAGCTACACGTTCCGTCGATCTTACTTCCCTACGCGACTTTCCAGTGGCCGAACAGCTTCTCGCGGGCCCGGTTAATCCATGAACGACAAGGTATAGATGAGTGGGGCGTCGTCTTCCAGTTGGCATAGTGGGCCGGACCGGACCCCTCGGTCGCACGTGCCCGCCTCACGACCCACCGCTTACATATTGCCACGTAAACCTGTCCCAATGTATTAATAGCGAACGTAAGGCGAAGAGCCAGAAGAATCTGATTAGAAAGAAAGAAAAGCATATTGTCACGCGCGGCGGTTGCTATATAACCGTTGGATCACGCCCTTCTTCCCTCGCCTCATACTACTCCCGTTTGATCCCATCCTTAAAACCTCCTCCCGATCGACTCCCACCAACATCTTCCTCGAATGGATTCGCTCCCCGTCCTCGACTCCTATTTGCACCTCGTCTTCCTCCCGACGTCGGCGGCGCTCCCTTCGATGGCCGCTGTCATCGCCGTCGCCCTGGCGGTTCTCTGGTTCCACCCAGGCGGCCTCGCGTGGGCTCTGTCCCGGACTGGCCGATCCATACCTGGCCCCCACGGCGTAGTCCTTGCCCTCTCGGGCTCCCTGGCGCACCGCGTGCTCGCTTCGCTCGCTCGCTCCCTCCAAGCCGCCGACTTGATGGCCTTCTCCGTCGGCCTGACCCGCTTCGTCCTCGCGAGCCGACCGGAAACCGCCCGCGAGATCCTCAATAGCTCCGCCTTCGCGGACCGCCCGGTCAAGGAATCCGCCTACGAGCTCCTCTTCCACAGAGCGATCGGCTTCGCGCCGTCCGGCGAGTACTGGCGCAAACTCAGAAGGATCTCTGCCACCTACTTGTTCAGCCCCATGAGGATCGCCTCCTTCGAACAGCGCCGGATAGAAATCGGGCAGGAAATGATCCTGGACATAATGACGAGCATGGACTCGACTGGGGTCGTCGGTATGAGGAAAACTCTCCACTTTGCATCTCTTAACAACATTGTGATGAGCGTTTTCGGCCAAAGATTCGATTTTGGCAACGGAGAGGGCGCGGAATTGGAAGAACTCGTCAAGGAAGGGTACGAGCTTCTCGGTGCCTTCAACTGGAGCGACCATTTTCCTCTGTTGAGGTGGATGGATCCTCAGGGCATCAGGAAGAGATGCAGGAGATTAGTGGACAGGGTCAATATGTTCGTCGGAAGAATCATAGAAAAGCACCGTCGAAGGAGCTGGGTACTCGATGGGGTCGTGTCCAATGATGTAACTGACGATTCCTTCGTGGATGTGTTGCTAAAGTTGCAGAGAGAAGAGAGTCTCTGTGATTCCGATATGATCGCTGTCCTCTGGGTGAGTTATAAGTCCACAGTGATCAGATTGTTTCGATATATATATGCCAATCTAATTTGAATTCATTTTGTTACAGGAAATGATCTTTCGAGGAACGGACACAGTGGCCATCCTCCTCGAATGGATCATGGCGAGAATGGTCCTGCACCCAGATATACAGCACAAGGCCCAATCGGAGATCGACTCCGTCGTGGGCTCCTCGCGCCGGCCAATCTCCGACTCCGACGTACCTCGCCTCCCCTATCTCCAATCCATCGTGAAGGAAACTCTGCGGCTGCACCCGCCGGGTCCCCTGCTCTCCTGGGCGCGCCTCGCTATCCACGACACCCACGTCGGCGACCACTTCGTCCCCGCCGGCACCACCGCCATGGTGAACATGTACGCGATCACCCACGACGAGAGCGTGTGGGACGTCCCCGAAACCTTCAAGCCAGAGCGGTTCATGGAGGAGAGCGTGAGCGTGCTGGGGGTTGACCTGAGGCTGGCGCCATTCGGGTCCGGCAGGAGGGTGTGCCCGGGGAAGGCCCTGGCTCTGGCCACCGTCCACCTGTGGGTGGCACAGCTGCTTCAGCGCTTTGATTGGGTCCCTGCCGGCGAGAATGGAGTGGACTTGACCGAGTGCTTGAAGATGTCCATGGAGATGAAGAACCCTCTGGTTTGCAGGGCCTTGCCAAGATCCAAATGAGACTACAACTAGCTAGCTAGCGCTAGCTAGCTAGGTAGGTAGGTTAATCAAGCACCAGCCTAATTTTGCAACAGTACCTTGTAGATAGATACTACGGAGCCGTAGCTAGATACTAAACAAATAAAGCTTCCCGCAGTATCCATCTATACGAAGCATGGTTGTAATATAGTTCTGTTTGAAATATATAAGTTTGTAGTGTGCCCAACTTCATATAAATCTTTTGAATAGACAAGAGATATTCGAGTTTAATAAGCATGCAGCTGGTTCCATTCTTAATCTTAATATACCATTAGTGGGAAAATTAGATATTTAATATCAACTAAAAAAATTTAATATAAATCTATACAAGTTGAATAACATGTGATATTTAGGGGCGGATTTAGAATTGTAAATTTGTGAGGGCTGCATATTAAGTGACGTAAATAATTATTATAATAATGTCTTTCCTAATTTTTTAAAAAATATATGATACATATTTAGTTGAAATTTGAGAAATAAAATAATTTTTTTTTTAATTTAGTCATCCAAGTGATTTGAACCTTGATGTGAGTTAAAACAAAAACTTAACTTACTATTAGACTAATTCTAAATATATCTTTATGAAGGAGTCAAATAATATATATGCTATGAAAATAAAAAATTTTATACTAAAAAAATAAAAATTTATATATAAAATTAATGTTATTAAAAATTTGGGGACCATAGCAGCATTTGATGATTCATATTTAAAACAATTTGTAAAGGAAAATGCAATTCACTTGGGATTAATTATACTGAACTGTCTACCAATCAGAAAAATATATCTTGCATTAGTGGTGCCACATCATATTCCAAACATCACTTCAATCCACTAGACGTAGCAAGTTTCTAATCGACATCATCAGAATTTTCGTACCCTCTCAATATTTTTAAATTCTAATTTTCTAATCGACATCGTCAGAATTCAACCAACTTACTCGAACTCGAACTCAAACTCAAACTCGAACTTAGGCAAACTAATGAATCACATCGTCTCCTTTGGTTCTAGTCCAGCCAAAACAAAACTTATCTAGGCATTTTATACCTACAACTTAACACCAAAAGAGAATATATTGATGTGTTTTCTTTTTGTTTATTTTATTTTGATTTTTGATCCATCTCTTCCCCATTCAACGTTTAATTCATCTCCAATTTCTAGATCCAACATCAGTGATATATAGCTTTATAGACTTTTCAATTGTGATATCTCTTTTATGTTGGCATGCACATTTGTACGATACTCGTGCACTGTTAAAAGTCACCTCTAGATTTTCTCTGAGCTGTTCTTTGCTATCCAATGATTGAGGGATAAGCACCCAATTATGGATCGTGTCATATCACCATGGAATATTAATTTACACCTCTTCAAAAGTTATACAACTTTCGATATTTGCCACTCAGCAAAGAATATCTGTGGAACGTGGATTTATATTGAATATCCTAATTAACTATCCTACAACCTCAAAGATTAAAGCACTTTGTGATCTTTATATATATATATATATATGTATTTATATATATGCTTCACTTTAACCGCCCTTATCTCTTATTCATCCTCCACTCCCAAGTAGGTTCCGGTTATGTGGTTGACAACCATAAAATTTAAGATATGGGAATCTCTTCAATATTGACCATTGACTAGGTTTGAAAGCTAGGGAATTATATTTAATTTGTCTCATGGTTTTGTGATCGAGAAGTGTCTTAATGATCGATCGTGTGAGCAAAAGGTTTTGTCCCTAAGTGAATAATTATGCACTAATGAGCAAAAGGTTCTAGCTAGGCAAGTAGCACTAAGAGAAGAGAGCTAGTGATTAATAATAATATATAATCACTTTCTAAGCCCATTCAGTGATATATGGGAAGACAAGATGTAACATATTAAAGAGAAACTAGGATATGTCAAAAAAAGAGAGAACAAAGAATATTTATCAATGGGCAAAAGAATATGCACTTGATTCGAGAAGTGACAGTCTATAAAGCTAATCGATTTAGTTATTGATTAGGGACTAATTCGTGCGGTTAGATGGTAGTAATAGAAAAGCTAATCTCCTCCAGAATATATCTACTACAAAGTGATGAAAGAATAATCTATATAAGATTAGCTTTTGGTAAATTATTTAGTCACTGGAAGCATTAATTCATTATATAATTCAGGTTCCAACCAATTACCTTTGCATGATAGCAACCATTAATATATATAATCTGAGTCTTCTAACTAATCTACTAATTTTGAAGGAAGAATAACAATAATGGTGGTAGATCGAACCAATTAATTTAATTTAATTCCTCAAACACAGAGTTAGTCCATTGGTGATCTTTGTTCATATATTCTCTCATTAATTATTTATGGAGCTAGGTTTCGAATAATTAAATACGATCCGTGAAACTTGCAGTACTGGAAATTAATGAGGGTGATCGAAGATCGGCAAGAGGGGGGTGAATTGTCCCTGAAAATAAAAACTCAATTCTTTTGTCTATCATTGATAAAGATGTTAGTTAGATAAAAATAACATAAACAAATAAAGCAAACAGTAAATAAAGATGCAATCGTATTTTACTTGATTTGCAATCGGAGAGGTTGCTAATCCAAGGTTAAATATGACTCAATTCTTTGAATAAAACTCCTTTGGCGGAGAAGCCTCTTACACGTGTAAAGCTCAAAAAAGAAAGAAATATTACACCAACTAGTTTGTTGATGTTTGAAATGAATGGAATGAATGAAACTGAGCTTTGAGGGGTCTATTTGTAGCCCCGATCAGAATTATCCGTTTGCTGACGTGACACTTATAGGGCGCCGAGAGCTCTTGGGCGCCTGACACATGGTCTAACGCTTATCTAAAAGCAACGTACGCAAACGACTAAGATTAACCTCTCGGGCATCTGATAACATAGGGGCACCCGAGTGCTCGGGCGCCTAGTACTCGAGCGCTCGACAGCCCAGGTGCCCGTATGCTCACTGGCACCCGACAGTGGCTGTTTTGGTCAGCAAACCACTGACCACTCTCTAGCTTAACTTTCAGGTTTCTTGGGTGATTTCTGGCTAATCGGAGTTAGACTTACCCGAACTCGACTCTGGCCTTTCGCCCCTCGAGCGTCATTCCTCCCGGCTTCTCGTCGCTCGGACGCCGCGCGCGTCCTTCTCGCTCCACCGGCGTACTCTTCCGCAAAGCTCCACGTCCCTTGGATGCACCGAGCCCGTCGACTCCCTTTCCGTGTCATCCTTCTCGACCGCTGCGTCTTCCGCTCGACTTCTTGTGCTCCTAAGTTCCTGTACACTTAGACACAAGAATTTAAAACATCATGACTAACTAAATAGGTTGACTATCAAAAAAAAAAAAAAAAAAAAAAAAAAAAATAAGACATTAAAACACTGATCTCCGGCTAGATCCTAGGCGATAACTATAGCACATGAGGATTGTACCTTATCATAATTTTTTTCAAGGGCAATCCTGGAGGTTTCAGAGACCGAGTGTTCGATTATCAGCCGATAAACTTCCGTGAGGCCAGGCCGGTCGTCCGAGGTTGGAAAAACCTCGTTAATCATTAAAGCACAATTGATATATAGATCATCTAGAGCAAGTGAGGATTACTTAACTACCATGCTTTGCTTAATTTATATGTTGGACCAGCTCTTGGATCCAACCGGGCCAAATTTAACATGAATTATTGATAATTGGGTCGACATGGACTTGTTAGCTTTAGATTGGAAATGAACGTCCACTTGTTAACTTATTGCTGAAATATCTGTGTAGTTCAAAAAAATATTTTCTGTGCCAATTCAAGAGATGTACTAGCTAATTCCACAGTGCGATGAATACAGTGTTGATTCTGAAATGCATGATTGGAGGATGATCCGATCCAGGGACATGTGCTTGTGTCTGAAAGACAGATTACAAAAACTCGAACCGCCTTCTTGTTCTCACGAGCCAAATCATTTTGGTTTTGTCTGGATGTTCTGCACTTGCACTGACCAAAGAAAAATCCAGTAAGCACTGTTTTTCGTTTTTTTTTTCTTTACTTGGACGCCAACACGTATAAGGACAGTTTGGGAAAACTTTTAGTTATGTAAAAAATAATTCGTATAAAGATTATTTTAAAGTTACTAAGAAGTAAAAGTATAAAATATTTAAAAATAAAAGTCAAAAATTAATACAAGATAAAATTTGAGTGTTTAATAATTAATTATTTTTAAGCTTAATTTTTAATTAAATAGTAATAATATTGTTAAATTATATAAATTATTTTTTAATTATTTAAATATAATTTTGATATCATGTTTATATAATTATTATTATTATATTTTGAATATTGTATCAAAATTATTTTTTATAACATGAATGTTTGAAAAATATATATATAATATTATATATATATATATATATATATATATAATGATAAAATTTATATAAATACACAAAAAAATGTATAAAAAATTCTGAAAATATAAATTATATAAAAATAAAAATTATTATCTAAAAAAATATGGTGGCAATCATATAAAATGATAAATTTATTAAGGATACAAATGTCAACTTTTAATTTTAGACCATAAACAAATAAAAATACAAAAGAAAAGTATCAAATTCTTACTTTTAGCTTTAGACCTCTTCACCGCTTTCTAGTACTACGATCCTGGGTTTGACTGAAACCGACTAACTAAGTCAATATCATAACTTACATCAGGATGTGTACATTCAACATCCATCCAATCAAACATAGAAGACAAACATAAGATGGAATTATTGAAAAAGAAGAACACACAATACAGGGGCGAAAGGTGTATTTCATTTATGGGTAAAGCTTACCTTGATGATTACATTAAAAAAAAATACAGAAAACAAGTACCATGGAGGTATATACAACCATTCAAAAAAAAGGAAGTAGGAGATGAGTACATATTCACATTTGAAGTACAGTTACTAAGCTCAATCGAGGATGATGAGAACCATGCCTCTCTTTCGCCCGAGCTCTCTTTCATTGTTGGGACTTTTCTTAGCCCCGTCACCTCCTCGTAGACGCTGCCACTCGTCCCTTCGTTGATAAAGATTATTTGACAAAAGCTACGAGATACTAGACAGAGACTACCAGAGATGAGAACAAAAAGAGATATGCTGAAAGTATAGAAGAAGGCAGAAGAAAAATACACTACTCACAAGTTTGGAGTACAGAAGGAAGTAATACAAACACATGGCTTGGAGTATAGAAGGAGATAACACAAAAAAGTACTTCATTCAAAACTTTGGATTACATCTGAGGTACATTTGAAAGCAAAAAAAAAAAAAATACAAGGAAGAAATACACACACAGAGACATACACACACACACACACACACACACTAAAAGACAACGCAGGTTCGGGAAGAGCCCCTATAGTTCTTTGTACTTGGCGGGGAGCTCATCCCAAATCTGACCAATGCTCATGAAGTTCAGGTCTACATTCGGCTTCAACACTTTGACCTTCTAGAACTGCTAGATGACACCATTAAAACCTTGTTTTAGGCGCTTTAAGACCTGTCCAGCCAAGATGTCGTCGAACTCGTCGGATTGTAAGAACCTGACCTTGAGCTCTGCTGTAGATGCAATCATGCCCTAAATGAGAAGTTTCGATGATTGACAGTTGCTTAAGTTTAAGCTAATATATTGGATCTAACATTGAAATTTAGTGTGCAGTAATGTAAGAAGTCCAAGGAATGGTCGGGAACCGGATTCTTGGCATGAAGACCCAGAGTTAAGGAAGCTCCAGGCAAGAAGTCCAAGGGATGGTCGGGGACGGAACTTTTGGCATGAAGACCCGGAGTTGAGGAAGCTCCAGGCGTGAAGTCCAGGAAACGAGAGGTTTCGTTGGCACAAGGTAATTTGATCGATTGAGAACAACTCAAAATGTTTAGGGTTGAGAATCCTAAATTTGAGCGTATCAATCAATCAGGCAATCGATTGGAAGATGACCAATCGATTAGTGAATCGATTTAGGACGATTCTATGCGAAAACAGAATGGTCCCTAATCGATCAGTCAATCGATTGGGATCCCTTTAATCGATTGATGAATCGATTCAGGGTGATTCTGTGCGGAGACAGAATGCTCTGTAATCGATTGGTGAATCGATTACGAGATGTTCTGTGTGTAAACAGAACGCTCCGTAATCGATCATTCAATCGATTCAGAAGCCCTGTAATCGATTGGTGAATCGATTATGAACTATTCTGTGCGCAAACAGAACGCTCCGTAATTGATCATTCAATCGATTCAGAAGTCCTGTAATCGATTGGTGAATCGATTACGAGTTGTTCTGTGCGCAAACAGAACGCTCCGTAATCGATCATTCAATCGATTCAAGATACCAATCGATTAGCCAATCGATTCAAGTTCAAAATGGCGTAATCTCAACCGTTCATCCGATATCCGTACTGTTCAACGGCTACTTGGTAATTGATTGGGGGTTTTCGCCAATCGATTCATGACGCAGAGAAGACCGTTATAAGCGGGTGACCAAGCACAAACACGACAATTGTTCCATTGCAATCTCTGCTAGGGTTTTGGTACTCCAAGTTCTCTGCTCAAGCTCAAGTTTTCAACACCTTCTTCAAGCAACCAAAGGAAGGAGAAGCAAGCCTAGTGTGTAATACTTCTTTGTCTTCTTCTTCTTTGTGCTGTTCTTTGGTGAAAGCTTTCAAGGGTGTTGTAAAAGAGTTTTTTCACCCTCGGTGTTGTTCCGAGAAGGAGGTTTCATAGTGAAATCTATGATTGCTGGTGTGGACCCTTGGATTAGTCATCTCAAGGAGGTGGAGACCAAGTAAACCAAAGTGTTAGCATTGAATTTGGAGGTGTTTGGCTTTTAATCTCTGCTGTGAAGAAGAAAAATCAATTGAAGAGAGCTATTCACCCCCCCTCTAGCTTTACCGATCCTCAACATCTGCCTCGGCCTCTGCCTGTCTGGATGCTTCGGCAGCCTTGCGTTGTTGCAGTTTAGCGACGGCTTCATCCTGAGCAGCCTTCAGTCTGGCCACCTCAGAGAACATCCGATCTCGATCTTCCAAGGCTTCCTTGAGCCGCTCTGAGGTGGCCAACAACTCCGAGTTGGCCCGAGCGACGTCCTCCTGTAGGTTGGATATGTGAGTAGCAGCCGCCTCTATCACAACTGTTGGGTATGGCTTGGCGGGTTTCCTAAGCGAATAGTCAGTCGATCCGAGAGATCTCTCCATGTCTACGGATTAAAAATTAATCCGAATGGAAACCCGTCTCCCAACGACCATCTCGTGTCGTATCGAACGATCCAAATTACAACTTGGTCAATTACCAAAATCGGCCTTGTAATTTGTATGACCGTTCGACTGCGGAAAAGGCGACGAGTTGATCGCCGACTTTTGTGTTTATGGTCGGGGTCCAGTTAGTTAAATATTGGCTATGATACAAAATCAAAATAATTAGCTAACTTACATAAAATGACGATGCAAATGAATAAGGCACAAATAAGAACGAAAGGAGCCAAGGAAGAATTATACCTTCCATTACCTTACGATCTTTACCGTATGACCCTCCCCTCTTGTACGTCGTGTGGGCGACGATCTACCAAGACCCGTAGTCATCAAGTCGATCCCTTCTCCTTGTACTGACCATGCCCTAATCAAAGAGATGCCGCCAACCACTCTAAGAAAAAAAATAATTCAAATACAAACTCTACTAATCCTTTCCTTAACGGCTGACGCCAACATTACTTGAGAAGTCCAATCTACATGGGTAAATTTTCTCCCATCTATCCAAAAAAAGTTGCCGTTCTAACTCCTCCAAAATTGCCGTGGTAATTTTTTACTGTTTTCTTCAGGAAATTATCAATTTCCTTTTTGCCTCAAAGCAATTGCCGTACGGCAATTTGCCACATGCTTCTAGCAAATTGCGGCAATTCCTGCTCCCATTTGATACAATCAATTGCCAATTGCCAATTGCCATTTGCCATTTGCCATTTGCCATTTGCCAGGCAGTGAGGCAAGCCATTGCTAATTGCCGTGAGGTAAGCCATTGCTCAAGCGCCTCAAATTGCGTGAGACAATTTTCTGCTTGCATCGATTGCAGCGGAGGAGAAATCGAACAGCTTCTTTCTTAACGGGAGTCGACGCCGCACTCAACCCGTGAGAGGGAGGGAGAGAAAGAGGGAGAAAGAGGGGAGAAATTTAGGGTACGTTTCGTTTGTTTTATTTTTTATTTTTATTTTCTAAAAAATTATATTTTTTTATTTTTTGGAAAATAATTTTCTTTCATTCTCTAATTTTTCAGAAAACGCTATATCTTTTTCTAGAAAACAAGACTGGAAAATACAAACCAAACACGTTTTCCAGAAAATCGCATTTTCTAAAAAAAATGAAAATGAAAAACAAGTCTACCAAACGCCTCCTTAAAGTTTTCTAGTGTCCATTGGATCAACCATCCAAAGAAAAATCAACTTGGTTTCATGTCACATGGAGGTATAACAGGGCTACGGTAGGGACTATGAGGAGGAGTTGGATCTTGGCCTGCTAATAGATCAAAACCCGATCCATTAATGAGGAATCATTCCACTAAAGGATCCCCATTGAATTACCTCACCAACACTCATATTTACATATGGGCTCCACTTATTACGAATCGTTCATCCCCCATGTTTAAGATATCGAATACCCCTTAATTAATTTAAATTACTAACAATTCTAATTAATTAACCTCTGGATCCTTGACTAGTATCACTCGACCTTATCATCATGCCGGATCAAATCCACATGCAGGGTTTAGCATGACGAACCTTTCGAGCTCATCAAGGGGGCATCATCAACCCGACTCACCAGGACACGGATTCCGTCAATAATCAACAACACATCATATTATTAATATTATCTCCCAACTTACCGGGTCTATCGATCTAACATAATAGATCTCGCCCATTGGCAAATCAAAGAAATAATAATTAATAATATATGTCTGTTATTATATCAGGATTAAGGGATCGTACTCCATAATAAAATCTGAGGTCCTATCCAATTATCGAGTCAGTACAAATTGGATAACCTCGGATTTTTGTCCTGCTCAATGTACTCAAAGCACACTAGTGTAATTTTATGGTCAAGACCAACCACACCTAATTACACTATAACCATTCCGATGGTTTGTCCAATTTCATCTCGGCTGTGAGCTTCTACTTATACTAGGCAAGGAACTGATAACATGATCTTCCATGTAACATCATATACCATGTTATCTACAATGCGTAGTAAAAGACTTTATGCATATACTAATATAAATAGGCACCTAGTGTAGTTGTGATTCTTTTTCAAAATGAAGATGTTCATGTAAAGAAATCATGTCTTTCATTATACACATCTAACAACAACTTCTTTCTTGGATAGCTAGTTCGCCTGCTCTTGGATTCGACGATTCAAGACTTCTACAGATGACTCCAGAATGTGGACGTCCCCGGATAGCATCTTCTCCCGGGATTGGAGTCGCTCCCGCCCTTGGGCCAGGTGACGCACGTCCTCTTAGAGGTCTGTCACCCTCTCTGACAGTAGTCGTTCCCGGTGGTGAGTGCTCAGGAGGGGTGCTTCTGAGGTCTACAGAGCGTACAAGTAGTGGTCTACCTTAACACGGGGATCTCTGTTGACCTCCAGTTGCATCCGACCCCCCTCCTGAGCTCGGAAGACCTTTGCCTTCATCTTGGCCACCTGTTAGTGCAAGGGCTCGGTCTCCTGCTCAGGAGACATCAACGGGCCCAGGGCGAGACACTCAGAGTCTTGTTCAAGCTGGCGACAACCCAAACTGAAGGCACCCCTCTGAGGGTGTGACGTGGTCCTCAGTGCTCCTCAACACAAGTCCCCCGCTCCGGGGGGATGACATTCTGGGAGTGGACCCGGAGCCGTGAGGAAGCTGGGGTAGGAGACGCGGTGGGGAAGCTAATACACGGGAGGGACCGGGCGCCATCGTCGATGTTGGAGGACGCCTCGTCAATCGGGCCTATCCCCATTGGCAGTTCCTTGAGTAAAACTAGCTGGCAGCCCACAGTTGCTGCCTTTTCAACCGCTTCTACCTTGCGGCGTAGACGGGGTGCTGGTGAGCAGGGGCTCGCTTGGGCTCACCCCCTTGCCCTTAAGGCTTCTGTAGGCGTCGGGGACTCCGGGATGGATCTCAGCCTCACCTGTCGATGCCGCAGTAGTAGGTGACACCCCCGAGTAGTGCGTGGAGAGAGGAACAGTATCCTCATCATCCGTCACCACTCTGGTCGGGCGAGTTATTTTTCGTGGATGCACCGAAGGGACCACAAGCTTCCATCTGTGGTCTTCGGGCGCGTTTTCTTCCTCCACCCCTCCTCGATGGGCAAGATGAGGCGTGGCCGCTTGACAAGCGGTTGGTTGCCTTCCCCGTAGGTGGTCGGCTCACCTTCCCAGTGGGCTTTGGAGTCGCCACCGTAGCCTGAGCTGGCAGGGCTTTGTCGCCTTCTCCCTCCACAATGAGAACATGAGACGGAGCAATCTCCTGAATGCTAGAGGGCTTGACAGTGTTCTGCTCCACGCTGGGAACTTGCTCGAAGCCCTCGGATGACTCGCCTGTGGAGGAAGGAGCAGCTAGAGGAGGGGTCAAGGCTTGTTCATTGGCTAACTCCAATTTGAGGAGCTTGTTCATCGCTCGGGACAACATGATGTTCTCTACAATACAAAAACAATAAGACATCAGTTAGAATCAACAAGCATGTAATAATAAATAAACTTACTGAGGCTGCGGCTAAGGCTGGTGACTTTGGGACTGATCCCAGCCCGGTACAATAGCTCCTCGCAGAGGGGGGGTCATGAAATTCCATCCCGGCCAGAATACTTCTGGCCCGCTGGTATCCGGGATCTTGCTGGAATCGCCCAGGTCGGGTGGCGAGGGTAGATCCTCACGCCAATGTATCGGACAAAATGGGCGCTCTGCGAGTTGGATGAAGAGGAAGCGCTCCTTCCATCCCTTATGGGAGGAAGGGAGGCTGCCAATGAAGGAAGAAGAAGAAGATGGAAGGTGAATGAAACTTACGCGTCGAGAAGAAACCCTAGCGAAGGAGGAAGTTGGTAGACGGCGGCGTGATGTGCGAGCTCTGATATTCGACAATGCGGGAAGGCAGGACGACTCTTTCGTGTTCTCTTTTATAAGGATGAAGCCGCCCTCATATGAGCAATCGAGGCGTGGCACATGGACGGTGATGTCTGCCCATCTCGAGGCGTCGCCACCCTTTATGACCATCGGTTGGTATGACCTTGCGGCACGTGTCAGAAGGAGATTGCGAAGAAAAGATTCGTTCACGTGGCGATGCCTTACTAGCTGAAATGTCTCCTCGCCATTAAGAGACTCCGTGCGCTTTTAATGAGTAATAGACAACTATTATTGCCTTGCCTCAAAATTCACAGGGACTTTTGAACTAATTCAAAGGATCACCTCGGGCCGAAGGATGAATGTTTCGATTCCTCGGACCCGACAAGCCGCCAAGAGAGAAGAAATGATAATATGGGCACCACAAATATGTACCTTCTCTCGTTATACCAGCAGCCTAATCAGTCAACCATACTTCCTTCGATTAGACTTGAAAGGGGGACTTGTGATGGGGATAAGCATCATGGGATGGACACGTGGCGCGAGGAAGCTCTATGGCAGAGCCCGCCAAGCCAGAGCTCCAAGATCAGACCGAGACTATCTCGGAGAGTAGATCCGAGCCCCGAGGTTAGACTGGCCATCGGGCTCCCAAGACCACCTCGGTAGAACAGATCAAAGTCCCCGAGGTCAGACCGAGGGTCAGGCTCCTGAGACCATCTCGGTCTCAGACCGGCCATCGGGTTCCCGAGACCACCTCGGGATAGCAGATCAAAGCCCCCGAGGTCAGAACAAGGGTCGGGCTCATGAGACCATCTCGGTCAAACAAATGAAGGCCCTGAGGTTAGCTTGAGAGACGAGACTCCGAGACTGACTCGGAAGAGTAGAGTCCAAAGATCAAAATAGGAGTCAGAATGTCTGACGTCAAGTAGCTATTCCTCTTTCTAAAACAGGAAAGTCATCGGATGATTATTGCCCGCAACGCTTTGCAATTAAGACCTTAATAATCGCAATGGTCGTTACCAAAAGATAAAATGTCTATCAAGTAACTGATGATTAAGGACGTGGAGGAGAACGTGAGGACACGTGTGACCAAAACCTCAGGTATATAAGATGTCTTAGCATCCATGTGAGGGGGTAAGTTTTTCGTATTTAGAGCAAATTCTGATTCCTCGTTGTCCTCCGAAAAGGGATAAGACTTCTGACTTGAGCGTCGGAGTAGACTCCGCCGGAAAATCTTCCGGTGTGTTCCCATTAACGCTCGTGTTAATCTTACAGGGCGCAATCGAGTTCTCCCCATCATCATCCTCATGGGTTACACTTTGATGACTCGCCATCCGTATCGTTCCCTTCCGGAACAGCCTGCATTACTTCTAGTAATAATTTATCCTTCTAAAACATTATCTGTGAGCCTAGTTATGATCGATCTAATGTCATTTATAATCCAAGTGAATGATCCATAATAATATAGTCAGTGTTCCAACCTTCAAATTTTACTCATAATACCCTAAACAATCAAACATTTAAAGCTTTCTATAATCAAACATTAATAATTTTAATAATTAAACATTTAAAAGTAAAATATAATCAAATGTTAATGATATCCTAAGTAATTTTAGTAAACAATTCTGTTTTCTATAACCAAACATTAATGATTTTTAATAATTAAACATTTAAAACTTTTATAATTAAACATTAATTATTTTTAATAATAAAACATTTAAAAGTAAAATAAAATCAAACATTAATGATATATCCAAGTTAAAATCTCTATTATTTTCATATACAGGTGGATTATAATGAACCAAACGAGAGTTTTTTTTTTTTTGACTAAAGTAATAATAATCATTTTAATATAATATATACTGATCTTTTTTTTTAAAGTACAGTACTATTTATAGGCTATAGCAACCCCATCCTTTATTTTTAATAATCAAACATTAATTATATATTTTAAGGCATTTTAACCGACAATTCTATTTTACTATGTAAGCATGTTTTCGAATTATTAGACTATTTATAACAAATAAAATATTTACTTTATGACATGAATTTACAAAGAAACTATTAATGATATATTATTTTTTAATAATTAAACATTAATAATTAAATATAATGAAACATCAATGATATATCCACGGAAATTTTAGCAAAAGTTTTGATTTTACAAATAAATACTCATGAATTTAATTAAATCTGCAAATTCAAATAAAAAAATGAACTTTGATCCTGTCGAAGAGCGAAGATCGGTTCTCTCTCGGATGACTCGATCTAACCAAGCCGACCCGGTCTGCTGTAGTTTGGGAGGTCGGACTAAAACAGAGCTCTCAATGTAGTGGAGTGGTTGCAAAGTGGCAGCGATCCCCTCTTCGGAGCAAGAGGAGGGGTTTATATAGGGGAAGGGGAAAGGTCTCACTCGTGCGGGATGTCACATCTCACTAAAGATTAGTTAGGGATTAAGCTAAGTGAGCGGTGATGTGAGGCTGACACAGCAGTCTGCCACCCTGTGATCCTACTTCTAATTAATTGCTGGGCGGCCACGTCAGACGACGACCACGTCTCTTAACGGAGAGTTTTGACGGAGCCCTTCGAGGGGTGAGACTCAAAAACTCGACCTCGGGAGGTCGGCCTCGAGAGCTCGGCTTCTATTGCTCGACCTCGAGAGGTCGGCTTCTATCGCTCGACCTCGGGAGGTCGGCCTTGAGAGCTCGGCCCCGATCGCTCGACCTCGGGAGTTCGGCCTCGAGAGCTCAGCCTCTATTGCTCGACCTCGAGAGATCGGCTTCTATCGCTCGACCTCGGGAGGTCGGCCTTGAGAGCTCGGCCCCGATCGCTCGACCTCGGGAGGTCGGCCTCGAGAGCTCGGCCTCTATCGCTCGACTTCGGGAGGTCGGCCTCGAGAGCTCGGCCCCGATCGCTCGACCTCGGGAGGTCGGCCTCGAGAGCCCGGCCTCTATCGCTCGACTTCGGGAGGTCGGCCTCGAGAGCTCGGCCCCGATCGCTCGACCTTGGGAGGTCGGCCTCGAGAGCCCAGCCTCTATTATCCTTGAACCAGGTTGAACCGGGTTTTTCTCCGACAGGGCTCTCGTCCCTGGTAAAAAGAACCGTTTGCCCCGATCACAAGCCTCCCCTTCAAGTCTAGTCGAAGGAGGCGTCAAGTCCGACTGACTAGGCTCCCAGCCCGGTTGGCCTGACTCCTTTCCCGATCTCCCGCGCGTTCCTTGTACTCCGAGTTAGTCTCCCGCGCGCCCGACCTCCCACTCAGTTATTCATCAATGTCTTGACCACGCGTCAGCTGCTGAATGGATGCCTCCAGTATCGAGGCGTCGCGGGCACGGCTTCGTTTGGCGTTCGCGAGAAGCTTCAGGGTGTGGGGAATCGCGCTAATCGGACGGTGGAGATCGGAGCCCGCCATTTCTTTCCTCTCCATCCGACGGTCTTGGTTGGCTAGCCGATAGTATAAATAGGCTGCTCCCTTCATTTCATTCTTCCTCACTTTGCCTCTCACTTCTTTTTTCGTTTTGTCCGACCTCCTCCGCCTGACCTCCTTGAGCTCCGGCGAACAGTGTTTCTGGCGATCAGCACCTTGCCCCGAGCCCTAACACTAGGTATTCTTCTCTCTGTCTAAACCTTTTTCTGCTAATTCCCGAGTCAGACCTCATGGCTGGCTCATCTTCTACGCCCGGCTCATCCTCTGCGCCCGAGCCGTGGTATACTACTACCCGGTCGACCTTGAGTCTAGGGTCTCTGGAAACCCTCCGCCATGATTATCGCATTCCAGAAGATCATGTTTTCGCCCTCCCCTCTCCGGACGACCGACCTAATCAAGCCCCGGTGAACTACTTTACTATTTTTAAGGATCATCTTCTAGCCGGCCTGCGATTCCCTTTGCATTCCTTTATTACAGAGATCTGTCAGTATTTTCAGGTGTCCCTCTCCCAACTAGCCCCGAACTCGATTCGGATTCTATGTGGCGTTGTAGTTATCTTTGAGTCCTTCCGAGTTCCCCTGTCTCCTAGGATTTTCCATCTCTTCTATTCCCTTAAGATGCAAGAGCCCGGGTGTTTCTTTTTCCAGGCCAGGATCAACACCGCCTTTCTAGACAAGGTTCCATCTTCGAACAAGGGGTGGAAATCCCATTTCTTTTACATAAGCACCTTCCCGCCTGCGTCCTGGCCTCTTGCTTGGCTAGAGGCATTGCCTGACCACCCCGCTGCTCCCCGAAGGTATCGCGCTGACCCCGGCTTTCGGTCAGCCTTCTCTAAAATTGGAGGACGCCGTTTTCACGTCGGCAAATTGTTGAGCGAGGCCGTGCTCTACATTTGCCGACTGAGTCAAATTCCCGCCAGACTGCCCGGCACTTATGGTAAACTTCCCTTCTTATTTACGACTCTTTTAATGCTAACTAAAACTTTTTTCTGACTTGCAGCTCAGGCCTTGATGGACGCCCTCATGGATAAAGAGATAGCCCTGGCGGACGAGGCATTGAACACTCGGGCAGCTGAACTACTGGCCCGCCGAAATGCAATCCCGGCGAGGGTGGCACCAGTCCCCGAGCAACCGGGTCGGGCGGAGAGCGATCCAGACTTGGAAGTGTTAGGCCAAAGCGTTGCGGCAGACCCTCCCGAGGTCGGTGCGGAGGGCGAAAGGCAGACGGTTGTTGCGGATCCGTCCTCTTCCAATGCGCCCAAAAAGAAGAAAAAGAAACGCCTTCGAGAAGCTGCTTCTTCTAGCACTCCTGCGACTCAAGCTCAACCTGAGAGCGCGTTGGAGCTGTCTGCTCCCCCACCCAGTCGAATAAGGATCCGACTGTCGACTTCCCGCTCGGCCTCTCCTCACCCGGGAACCTCAGCCCCATCCTCCAGCGCGGCTCCGCCCGGGGTCTCTCTGCCTAGACTGAGCGCCTCCCGACCAGCGGACTCAGCCACCAGTCCTGTCCCTATTCCTCCGGCGGGCGCTGTTGATACGGTTAGTGAAGAGGCGGCCGCTTCTCTTCTGGCCATGCACGACCTTCCTCGAGCTCTGGTAGAGGTGCAACTTCCATCCGAGACTTCTCTACTTCGGATGGTCGAGCCCCAGCCACTTAACCTCCACGGGCACCTGACTGCTGCTTGGGATCATGGCCTGGCCTTAACTGAAGGGCGAAGTCCTTTTAGCCTGGCTGATAACTTTGCCATGGACTTGATCAAGGTATTCCTTTTCCTAACCTTCGCCCTTTTCCATTCTTCTCTTATATTATCCGTTTTTGTATAGCTGTGGGTCGGGGGTCAAGCGGTCACCAAGGCCCTGGTCACGAATGTTAGGGAGCGCCGGGCGGCCGAGTACAAGATAGAGAGTTTAGAACGTCAACTGACTCAATGTGCTCTCCCGACCGGCGACGAGGGTCGGGCCCGACTCCTTAATGAAGTAATTTTCCTACGAGCGCAATTATCAGAGAACAACATCAATCTGGAACGGACGCATGAGGTGCTGGCCGCATCAGGCCGCCAACTCGATGAGCTCGGCACTCGGTTGGAGGCCGCCGAGGCCACAAAGAAGACTGCCCTCGCTAGCGAAGTCCGGACTCGTTCTGACCTGGACCGAAGAATCCTCGAGGTCCGCGACTTACAGCAAAAGCTGCGGGAAGTACTCACCACTCACCAGCGGGCCCTCCGGGACAAAGATACCGAACTTGCAACCTTGAGGGGTAAGGCGACCGAACTCCAAGCTCAGCAAGAAGCCTTTCAGGCTTTAGAAGCACGGTTGGTAAGCAAGGAGGCAAGTCTGTCGGCCAAGGACGCCCAACTTAAGGAGCGAGACGCTGAGGTGGCCCGCTTGCAGAAAGAGCTAGCCGACTTCAAGACCGGGGAACCAGCCCGGATCGAACAAGCTAGATTGGCTTACATTCAGTCCCAGCCCTTCCGGAAGGAGGTGACCCAGAAGATCGTGGGTATGATGAGACATGGGGCAGAGGGCGCACTGCAACAACTACTGGAGGCCGGTCATCTCCCTCCTGACACGCTTCCCAACGTGGTGAGTCTATCCTTGATCAAGGCCTCACTCCCTCCTGACGCCTTCCCAAAATTTACTTAACTTATCCTGCCGCTCTCTTTATTCAAACTGACTATCGACCTGCTTCTGCTCGGCCTCTCGGCCTTTGCAATTTTGTAATAGTATTTGACTCCTTCTCGGCTCGGTTTGCGTTACGTCCGGGCTTTTTCTTATTTTGAACAATTTATCCTTTCCTTTACTTTATTTGATTGTTTGTGACGCGGTCGGTTTTCCCTAAGGGTCGTCCACTCGGCGTATTCGCTTTATTCATTGGAGTAGACCCCATTAGGTCGGGCGATGAGATTTCCCTAGGGGTCGGCTGTGGAAGACCTCTGTGTCGTCAAGCGTTTGACTAGATCCACGCCCGAGCTTAGAGTTACCATGGGGCCAGGTTGTAGCCCGGACCTGGGGGTATTATTAAGTCGGTTCGACGTCTGGGCCCGGCCCGGTTGCTCCATTAGGTCGGCCTTTCGTTTATGATGCGTGACACCCTCGCTAAGTGTTGCTTATGCAAATCGTTCGGTTCACTCTGCGGAGGCCGGCGTTTATGCCTAGCGACGAAGTCTCGATTATTGTCGATCGCTTGGGGTGTTCATCCTGATCTCCTTAGTTCAATCTTTTTGGCCAATTCGAGAATGTGGTTAAGTGTCAGGCGCTCGGGCGACTCGTGTTATCAGTCTTCCAACCTGACCTTTTTGCAAGCTTGATATTACGGCTTGATCGGGCCGATGTCCTAACTCAGCGATTTTGCGCGATCGGGTCGGCACCCTGACTCGGCGATTTGGCTCGGTCGGGTCGGCACCCTGACTCGGCGATTTGGCTCGGTCGGGTCAGTACCCTGACTCGGCGATTTGGCTCGGTCGGGTCGGCACCATGACTCGGCGGTGAATTTAGTTTCCTTCGGGTTAACCATATCACTAATTTCGGTTCGTCCCGATCCGCTTTACTCAAGCGGGTCTGCTGTTTCTCAGAACGTGGGGAGCCACGCTTGTACAGCAGATGTTGTGGCAAGCTGTTATTTCGTACTTCCCCTGAGCAAGAGCCTGGACACCGTCCGACTTACCCTGGTCGAACGTGGACCGCCACGTCCGACCGGGCCCGACCGAACGTGAAATGCCACGCCCGATCGGCGCCGGGTCCGGTGGGTGCGTGAGAGTAATCTCACTTATAACTTGCCTTAGCAAGAGTCTGGACACCGTCCGACTTACCTCAGGTCGGACGTGGACCGCCACGCCCGACCGGGCCCGACCGAACGTGGAACGCCACGCCCGATCGGCGCCGGGTCCGGTGGGTGCGTGAGAGCAAGCTCACTTATAACTTGCCTTAGCAAGAGTCTGGACACCGTCCGACTTACCTCAGGTCGGACGTGGACCGCCACGCCCGACCGGGCCCGACCGAACGTGGAACGCCACGCCCGATCGGCGCCGGGTCCGGTGGGTGCGTGAGAGCAAGCTCACTTATAACTTTCAGGGATGATCTTTTCCGGAGGGTTAGAGTTTTCGTTATCCTTTGTTCTGAGTACAGTTACAAGAATCATTCCTCTCCTCTCTCCTCACGGTACAATTTCAAATGCACTGCGCTCCAGGGTCGCCCTAGGCGCTTCCCCTGAGCATCTTGCAGATAGTATGCTCCCGATCCCAGTGCCTCGACCACTAGAAATGGGCCACTCCATGGGGGCTCTAGTTTGCCTACTTCTCCAACGGGCTTGACTCTTTTCCACACCTTGTCCCCGACCTGGAAGTGTCGGGGTATAACTTTCTGGTTGTATCGGTTCCGCATCCTCTGCTGGTAAGCGGCCATGCGGACAGTAGCCTTAGCTCGGACCTCCTCAATCAGATCTAGCTCAGCTCGTCTCTTTTCTGCATTGTCTTCCCCATATAAATGTCTCCTGTCCGATTCACAGCCGACCTCCAGGGGGACTACTGCTTCACTGCCATAGACCAACTGGAAGGGAGTACATCCCGACCCCTCTTTGGGCGTGGTGCGAAGGGCCCACAGGACCCCTGGCAACTCATCCACCCAAGATCCGCCGACCTGATCCAACTTAACTTTGAGCCCTTTCAGAATCTCCCTATTGGCTACTTCGGCCTGACCATTACTTTGGGGGTACGCCACGGAAGTGAAGGCCTGCTTGATCCCAAATTCCTTGCACCAATTTCTGATTATCCGACCTTGGAACTGTCGACCATTATCTGATATCAACTTATGAGGTATGCCATATCGGCACAAAATGTTTTGCCAAAGGAACTTCTTCACTGCTTGCTCAGTGATCCGAGACAGGGCTTCTGCCTCGACCCACTTGGAGAAGTAATCTACTGCTACCAATAGGAATTGCTTTTGACCGGCCGCTCTGGGGAAGGGTCCCACTATATCCATGCCCCACTGATCAAAAGGACATGATGCAACGGATGCTCGCAACATCTCCACCGGTCGGTGAGACAAATTCTGGTACTTCTGACAAGAAAGACAGGAAGAGGCCATCCTCTCTGCATCCTTTTGAAGGGTCGGCCAAAAGTAACCGGCCAGCAGGATCTTCCGAGCCATGGACCGACCTCCTGAATGATTTCCGCAGCACCCCAAATGCACTTCCCTAAGTACATAATCCGCATCTTCTTTTCCAAGGCATCTGGCTAGAGGTCGGGAAAAAGCCCGTTTGTACAACGCGTCCCCTATCAGGGTGAACCGGGCTGCTCTGATCTTCAGCATTCTAGCTTGCCCGGGGTTACCTGGGAGAGTCCCCTCCTTCAGGTAGGCGATGAATGGAGCTCTCCAATCCCCCTCTATCTCCATTTCGGCTTCTCTTTCGACCTGAGCCACCAGCATGACTTGAGGTGAAGGTTTGGGAAAGACCCACGGGCGGACAGAGCTGGCCAGTCGGGCTAACTCATCCGCCTTGGCATTGTCCCCTCGGGGAATCTGTGTAATCTGAACTTCTTGAAATTCTGCTTGCAACTGTTGATAGGCCTCTACGTAAGCCTGTAACTTCTCATCGTTCACTTCAAACCGCCCAGCCACCTGTTGAGTCACTAATTGGGAATCAGAATGCAAGATGACCCGAGTGGCCCCGACCTGTCTGGCTGCTTGGAGGCCTGCTAGAAGGGCTTCGTATTCTGCTTGATTATTGGTAGCATGATACTCTAGGCGCATCGCCAAATGAATGGGGTCTCCCTTGGGGGACATCAATAAGATCCCAACGCCACTCCCTGCCCGGGTGGCTGACCCGTCCACATATATTTTCCAGACCTTCTCCTCTTCCTCTGCATGCAGTTCGCTTAAGAAGTCTGCTAAGGCCTGAGCTTTGATTGCAGTTCTGGGCTGATACTGAATGTCATATTCGCTCAGTTCAGTAGTCCACTTGACCATCCGACCTGAGACTTCAGGGTTGATCAAGACCTTCCCGAGTGTGCTATTGGTCAGCACTCGGATAGGGTGAGCCAGGAAATAGGGTCGCAATCGCCGGGCCATCAACACAAGGACATAAGCTAATTTCTCGAGTGTAGTATACCTACACTCGACCTCTTTAAATAAGTGCCCAAAGAAATAGACCGGCTGCTGCTCGGTCTCTTTCTGGGTTACAAGCACAGCACTCGCAGCTTCCTCAGTAGCTGACAGGTAAATGTACAAGGGCTCTCCTTCCTGGGGCTTGGCTAGTATTGGCAGACTGACTAAGTATGCCTTCAATTCCTCGAAGGCTCGGTCACATTCGGCATCCCACTGGAATTTGGAGGCCTTGCGCAGGATCTTGAAAAATGGCAGGCTTCGATCGGCCGACCTGGAGATGAACCGGGATAAGGCCGTGATCCTTCCGGTCAGGCGCTGGACTTCCCTTAGATTTTTGGGCGGCGGCATATCCAGCAGGGCTTTTACTTTACCCGGATTGGCTTCTATTCCCCGCTCGGTCAGGATGTAGCCCAGGAATTTCCCGCTCTTGGCCCCGAACAGACATTTGGCCGGATTGAGTTTGAGGCCATACCTTCGCAGGGTGCAACAAGTTTCTTGTACATCTGCAATGAGGTCGGCAGCCCGGGCAGACTTGATGAGAATGTCATCAACGTACACTTCCACATTCCTGCCGAGCTGCTCTTTAAAGACTTTATTCATCAGCCTCTGATAAGTTGCCCCTGCGTTCTTAAGTCCGAAGGGCATAACTGTGTAGCAGTAGGTACCTTCGGCAGTGACAAAGCTGACCTTCTCCTGATCACCCGAATACAGGGGGACTTGGTGGTATCCCTGATAAGCATCAAGCATGCAAATAAGTTCGCTTCCCGCAGTGGAGTCCACCATCTGATCTATTCGGGGAAGCGGGTAACAGTCCTTGGGGCAGGCTTTGTTCAAATCTCTGAAGTCAATGCAGATTCTCCACTTGTCTCCCGGCTTGGAGACCAGTACCACGTTGGCCAACCAGGCCGGGAACTGCACCTCTCGGATGTGTCCTGCTTTCAGCAACCTCTCCACCTCGGCTTGGATTATCTTATTCTGCTCAGGGCTGAAATCTCTTTTTCTCTGCTTCACGGGTCGGGCGTCTGGGTACACGTGTAGCTTATGTTCCATGACCTCGGGCCTGACCCCCTTCAGATCTTGTTGAGACCAGGCAAACACATCTTGATTCCGTGTCAGACACTCTATCAATTGCTGCCGGAGGTCGGGCGATAGCCCTGGAGCTATCCTCACCTTGGCTTCCTCTCGGTCCAATAAGAGTTGGACCTCTTCCTTTTCTTCCATCATGTCAGCCCAGGGAGAAGGCTGAGAGGTCTGTACCATGTTACAGCTGGCCGGCGCGGGTCGGAAGGTCTTGCTTACTTCCGCTCGGACATCATTCACATAACATCGGCGGGCGACCTTCTGATCTCCTTTGGCTTCACCGACCTGATCTCCTACAGGAAACTTAACCTTTAAATAGAAGGTGGACATTACTGCCCGGAATTCATTCAGGGCTGGTCGGCCTAGGATGGCATTGTAGGCCGAAGGGGCGTCCACTATCAAGAAGGTAGACCACCTGGTCCTTCTTAAGGGTTCCTCGCCAAGAGATATGGCTAGCTTGATCTGCCCCAGCGGATGAACTTCATTCCCCGTGAACCCAAATAAGGGTGTGGCCACGGGCTGTACTCGGACATTTCAATTTGTAGTTGCTCGAATGCCTTCAGATATAGGATGTTCACCGAGCTTCCTGAATCCACTATGGTACGATGGATCTGATAATTGGCTATGACCGCCGTGATGACCAGGGCATCATCATGCGGTACTTCTATTCCTTGTAGATCGGCGGGACCGAAGCTGATCTGTGGTCCCTGAGCTTGGGCGGAACTGCAGCCCACTTGATAAATATCCAGGCGTCGGGCCTGCGACTTCCGAGCTCTGTTGGAATCTCCGTAGGTAGGCCCGCCTGAGATGACATTGATGGACCCATGCACAGAGTTCTGCTGATTGGCCTGTTCCTCGCTGGCGTTCCCCAGCTCGGGCGAGCCTGGGGTCGGGAATAATCGTCTGGCTACAGGGGCTGCCGGTCGATCACGAGGCTCGGGCTGGTTAGGCAATGCTCTTCCCCGGCCTCGGCCACCTCCTTGATGAGCTCCTCTCGGGCTACCTCGACCGGCGCGGCCCTGACCTCTACCGGCCTGCCAGCAGTCCTGCAGATCGTGGGTATGGCTGTTATGGAAGGAACAATAGGGCTGCCACCTAGTCGGGAGACAACCCTGGGCTACTTGCTGAACTATTCCCCTCTCGACTCCTAGTCGGTGTCCCATAGCTCGGGGGCTTCTGAGGGGTCCTCCTGGGGGCACACCCCTTTGATGTTGTTGAGGGTGATCGGGCGTAGGCTTGACCTCAGGCCTCCTGGCGGCTTGCGCTTCTTCGACGTCCACATATTTGCTAGCTTTCCCCAGAAGGCTCTCAAAGTCCTTCGGGGGTTTACGGATCAAAGACCTGAAGAACTCGCCTTCCTGCAGACCTTGAGCAAAGGCGCTGACCAAAACCTCAGACGTAGCGGTGGGTACGTCCAAGGCCACCTGATTGAACCTTCTGATGTAGGCTTTTAAGGACTCCTTGTAGCCCTGCTTCATGGTAAATAGATTTAAACTTGTCTTGTGATGTCTCCTACTACTGGCAAAATGTTGCAGAAACAGTTTCTTGAAATCAGAGAAATCCCTGATCGATCCCTCTGGGAGCCTGTCGAACCATCGCTGAGCCGGCCCGGCTAGAGTGGTCAGGAAGGCTCGGCACCTAATGCCATCTGGGTATTGATGTAGCATCGAGGCATTTTCAAACTTCTTCAGGTGTTCTTCTGGATCAGTAGCTCCTCCATACTCAGCAACGGACGGCGGTCTGAAGTGCTTGGGCAGTGGCTCATTCAAGACTTGGCTGGAGAAAGGACATCCCGTGCGTTCAGTCGGGAACGACACAAGGGGAGCCTTCCCTTTGCTAGCTCGGGTGTGGTTAGATGTAGCTTCGTGCGGATCCGATTGTCCTGCTCCCTCGGCCGGGCCGAACAGCGCCCGGTGAAAGTGAGGGCTACCCTCCTGTTGAACCCCTCCCTCAGTGCCTACATGAGCGGTGTGCTCGACCGGGCCTGGTGGGGTAGGTTGGGCAGCTGCCTGCTGGGCTTCCGCTAATTTCCGGGCTCTGGCCTCTATCAGCAGCTCCAAGTCCTCTTGTGAAAGAGTAACGGTCACCCGGTTGGATTCACTCATCTTCGGCTTTCGATCAGGCTAGAATTCCCACAGACGGCGCCAAATTTGATCCTGTCGAAGAGCGAAGATCGGTTCTCTCTCGGATGACTCGGTCTAACCAAGCCGACCCGGTCTGCTGTAGTTTGGGAGGTCGGACTAAAACAGAGCTCTCAATGTAGTGGAGTGGTTGCAAAGTGGCAGCGATCTCTCCTTCGGAGCAAGAGGAGGGGTTTATATAGGGGAAGGGGAAAGGTCTCACTCGTGCGGGATGTCACATCTCACTAAAGATTAGTTAGGGATTAAGCTAAGTGAGCAGTGATGTGAGGCTGACACAGCAGTCTGCCACCCTGTGATCCTACTTCTAATTAATTGCTGGGCGGCCACGTCAGACGACGACCACGTCTCTTAACGGAGAGTTTTGACGGAGCTCTTCGAGGGGTGAGACTCAAAAACTCGACCTCGGGAGGTCGGCCTCGAGAGCTCGGCTTCTATTGCTCGACCTCGAGAGGTCGGCTTCTATCGCTCGACCTCGGGAGGTCGGCCTTGAGAGCTCGGCCCCGATCGCTCGACCTCGGGAGTTCGGCCTCGAGAGCTCAGCCTCTATTGCTCGACCTCGAGAGATCGGCTTCTATCGCTCGACCTCGGGAGGTCGGCCTTGAGAGCTCGGCCCCGATCGCTCGACCTCGGGAGGTCGGCCTCGAGAGCTCGGCCTCTATCGCTCGACTTCGGGAGGTCGGCCTCGAGAGCTCGGCCCCGATCGCTCGACCTTGGGAGGTCGGCCTCGAGAGCCCAGCCTCTATTATCCTTGAACCAGGTTGAACCGGGTTTTTCTCCGACAAGACTCTCGTCCCTGGTAAAAAGAACCACTCGCCCGGATCACTAGTAATTTGTAGTTTGCCTTTATCTTTTAGTCAAAACTGGTAAACGATCAGTTGACATCGATTCGATTCGCACCTTCTTTTTCGCCGGTCCCTTCCTCCTCAGCACCAGCCACTTCTATCCAATCGAATCCAATCTCGCGCTCCCACTAGATTCGGATGCTGTTCCTCCATGTTACCCAAACCAGTATATTATATTATATTATATTACGTTATAAACTAACGCTGCGCTGCCCGTCCATTCATTTCCTATCGCGTCGGAGACGAAACGTCGTGACGTGTTCTTCACACTTCCTTCCTGCCAGTCGAGAACTTTCCCGCTCGTCACTGATCCGCCAATTGGAGGAGTTGTAGAGTTTGGCTACGTCTCGTGAGGGTGAGAATTCCTTAGGCTGCACATATTCTCGTGCCAGTCCTGATGACGGTCTGGTTGCGGGGTCCACATATTCGTACGGTAACATACTGGGTCGAGCGGTGAGTGTCGTTGATGGGATGGAGTTTAGCAAAGTGCTCCGGTCACGTGATTGGGGCCTGCCGTTTACGAACATTTTAACAATTTTATTTGCGTTAATTACTGGGAAGTTTGTAGCTAAGATCCGACGATCGCGACGCGAAGGTGTTCGACGGAAGGCCGCAAATATAGCGGGCATCCGAGGATGACGACTACCTCCTCCTCCGCCGCCGGAGATAGATCAGGGGTCTCTTACTTCCCCCTTCGCCTCCTCTCTCTGCCTCGCCCTGAGTCGCCTTCAAGCCGCGAGGGAGCCGGGGAGAAAGAGGCGAACCCCCTGCTCCCGATCCGATCCGACGGTGATCCGATAGCGAACGGCCGAGATGAGGGATCCGAGCGCGCGTACGAAGCCCATGAGAAAGTCCTTATCGCTGAGGATGACGCCGACGACGAAGACGGGTCATCTGCGCCGCCTTTCTCGTGGAAGAAGCTGTGGCTCTTCACCGGGCCGGGTTTCCTGATGAGCATAGGGTTCCTGGATCCAGGGAATCTGGAAGGGGATCTGCAGGCCGGAGCTATTGCCGGCTATTCTTTGCTCTGGCTGCTGCTGTGGGCGACGGCGATGGGGCTGTTGATCCAGATGCTATCGGCCAGGCTCGGCGTGGCTACCGGGCGGCATCTGGCGGAGCTGTGTCGGGAAGAGTACCCACGCTGGGCACGGTTGGTGCTCTGGTTCATGGCGGAGGTGGCCATGATCGGGGCGGACATCCAGGAGGTGATTGGGAGCGCCATTGCGATCAAGATATTAAGCCGTGGCATGCTTCCACTCTGGGCTGGAGTTCTTATCACGGCCATGGATTGGTAGGAGCTGAACCGGTTCGTTTAAATTGCTTTGAGTTTCACTTACTTCTTGTAGCGGATAAAAGATGTACTTTTTATGTAGGCTGATATGCATTCATTTACATCTGTTAATCTAGCTGACTGAATTTCATGGCTTTATTAGGATATCTTTTAAATCTATCCTTTTCTCCAAGCTTTGTTATTTTCTAGCAAACCGACACCATCAGATGCAACATCTCATTAACTAAACAGCATCATGTTTCCATCAATTTTGAGTGATTCTTTTGGTTTGATAATGTTTCTCAAGTGAAAGTCTAACATTAAATGGCATCTCCTGCGTCACTGTTGATGTTGATGTCAATTGATCATTACATCAGTTGTTTTCCTTGTGGCCTCGCGACTCGCGTTTTTAGAAAGTTCTTCACATTTGTGCCAGTTTGGAGACGATCTTTAAGATTTCTCATTAGAACCATTTCTTAAATTTTATTTATTGATTGAATACAATCTATATGAGTTAGGTAAGCCAAGTAATAGATTTTGAACTGTTCTCCCATCTTCTTTAAACTATACTGAGCTAGTTGACTTTTTGATAAGATGCCATTTTATTTTTTCTAAACTCTAGTTTCATACAGATAGAAGCTTAGATTTTAACAGAAAAGGAAATGCTCAAGGTTATTATATGTAACCAATAAAAATAGTGTATGGTTGCAAATAAGCTGAATTAATACATTTAGATTATTCTTTTTTTCATTAGTTTACTAGTAGTTCCTGCAGAGAGTTTTGTATAAATCCATCCTAATATAGCAACATCAGGATCCCCTCTGTTAA
The DNA here is from genome assembly GCA_024364735.1 of Boesenbergia rotunda. Lineage (NCBI taxonomy): Eukaryota > Viridiplantae > Streptophyta > Magnoliopsida > Zingiberales > Zingiberaceae > Boesenbergia > Boesenbergia rotunda. The sequence continues at coordinate 238,596 of JAGFNQ010000441.1, forward strand.
TAACCAAGTCAAGTTTTTTCTTGTAGCTTCATTTTCCTGTTTTTGGAGAACTATGGTGTGAGGAAACTTGAAGCATTTTTTGCAGTTCTGATCACTACAATGGCTTCTTCTTTTGCATGGATTTTCAGAGAAGCCAAGCCTAGTGAAACGGAGCTTCTTATTGGTAGAGATTTTTTTTTTGTATGGCTTGTAATTGTTTAATTTCATCTTCGTTGCTTCAAGATCATCGGTTTCTCTTGTTTTCTCTTTACAGGTGTTTTAGTTCCAAAACTTGGATCAAAAACAATAAGGGAGGCTGTTGGAGTTGTTGGTTGTGTGATAATGCCACATAATGTCTTCCTGCATTCTGCTCTTGTGCAGTCACGAAAGATTGACCCTAACAAGAAATCCCATGTTCGAGAAGCATTAAGATATTACTCTATTGAGTCAACACTAGCCCTAATGGTCTCGTTTTCAATAAATATGTTCGTTACAACAGTTTTTGCAAAGGGATTTTATGGCACTAAAGAAGCGGAAAATATAGGCCTTGAGAATGCAGGGAAATTTCTGCAAGAGAAATATGGGCAGGGACTATTTCCTGTTCTCTATATATGGGGAATAGGTTTACTAGCAGCTGGGCAAAGTAGTACAATTACCGGTACATATGCGGGACAATTTATCATGGGTGGTTTTTTGAATCTGCCTTTAAAGAAATGGATCAGATCATTGATCACTAGAAGCTTTGCCATTGTGCCGACTATTGTGGTTGCTCTATTTTTTGACACATCTGACTCTGCACTAGATGTGCTGAACCAATGGCTTAATGTACTTCAATCTGTTCAGATCCCATTTGCCCTTATTCCGCTCCTCACACTGGTGTCAAAGGAACAAGTTATGGGAATTTTTAAAATTGGCCGTACCACACAAGTAAGTCACGAGCTGCAAACCTCAATTGTAGTTCGTTTTTCATTATTTTTCTTGATACTATGAATTTTCTTATATTTCATCTGGAGGCTTTAACTGCAAATCCATATTCCCAGTTTACTTTATCATGTTACCTGTCATTCAATTTAAAAGCCCAAAAGTGCAGGTTCTCTCATGTTTTCCTAAGAGAATATATATCATTCGAAGATATTATGTAAAAGTGTTCCATCTTTCCTAAGGCTCTTAGGATTCAGCCCTACAGTTTGTATTCCCTCTCAGCTTCTTTCTCATTAAAATTTTTGGATTCACGATGTTTAAGAAGGTCCTGTTGGATCTTCAGTTATTTCACTTTAATTCTATGAATGTTCGAAGATCTTGTACAAGGCAAGGGCATTCTTTAGGCTGAATAAAATCTGATCTAGGTCGCATGTTTAAGTTTCCTCGTTATATATACATGCACTAGTAGAAGCTGAGTGATCTATCGAATTGCCTGTGCTGCAGATGCTAACCTGGGTTGTGGCGGCGCTCCTAATAGTTATCAATGGTTATCTATTACTGGAATTCTTCTCCTCTGAGGTTGAAGGTTTGCTGCTAGGGTCTATATTTTCTGCTGCGGTAGTTGCATACACGACATTTGTTATTTATCTCATTCTGCATGGTGGTGACTTCTCAACCCAGCTCGCCTCAACAATTCGAAACCGATTTTGGCATGTAAACAATCAATTTCCCAACTTGTGAGATATACTGATAACATCATCAATCAAATCATGTTCGAGGGATCTTCATTTAGATTCCTAAAATCGGGAGATGCTCTCAGTGTTGAAATCAGAATATGCTGAGGAACAGCAGAGCAAATGCAATCAAGATAGATCTATCAATGCCATGCCTGTATAGAGGGCCCTGCAATTGCTGATGGATTATGCAACTAATCGATACTGTTCCAGAATGTTTATCTCGCAAGGTTCTTGAATCATGACGGCGATCAATAGAGCAAGGTAATATATATATATATATATATACTTGGAACAAAAAAATGTTCTCAGTTGTGATGACTAAAATGTATTCATCACAAAGATTTTCTTCTAACCTTTTTGATACTAATTAAAGCATTTAAACGGGTGTATCATCCCTTCCCCTTCTCGTTTTATGCTTTACATAATATAATGTATGTTGTTTTTATAACAGTTTACAACTAGTGATGTGTTGATTGGATGTAGTTTGTTTATTTTTGGAAAATAAATAAGGGGATGTTTGATTTGTTTCATTTTTTATTTTCATTTTTTTAAATTATATTTTTTTATTTTTTGAAAAATAATTTTATTTTATTTTTTAATTTTTAAAAAAATATTATATTTTTTTCTGTAAAATAAGATTAGAAAATGTAAATCAAATATATTTTTTAGAAAATAATATTTTTTATATAAAATGAATATGAAAAATAAACGTATTATGATTTCATGGTATTTAGTGTTAAGGAACTATTATCATGATTTTAAGGTATTTAGTGTATTCCTTAACGCTGCCAATGATTCCACGATGATGATGATGGTATCTTTATCAAGTGATAACAAAAAGATTATGGAAAGGAAAATTAAACAAAACGATACACCATTGTCACAAAATTCATTAATTAACCCTAAAACACTAAAATATAAGAGTTGTTCTGCTAAATTCTAACAATCTCTCCAATATTTAAAAAAAAAACTCGACTGTCTTTTGCATATGGATATAAAAAAAATAAATTCATATAAAATTATATATTGTTGGTGCAATCGATCCAAGTGTGATCGGATAAGATCATGAGTTTTGATATGTGTGTCAATATGATTGAGATAGAGTTTCATGTTAATCTAATATATGTATGTGAGTGTGTAGGTTTCCAGGATATACAGATTTAGTTGGACGTCTTCGGGTCCAGTGAAGGATAGCATAGGGAGACGAGCCGTGGGCTTGCATGCATCCAAGGGACCATGGACAAAGCAGGAATGATGAGCTGAGGGAAGCGCACTTCGAGGTATACGCGAAGGATGACATGGAGAGACGAGCCGTGGGCTTGCATGCATCCGAGGGACGAGAGCCAATGTCGAAGAAGGCTTGAAGTCAACAGGCCGAGGTTGCTGAAAGCAGGGACGATGAGCCGAGAGAAGTGAATTTCGAGACATATGCGAAGGATGGCATGAGGAGACGAGCCGTGGGCTTGCATACATCTGAGAGATAAGAGCCAAAGTCGAATAAAGGCCTGAAGGCAACAGGTCGAGGCCGCTGGATGAAGAGTCAGCTAAGTCGTGAGGATTCGAGTGCTGAGAGAATTGTACTCGAGAAGGAAAATCCTAGGGTTCGAGTGCTGAGAGAATTGTACTCGAGAAGGAAAATCCTAGGGTTCGAGTGCTGAGAGAATTGTACTCGATTGGGAAGGGAAACCTTAGGTGGCAGTCGACTGATGCTTGGATCAGTCGACTGATGAAGAGCACAGAAAGGTACGATCAGTCGACTGATGTTGACCGAAATTTGAATCGTCAGACAGTGACATTCAAATTCGCGAAGACCAGTCGACTGGTGTTAGCACCAGTCGACTGGTAACGGTCAGAACAGTATGAAGCACTATTTAAGAGGGCTCTTTTTGACTTAGTTTCCTTGGCGAAACAAGCTTGGGTAAGCCTGATAGTAGCCTACAAGTGCTCAAAAGTTGTTAAGGGATTGTGATGAAGTTTCTCCACCCACAAGGAGTGACAAGAGCTAGCCGGAGGTCTTCCGGGAAGTCATCCACCGACTGATCGGGATCGTCAACCTTACGGACAGCCGTGGAATAGGAGTATCATCTTCGAACCATGTAAACGATTTGTGGTAGCATTGTTTTAGTTTATATTTAAAATTTTCCGCTTGCGCTTGCTAACACGTGTAGAAAGAAAATTGAAAAGTAACTATTCATCTCCTCTCTAGCTACACACACACACACACACACACACACACACACACACATATATATAGAGTGATGATAGGGACAGTGAATTTGGGATAGTGAATGGGACAGTGAATGACGTGGCAATTATTGTGTACACGTCCGATCGTCGATCGGACACTACCGGCGGCCTTCGGCCGCCGCCCCGAACCAAACTATACCCTGGGGGGCACGGTGAACCCGTCGGGGATCGCCGCAATTGCAATCTCGCATCATTGATCGTCGATTTCGATAGGTTCACCGTTGCCGGCGATCCTGACGAGTTCACCGTCCTCCGAAGGTATAGTTTGATTCAGGACGATAATCAGAGACCATCGGTGGTGTCCGATCGGCGATCGGACGTGTACACAATAATTGCACGTCATTCACTGTCCCAAATTCACTGTCCCAATCATTACTCATATATATATTCATGTTTTATCCTAATTAATGAATATGAGGTTTTTCTTTTTATGAAAGTACTCGAAAGTTATTTAAACATTCTAAACTATAATTAAATTCGAAAAAATATATATTTTACTTCTTTTATAATATTCTAAATATTATAATTTTTTATTTGCTAATAAAAATATTTATTATCATTATCAATATCTTTTGTTAATTATATTTAAATGTAATAAGGTATATTCTAGTTCTTTTATAATATTCTAAATTTTATTATTTTTTATTTACTAATAAGAAATATTTATTATCATTACCAATATCTTTTGTTAATTATATTTAAATGCACTAAGATTCTCTAAAATAATAGATAAGATAAATGAAAATAGAACCAAAAGAACCAAAACTTAAGGGTCACATTAGGCCTGATATAGATTGGGCCTGATATGATTCATATCAGGTCCGCATTGGATTTTTAATCGGAATCTTCCAATAACATGTTAACACCTCCCGAAATGCTTAAATAAGCAATGGATAGCGTCGTTTTACTTCTTGCAATCTCAGAAATATAAATGGGTTCAATCGAACATTTCTAGATTCAATAGTGGGTTTTAACCGAAATCTAATGATGGACATTTCTCGGTCCACGTTGAGCTTGATATGGAATTATATCAGGCCTACGTTAGGCCTGATATGAAATTATATTTGGCTCATATTAGGGCCAATGGGACTTTTAAATTTTGATTCCACCCTAATTTATTTTATTCATTATTTTAGAGAATCTTACTATATTTAAATATAATTAACAAGAGATATTGCCAATTATGATAAATAGTTCTTATTAGCAAATAAAAAATTATAAAATTTAGAATATTATCAAAAGGACTAAATTGTATATATATTTTTTCAAATTTAAGTATAGTTTAGAATGTTTTAAAAAAATTGAGTTAGTCCCAACAAAAAAAAAACTCTAGATTTCTTAATTAGGCTAAAATATAAAAAATGTGATATTTTGCTTTTGTAACATGAATAAAAAGATAATATACACTAATGAAAATAATTTTTTTAGATCATAATGCATAATATATGTTTTTATGCAATATATGTTTTTAGATTTAATTAAAGTTTAAAATCGTGGAAAATTTAAAAATTAAATAGGAAATTTAGTTTAAAGAAAATCTTATTTTGTTAATTAAGTCAAACCCATCATCCACAACGTGAGTCTGACATTAATCATATCAAGTCTAACGTGGGTTATCAGGCCCAACGTAAACTTAATATTTTTTCTATTTTATGCACATATGCATCCAAAAGGGAAAAGAAAAAGAAGATGAGGAAAGGAAAGAGAAAAGAAATGCATTCAAAAGAGGAAAGAATGAGAAGAGAAGAGAGGAAAGAGAGGAGCAGAAAGGAAAGAGAATAAAGGTTGGATGAAAAGGAGGGAAGAATGAGAAGAGAAAAGAAATATTACAGATATAAAACTTAGATTTGTCAAGAAGGTAAAATGCGAAGAACACTGATTTTTTTTTTTTTGATAAATATCAAAGTAGTATGAGTTTTTTTGATTAATTTGAAAAATTAAGTGTCTCCTGTGATAAATTGCCATGTATATTGAAAATTTCTAAGGGATATTATATCCTATTTAATATTTTAATATTTTAATATTTTTTATATAATATATGTGATATGTCATACATCGAAAACTCTTTTATCAGTTGACCTCCTCTAGAGTCGGCGCCCATTAGACCCGATCATGATTCGAAATTAACGATTCGACGAATCGTGGGAGGTCGATCCTTAATCTTAACCATCTGAGATGGTTATGGTTCACAGTTCCGAACCGCCGATTCACGGTTCACGGTTCACGACGATTCGAGATTATTATAAGGGGATCAAAGCACACGTAGTTTTTTTTTACATTTTTACCCTTTTATAATTTACATCAATCACATCCATTTCCTCCCGTTTCCATTATATTTATTCCTTCGGTATCAAATTCTTCGACTTTATTTTCTGAAAGTTGCATTCTTTTGATTCTTTTCTCGTCTCTGGTTCAATCATCTAGTAATGCTTAAGCTTCCATTGAGTCGAGAGACACAGTTGATCGCCGTTGATCTAATAGGTTACCGTCGGCACTGAACGTTTGCTCCACAGCAGCAGTTGACATTGGACAAATGAAAATTTCTTTGGCAATTACGGAGAGAATAGGAAAGCTTTGTGCCTTCTGTGACAACCACTTTAAGATATTAAAATTTTCGCTATCTGGTTTATTAAAATCAAAAGAAGTCATAAAATAATTCTCATGTTCTTGTAAGAAACTTGAGCATCCTCATGGATGATTCGTCCGTTCTTTTAATAAAAGTTGTGCTTTTGTAAGTTTTAAATTAATACAAGTAGGCTATTGTGTTTCGGAAATATTAGTTTATATTCCATATTTAATATAATATTAATTATAAAAATCATATACATAATTTCTAATTTTATATATAATATTAACTAGATCGGGAGAAAAAAAATCTTTAATAGGAATTAAATCGTCATAATATAAAATTAACATTTTTTTTATAAAACTTCTAATTTAAATCTAGGATTTAAAACAAATATAATTAAATAAATTTCAAAAATAAAATAAAAATATTTTTGTCATTTAGTTTTCATAGTTAATATGCAAGAAGTTAAACTTCATTATTAAATATGTTCATTTAATATTAATACTATACTAGAACAGTTCACTAAAACTAAATGAGCAGTGGAATAATAAACTCCGAAAAGTTATTCGATGCATCTGAGCAGTGAAATAATAAACACCAAACAGTTATTTAGTTGCATCGTTAAATACTTTTATAATTTCACAAATATTACAACAAATATTCTATTGTTGTGAAAATAAATATATATTAGCATTACTATTTTGTATTAAAAAATATAATAAATATTTATATTGAAATAAATCTGGTAATAATTGATATGTTGAATTTTAACGTGTTGGAATATCATGTGAAAACTTTTTAGGTCTCATTTCATTAGTTTTACAAAACATACCTCATTATTTCATCATAGATGGATGTAACCATAAATATGAAATTACAATTTTAATTGGTTTAATATAATTTTCTAAAAGTTTTAATCTATCTTGAATACGTAAATTTAAAACATGACATACACAATGAATATGGAAAAATAAACCACCAATGACAGGTTGGCAAATAAATTTTAGTTCATCTAAACGTAATAGAAGTAGCATTATCTAATGATATTGAAAATATTTTATGAGTTAATTCATATTCTCTAAAATTAAACATAATAATTGTGTAATGTTATGGGCAGTATGTGATTAATCAAAAACTCTATAAGCCATCAATCTTTTTTTATGATTCAATAGTTATCGATCGAATGACAAGTCACACCCATATAAGAATGAGTTTGCCAATGATTACTCTAAATATCGGAGTATAAAGAAACTTTATTATTTAATTTACTAAATTTATCAATTAAATTATTTTTTCTTGTTTTACTAATCTTTTAATTGTACGAGTAAGTGTAGTCTTAGGAACACGTTTAACACATGGATTAAGAGATTCTTTACAAAAATCTTTAAATGTATATTTAGATCAAAACTAAAAGAAAGATGTTTTATGAAAAACAATTTAGCTAATGATTCTCTTAATTTATTATCAAATTATAAAAATAAATCAGAATCAATACTACTAATGCTACAAAATCTTGATAATTATGCTTGAGAGCGGTCGAATCCATATTCCGTCGGGTGCTTTATTTCTACGTGTCATTTCAACGACTCACAGTCGCCACCGGTTTGGAATTTGTAGAAAGTATTAGAATGCTTACATTTTGTACGCAATTCTTCTGACGAAAGTGTGACTTTCTCAAAATGTTTAGTGAAAATAGAAGATTTTAGAGGAAGATTTTCCCAAACCTTAGAAGTAATTGCATTGGTACTTCCTTGTGTTTCGGGTGTCTGAAGGTGCTGAGGTTGAGCCAGTTTTATCATCGGTGAATTGAATTTGAATGTTGAGATTCTCGTGCGCTATTTCTTTTCCCGTCCGAGATCGAGATGATGAACCTCCATGACCTCCTTCCATTGTCGTCGAAAGATGGAGTCGAAAACGCGTAAAAAATATAAGTTGAGAATGAGAGTAGAGAAGATGTGTGTGAAAATAATGAAATGAACTCTCTATTTATAGAATTTGGATCATAACGATCACTAAATCATAGTCATTGATAAAAAAACGATCAAATGATCTTAGCCGTTGAAAAAAATTAAAAAAAATCCCAACGGCTCCGAAACGTAGGCTCCGCTTGGCTGCCGGGCCGGTTCCAATTTGACCCGGTGAACCGGATCAAAGGGCCACCCAGCCGTTGACCCTGGACGGGTCCGGCCCGGCCGGACCCGGCCCTTGGTCGGGTCTGGCGCACATCCGAGTCCGTGCGTTCCTCTGGGAGTATTAGGACACGAGTTGGGCAACTACAAGATGCGAGTTGCGCATACTAGCTAGCCGCTCCAGGGCGCCGCGTCATGTCGTGGCGCTTGTGTCGGTGGATTCGGTGCGGGTGCTGCTTTTGTATTATATGCGTCCATACTCCATCGTGCCTGTGCTTCACTCGCCCGCTCACTACTGTCGCGACGCTTTGATTGTTGGGAGCAGAGCAACCATGGATCGCGGCGCCGCCTTCCTCCTCGTCGCGCTCCTCTCCCTCGCTCTCTTCCTCGCTGCCCACGCCCAGTCCCCGGCTTCCTCCCCCACCGCTTCAACCGCCATCCCCCCTGTTTTCGTCGCTTCCGCCCCAACTACCAAACGCACCGCCCATGCTTCTCCCCCATTCTCACACATCCACCTCGCCCCCGCCGCTTCCCCCGCCCGCTCCTCCTCCGCCCGCGCCTCCCCCGCCGCCTCCCCTTCCAAATCCACCTCCGCCCGTCTCGCCCCCGCCCATCCGCCCACCCGTCCTTCACGTTCACCCCTATCTCCTCCCCTCCCCTCTCGTTGCGCCTCTCCTCCCCTCCCGCCTCGGCTCCCGTCGCCTTCCCTCCCGTCATTGCGCCGCCTACCGCCGCCCCGACTTCCCTCCCTCCACCCCCGGCCTCGGTCCCGCCAGCTCCCCGCCGGTTCCTTCTCCCGCATTGCCTCCTCCGGCGCCGTCTGCAGCACCGACTCCTGCCGCTGCGCCTCCCGCCGAGGTCCCGCCCGCAGCGCCGCCAAAAGCGAGGAAGAGCGCCAGCCCGATCTTATCGCCAGAACTAGCGACCCCGCCCGAGGGAGCCGCCGCTCCGACTCGCTCCCCTGGCGAAGCTGCGGAAACGGTACGTACTCCACGCTGATTGATCAGATCCGAGCCCTCCGATCCGATCACGACGGTCAGCTGCCTTTCTCCTCGGCAGTGCCCGATTACTGCCCTGCCGAGCCAGCTGAGCCTGTGTGCCGTTCGTACATCGAACCTCAGACCCCATTTCAATTGAGTTTTTTTAAAACCCTCAAGTCCGATAAGAACACCGCTGAAATGATTGATAGATTATTATTAAAGGTCTTAGGTTCGAGGACGTCAATTTCTGTATTATGTGTAAAAAAAATTTTCTCAACCTGATTTGATCCTAAGACAGAGGCGTTGAGACGAGCATTTCGTCTTGCCATTTTTGCCACTCTCTTTATGCTTCCTGGAAAATAAAAATAAAAATAAAATTATTCTAATGAGTTTTAACTCTTTGGTGCATTGGTTGCAGAGTGGAGGAAGCTACGCAGTGAGGAAGATGATGAGCTTGGGGCTCTTTCTGAGCATTGCTGCCATCTGGTTCGTCTAGATAAAAGAATGGCATTCTCTATGATTTAATTATGTGCGATGCTCCTTATAAAGATCTGTTAGTGTTATTTTATCTTATAGTAGTTGTTTGTTCTTCTTTCTTTTATAAAGAAAGCCCCTCTCTCTTGAGGATTGGGTTGGCTTAGGAAGGCAAGTTTGCTTGCTTCTTGGTTGTGGTTCCGTGTGGAGCTAGGGTGGACTTGTACGTGGGTTTGGACATTGTTTTACTTCACTATATAATGAGTTTTATCTATTAGTTTTCTGTTGAATTTTGGAATGCAAAAGGAAAGTGATGTTGAATATATTTATCATACAGAAAACTTCTTCTATTTCAGAGAAAGCATGTCAAAAAAAGGCACACTCATGCTAGCTAATTAATCATAAACGTTCTCTCTACGAGAGAAGTCAAGATCTCACTTGAAAAGATTCCATTAACATCGAACAATAGGAAAACAACTCGTTGCTCCAAGAAAAGAATATATAGAATAGAAAAAGGACACATTTGACCTGTTTTGGTCCCGGAAGCTACAGGGAATGGAGTACATATGCTGCGACAGGAATTGAAGGTAGGCTTAAAGAGGTTGCAACAACCATCACATGCTTTGGGTGAGAGCTGGGATATTTGAGGGGGGAAAAGGGAGATCTTTGTGTTTCTTGTGTGTGAAGTATGACATAAATGAAACATCAACTTTGCTTTTCAAAAAGAAATTCGTGGAGAAAGAGGAAGAAAGAGGCATGGCGGTGAGTGATGCCAGATTTCTTACAAGGTCTCTAGAAATAACCAATGGAGAACAAGACACGGCATCTTTCTTATTTGTACTCTAGTAGTCAAACACAACGAAACCGACGATGTCTTCAGTGTATGTTGGTTTTAAGTGAACGTTTTGGGCGAGTTACGTACTCTAGATGTAATGCTTGAAAAAAAGAAGGAAAATGCAGCTGATGCAGTGGATTCCCAAAATTTATGACAACCGATATTGAGAGTACGAGGTATGATTGGTAACTAATGTAATTGTCTTTGTCATTCTTTTAAAGTGCTTAAATAACGTCTGTTTAGCTGCAAGCAACGGTTTAAAAAACTTCAACAAGATATCATCTAGTCCATTTAGATAGGACATTCGATTCAGTTCAAAGACAGGTGATAAAAGAATATGTGCTTGATTATATCATCTTTGAGCTGTTCAAAATTTGAGGATCTTAACATGGTGCAGCCGAAAGGCCACCTTCACCTTCAGGTATAGTTCAGGCCACCTTCGATAGTTTGAACTAAACTGCGAGGAAGATGCAATTACCAGAAATAAAAGGGAATATCCTCTTAGAATTTAACTCGATTACAAACTAATCAACCATGGGGTACAAGTCAGTTTAGATTCTCTAAATGCACTGTTTCCAAAACGATAATCTAGTATCCTTCAAGAACAGGGGTTTTTTTTTTTTTGTGACAATTGTAGAACATACAAGGCAAACAATTATTTTTTTTATAAAAATATAATTTTGCAGAACAAAGAAGTGAAACTTTATAATTCATACACACGATATTTCCCAGTTAAGTAGGTAGCGGAGAGACAATAAGAACGACATGTTTCAACGATCACGACAAAGCTTTATCAAGCATCATATGAACTTAAAGCAGCAATGACAGTGCCTGTAGTTGCAAATGCCAAAGTAACATCCGGATATTCTTTCCAAGCTGTATTAATTCTGATATTTGAATAGAGCCAAGGTTTAATGGAAGCCATGAAGGCATCTGGGTTGGAAGATAGAATGGCTTCCCAGTCGATCTGAATGCCTGGAGGAATGCTTCCAGTGAACTCCATGTTGGCTGCAAGTAATAATCCTAGCAATACCACAAAACCAACAACAGCAGAACCCCTTGACAGTGGCATAAAGTTATACCTGCAAAATTTACCATTGTATTTATGTAAGGATATTGTCCAAATACAAATTTTATTAAATGCCATCTTAGTACCAGTAATAAGTCATTCTGAGAATCCCATCTCTGACATTTTCCAGTGCACTAACGTCATTTGAGGAATAAACCTCACTGGAATAAGCACTACAGAGGTGCTGCCATAAAAGATTCAGAGCATTTACAACCAAGCAAAATTGAAAAGTAGTTCCAGATTAATTTAAAAAAAAAAAGAGTGAGTAGCAGGTACTGGCTGCCGCTGTATCCAGTGTCCTGAAGAATATTAATAACAGAAAAAGCAATTCCCTGAATGCAAACTAAGCAAATTCCCAAATATGATTGGAATTGGACCGCAAAGCTGATTGCAGCACATTAAAATCAACTCCCATAAGCAGGATTCTTAAATTTCGACATCGAAGGGGCAAAAAACCATATTTCATAAGATCTCTGGCAAAGCACTAACAAACACGGTGTTCTCTAGGAAAGCAAAGACAAATGGAAAAAAAAACAGTTCCAGTTTTCAAAGCAGAAAGTAAATTAGGAATGCTAGGCTCACTAAAACTAGGTAACATCGTCAGCACAAAAGTAGGTAGTGCTGAATATGATTGGAATTGGACTGCAGAGCTGATTGTAGCACATTAAAATCAACCCCCATAAGCAGGAATCTTAAATTTCAACATCGAAGGGGCAAAAAACATATTTCATAAGATCTCTGGCAAAGCACTAACAAACATGGTGTTCTCTAGGGAAGCAAAGACAAATGAAAAAAAACAGTGCCAGGTTTCAAAGCGCGAAAGTAAATTAGGAATGCTAGGTTCACTAAAACTAGGGAACATCGTCAGCACAAAAGTTGGTAGTGCTGAAGCAGGAATATTGGTCAGTACCGGTGAAACCAGAAGCAAGAAACTTTAAATAGTATGTGCTGATAGAGTATCTACTGAATTATTTTCACTGGACCTTTCACCTAGTGGGAAGCTTGAAATAGTATGTGCTGATAGAGCATCTACTAAATTATTCAACTTAGGAGCCTGGTTCACCCTTAGTCACTAAGTTGATTGCACCTGCATTACCTTTAGGTTGTGGGGCTATTAAACTAACCACGTGGGAATAACAGGATGCAATACAACTCCAGTTCATAGTGGGAATAACAGGATGCAATACAACTCTGGTTCATAGTGGGAATAACAGGACGTAATACACATCAGGTTCATAGTGGGAATAACAGGATTGCAATACAACTCTGGTTCATAGTGGAAATGTTTGATAACATTGCCTTGTGGGAAAATCCATATTTATTATAGCACAACTAAACATGTTAAAACTTAGGAACATGAAAATTTTAAATCTAGAATTTACTTCCACAGTGGCCATAAAGAAAGACCTTTGGTTAATCAACATACCTCCCATGCTGCAGCCATTTCCTGGCTGTACTCGGCCCACCTAGGCGGTGTACATGGTGTACGAATTGCAAAATCATAACCTATCTTATCCCTGCCGAAGAGGTAAAATGAAGCCATATAAGAAAAAAAAAAGTCTAAGTTACATAAAAACAAGATTAGGAACTACATTTCTTGGAGAGTAATCCTTGTCCCTTCAAGGCACTTCCTGAAAATGGAAAAGGAATAGCAGTTAAATGATGTAGCTACTAGTACATCCTAATAAAGGAAAAAAGATCATAATAGCTTGAGACGTCATTACCCCTCAAACACCGTGCTCTCACACGTAGTGCCTACCCAAAAGCTTTCACCAATCACATTATACAGGTCGGAGCATGATTCTGCATGTCTTATCTGTAGTTGATATAGACATTAGATAGTGAAAATGAACCATGAAAGAGATAATAATTCACCAGTTATTACAATATAATGAAATTATCAAATACTTATACCAAAGGGCATGAGAATTAAACAAGAATGAGAAGTGAGTTAATTCAAGAGATCAAAACTTAACACCGCATTTTTTTCATTGTTCTAGTGCAGCTATAAACATACATTAGTCATAACTGAAAATTGCACAAGTCTGAGATCCTAATAGTAGCAAAGGATTACTGTGCCAACCTTTTGCAGCTTGACAGGATCTGAGAGATCAACAAATCTATCCTCGGCATTATTCACATATTTCAGGTCATGAATAATGGACTTTGCCACATCAAAAGTCCTGTGAAGATGAACCTGTAAGTTGACACTGGAACTATTAACTTGAATATCAGATGTTCATTTATACCTTGAGTAATTGGGAAAATAGCGGACAACTTTGGCTTGCCCAAGAAGCATTGGCGTGTGAGAGCCAAATCCAGAATTAAATTCTTCACTGTTTTTAAGAAAAGAAAAAAAATAAAATTACTCAATGTTATCTCTTTGATTCTCTTCATAACATATTCACTAAAAATATCATCACAGTGAGATGATATTAATAATAGCTTCGCAATTGAGCTTATAAAATAAACAATAAATTAGAAACCATAGCAACAGAATACCAAATACAAAATTTGACAATTTATGCATGAAACATTCACGAGGAAAACTGCCAGCTGTCAGTAATCTCCATGACCTATACATGAGTAATGTCCATAATATGCTACGTTGTCCTGCATCTATATAATATAGACAACTCATTCGCCTGAAAGATGGTTTAAGGCATTTCTCATTATATGTGCCCACTATCCTTGGAACTCTTTACTAAAATGAAAGATCTGCATTGTGCAGTTACAATTAAAGCATAGAATCTTAAAAAAAACAATTAGTGAATGGTGCAGAAATGTTAAATTGAAGAAAAACAATTTGAAAGAACATAATCAGAAGGAATTAAGGCTCTTCTAATCTAAATTTTATAACATACTGTATCATAATTACTCCCACAAAAAAAACAAAAAAATCTATTTGGTCAATTAAAAAAAGGATCAAGAAAAAAGAAGACAACCAATTACCTTAGCTTGTTTATCCAGACAACAGGATCACAAGGTTCAGAGACTTGCCTCCATTTGACAGCAATAGAGTACACATCATGCCAGGAAAGATGACGACCAGAAGCCGATCGTTCTTCGTTTGAACTATACAATGTTGAGCTTTCTGATAAACCAGTAGTGCTACAGCACACACCACCTCTATTTTGACTCACCATACTGATTCTTTCCTTTTTTCTATTTCGTTTACCATTTTTATTTGCATGTCGAAGAAAGCGCCAATACTTGGCCACCTTCTGAGCAACCTCAATAGCAGCTAACCCAGCCATACGATACTGCAAAGATTGTAAAACATTTAAAGTGTAATTAGCAAAATATTCAAGAGAGACAAGCATAAGCAAAGATATATTAAAGTGCATTGAAAAGTGGAAGAAGGAACGTGATTTGTTTTTTTTGTTTGGGGGCCAAAGTTTTGGTTCCTTGCTTAAATGCTATGATTTTGGTTCTATTTGATAATGACAATTCAACACATTTTAACATGCACTTAAGCATATAAAGATAAATTGCTTTATTATTTTAAGACTAAATAAATTAGAAAGTGAATTGAAATTTTTACCAATATTAGACAAATTTGTTCACCGTGTGTTAAGCATCTAAATTTTAGTCATTAGTTCTCTTGTATTGTGTTGCTAATTTTCTACTTTTGATAAAATTATATCAATTAGTAATTGAATTAAGAACGGTTTTACTCATTAAAGTGATGAATTCATGTGAGTTTTACTCTATTTTTTTTCTATTTCTTCCAAGTTAGTCGTTTCCTTAACAAAACAAAACAAAATTGTAGCAAACAAATAGCCAATTGAATTAGAATCATAGAAAAAGATAATGAACAAATTCTTCTTGACGCTTGCTAAAGTGTGTCAAGGCATGCCAAGTGCTGGCATAGTCAACATAGGTGGCTCATGTGAGATTACACATGGTAATCAATATTAGATTTTGAAAATATACTAGAATGGTACATTTTAATTGTGCCGCCTAACACGATAAAGTATTTCAGTCACGCATCTCTGAAATATTAATTCATTGTAGGTTTGGACATATCAGAATCTAAAATCGAAAGGGTATAAAAGTGATACAGTAGGAGCATCAATCTCACATAGAAAAGAAAAACACACAGGAAGAGGAACATTATTAAATTCAAAGATGATTAACATGAGAAATTATAGTCAGTTCAAAACCTTAAGAGTGTTGGAGTTTCAGTTTTTGAGGAAAACGTATTGTACTGACATTCTAGCATATGGTGCCAATGGCAAATTGGAGATTGAAAATAGAAAGAAATAGAGAAAAAAAGAGAAGACAGTCATATACCTAAGGACTTTGTGTCTCATTTTGAATGGTACAATAATTATGTTGGGCCACAAGCTACAAAAATAATAAACATTATTTCAATTCATCTTGACCTATATTGTAGTATGTCGAGGGGTGTCAAGTGTCACAATGACATGATATTTATCAACACAACTGATAGAACAACATAGGAGAGATTACATGTGTCATGTAATATTAAATTTTGGTAATTTATCTAAACGATATGTTTTTGATTGCATCATCTAGCAACGGTACAGGATTTCAAACCAGCATCTCTATTGAAAAAAATTAAACAAAATTGAAAACAAATTAAAATATGATAGAAAAGAAATAAATTCTATATATAACCGAACTTAACTGGGAACGAATCACACCTATTAGATAATAACCAAAAGAAAAATTACTTTTGTTAATTTATTATCCTAAATAAAATTTAGAATCTACTGACTATCACTATTCTCTAAACAATATAAAAAGCTTCCTTAATTAACTTATTCTCTTAGACAAAAAGATCTATCAAAATTAACTTCTATAAAGTCTAACTTTTAAAAAAACAAATTGCTGATTAACATTATTCTTCCCCACTGAGAATGTGACTCAAGGCAAATTGTCAACATCTTTTTAGCAATCCTTTCTATAAAGAACAATTGTTTCATCATCTTTATTCAACATGATTACTTCATTATCTTTCCTTGTTTGTTTGTTCTAATAAGCCAGGCAATCTTCTTTCTCATTATGGTTCTTCAAGACTTCATTGACATATTCCTTATTAGTTTCTTCTTAAGAAGAGGAAATTACATGACTAGTTATGAAGTGAGAAATAGTGTTTGCATCTCCACAATAGTCATGGGATGTGAAAACAAAAGTCAATAGGATGAGAACATTGGAATTAAAACTAAAAAAGTGGCATATAACAAAGTCAACATGTAAAGATAGAAGCTCAAGTCTCTTAATAAATTTGCAAATCCACTAATTTAAATATTGAACTCATACTTCTATAAGTTAGTATGTTAAGTAAACATGCATTAGAATCAACTTAGTATGTTGATATGAGACAACTAAAGCTCAAAAATATAAGATATACATATTACTACATGCTTATAAATTATAGTAATGATTACTTAGTATAATTTCTTTTTTAGTATAACATGTGGCTCTCATATCAGTTCAATAAATGATTTAATTCTTGTCTAAATGCAGAATAATGTGACTATATGCGAGGATTCATGTGTGTATTAAAGTAATATAAACTCATTCTTCCTATGAATCTAATCCTCCAAATGGGTATTTGATTTAATACCCCTCAGTCAAATAAATCTCTCATGATCAACAAGCAATGATATTTTTTACCATCATATGAATCTAAGCATATCGTCAACTAATGATGTTTATAAAGTAAAGTAATACAATAAACAAAACTGAAGATTTATTTTTCTGAATGATGATTTTACGCTATAGATTAAAATATGATATTAAACTCGCACAAAAATAAAGAGATTATAGATTATGGTATCCTAATTTTCAAAAGATTGTGATTATACCAAGTTCATGCAAGTCTATCTATTGTTGAAGTTGTCTTGTCTGACCTTGATCAAATGACAGAAATTGGATGAGTTCTTCCTAGTAGTTCTATTTATAATGAATTTGGATAGGAACCCATTTGTCTAGTACAAAATCCAGGCTCACTATTTACAAGTCTTGGATTGGACTAATTGTTGCACAAGATCCCAAAGAGGGTTGGGCAGTGGAATGATGTTGTTTGTCCTCTGGATTAACTGTATGAAGCAGCCAAATCAATATAGGATTTAGTCTTCTAGACGGAAATCTTTGGCCTTCCTGCGGATGCTCTGTGATGAAAGAAATAGATCTCCTTTGGTGTGTGGTTCTGATGGGGCAAGCAAGATTGGCATGCAGGTTCAATAGGTTTTATTCTCCTCTGGGACTGATGCCAATCCAGCGACCTAGTGCAAAATAAGAGGGAGATCACGAGTATCTATAGTAGGCGATATGGGTTTTGGGGCTGATGAAAGTAGGCATGTTCAAAGTCTCACTGTTGATTGTAGCTCAGGCTCTAAGATCCACACAGGCAAGTCCATAGTTTCTGGAGCAAACAAAGAGGCAAGAGGCAGCCTGTTTGTTGCCAGTTTCGTACAAGGGTAAGATCTTCTGTGGAATAAGTAGAGATAGAGATTCACTCCTTTCTAGGGATCTCCTCAAAGCAGAGCTCACAAAGGGTGGCAGCAAGGAGATTGTGGAAGACTAGTAGGATGACTTTTGCCAATGTGCACAGGAAGCAAGATGATCTATGTGCTCTAGTGTTGGAAGGCAAAGCCCATGTTTGAGAAACTAACTGGAGCAGGGTTGTTGCCTGTTTAAGGACTGCATATGCTAATTATTAAGCAGTGGGAGTCATGGAGAGGGAACCATATGGTGAGTGTTGGTCCAGAATAGGGGCTTGCCTTACAGACTCTAATGGCAGGATCAGATATGTCAGGTGACCAAGACTTGCTAGCTGTAGTTTGCTGGTAGTAGGTTCAGGTGGAAGACGTACAAGGAGGTGTGAAATGTGTGGAGGTTATGGATGTGTATCGATCAAGAAGATGATGGTGGAAGCAAAAGAAGAGGGACGATGGATGGAGCTTACCAACAAAGCACAAGAGAATGTTGAAAAATATCACCAATTTAGGAATTATGAAATTAGACTATAATACCACTTGATGCAGCACCAAGAATAACAAATATCACATAGAGAAAAAAAAGTGAAGAGGAAAGCTATAACCTTGAAAGATTTCACCCCAAACACAAATGAAAATAAGCAAAATATTTTAGGAAAGCAATAGTTCTATACCCAAAAAGTCCATCAAACTTGTAACACAGGTTTGTTGAAAACTTGTTTGTTTGTGGAAAATATTAGTAAAGGGAATTTTTCTGAAAAAAAAAAGATTATTTCTGCATTTAGTTTCCTGTGTTTGATGTTGTCAAAGGAAAATATGTTTTCCTTCTCAAGGTTAGACTGATTGGTCACGTTGGCTCAATCAAGCCTGCCCAGTTAGATTGGTCGACACATATGACCCACCCAGACTAGCCAGTTCATTCAAATTGGCCGGCTCACATGGACCGATCAACCCATTCGGATAGCATGGATTGCCCAGATGAATGACCTACCCAATTGCGGTTGAACATGATTTCCTATTGCACCAACCGTTGGAAAATCTGAGAAAAATATCTTTCTGGAAATATTTATCATGAAACAAATGGAGCCAAAATATCCTATCCTCTAGACAAGATCATTACCAAAACCAAAACTATCATTATTAACTTATTTTCATAGAAGAATCAATCAATAATTAAATTTCTAATAAACCGTGGAATTCTTATAGAACACACTAACAATGTAAGATCAATGTATATCACATCCTAACTTTTAGGTTCAGTGGATTGCTACAATTTTCAAACATACTCAAAGAACCCAAAGAAACACAGTAAGATTTGGAACTTTTAAAGGACTTCAACAAAATTCATGGTATGATTTTCAAAAAGTGGATGATGAAATTAAGCTACTCAATAGATAAAATAAGTTTATTAATCAATATATTTTAATTCCAGCAGTTTATGGCATCTACACTATCCTGAAAGTAATAAGGAATTTCATTCAAATTATCATTTCAATCAATTTATTGTTAAGTGAAAGAACATTGTGGCAAAGTTTTAGAACTCACACAAAAGAATCGACACAAATATTTTAAAGAAAAGAGTCAAAGGCGAACTGCAATACTAAAAATCAATATACACAAGTTACTTTACATCTAGGTTTTACACAGAACCCAAGATGTAAAAAAATCAACATAGTTAATACCAAATGGTAAGAACTTGAAGATTATTGTAATACAATATACACATACAAAATAATCAATGAAATGAGTGCATAACTAGGGTATATCTTTTTTCTGGGAAAAAATGTCATGCAAAATGGCATTAAATTTAACAGAAAACTAAAAGCCAATTGCAAAACTGAACACCTTGCAAGAAGGACTTATGTAGATGTGAAGGAATTCAAACTTTTAAGTAATTTATCAAGCACCTGCCGTCTATTTGACAAGAATCCTGCACAGTTATATTGCATTTTCTGGCCAAGAACATCTGCTGCTTGTAGAAGAACATGCTTATGTTTTGTCACAACAAAGTCTTGCTTCTTAAGCCGCCCTTTTTTCAAAGATTCTTTCAGGAGCGGTTGCCGAAATACTCTCTCACATACATAGTGTGGATGCTGCCTTTTACACCAGTACTCCTGTATTAAGGTCATAATGGCAAATTAAATTAATTAGAACAACTACGTTTGCGTTAAGCTGTGCATCAAAACAGACCACCATAACAGTAGAGGGGAACTTTCATATGATTTATGTCTTGCCTTGAAATTTCCTTTATTGGATAACAATTACTGAATTAATACAAAAGTGAATGTCACAGTGTTTAATTAATGTACTGCAAAAGCAAAAGAAACTAGAGCAGAATTGGTAATAAGCATTCACGCACTACGCAAAGTTTCATAGACTAGCCCAGGCATTAGCATCAATCAGTACACAAGACATCAGAAACCAGGACGTTGCTATGAAGTGTGAATAATAAGGATAAACAATCACAGATTGTAAGACTCACTGCTGTGAATTTAATAATACTAAGAAACAAGACAAAAATAAGCTAAAATTCTAAACACTAATGAGTTCAAGCTCAACTCATTCAGAACTTCATGTAAATTATGCAAAGCAATATCAAAGATCAAACTACAAGCATTGCGATGGGAGAGGTCACTGAATTAAACTAGGATCATTGTTAAAACGTACAAAAGGGACCATTTACTTCAAATCACTAAATGATGCTTCAACGCGTTGAGATGCTGAGGATGTTGCAAGTTGCAAATATTTTTGTCATCAAGGAAATAGAAGTCAATATTGGTTATTTTTCCTCAGGACCAATTATATATATATATATATATAGCTAAAAAATGATACCCAACCCTTGATGTACAAAGATTCAATGCCATTATTCTCAAACAACTAGGAGCTGAACCTTCTGTTGACCATGTTGAGTAGTGGTACACACCCATCAAAGCATTTTAGACAAGGGATGGCATTGCATATGCGATGTGTGGCCCCTTTAGGAGGTTTGGGTGCTTATGCAGGCTAATTGGGTATCAGTGTGGGCTAGGAAAAAAGGAAAAAAATGGTTTGAATTCATTTGATGATCAACATCTTAATGAGGACTTTTGTGATGATTTTTCTACATAAAATACTAATTCTTGTAATGATGAACCACTAATTAAGTTTTTAATGTAGTAGCATGTAACTTGTAACTGCAAACATAAACAATTGTTTTCAACTGATAAATATTTTAGATATTAATACTATATGCATGTTTAATCTAATCCAACATTGTTATATTATGCTGTTGCTATACTATGTGTTTTACATTGTATGATTGACATATATATTTTTTTATATGAAGTTATGAATTAGAAAAAAAATTTAGTATATACTTTTCGCATATATGCTATCAATAGAAATATTTTTAATATTTCTTTTTAGATATATGCATTATTGTGGATTTTTAATACTCAGTCAAGTATTTCTTATTTCACTTCAATATAACAAGTGGATTGATCAGTTACATCTTTTTGTGTATAGTGTAAAACATGGACTCCTTAACAGCATAGCAAGGATAAAGGTTATTTTCTAAGAAATAATTAAAGAAAAGGGAGTTAATCAACATGAAAATGAATGATAATTCAATATAGTGTAGCAATAGAAATCTTTGCATAAGCAAGACTGATTTGAAGCAACTAAGTGAGAGCGCACTACCTTGAAAAGTGGATCAATATCACCATCAATGTCAAACCAACAAAATTCGCTGTTGACCTTTGAAGCTGTGTAAAGAGCGACTTCTTTCTACAGAATTGAGGGAAAACCAAAAGTGAAGAAAAACGCAAAACAGCAAACTAGCAACTTTCATGCCAAAATGGTACAGCTGCATATACAAGTTGAGGATTCTGTGGGTTAAATCAATCAGTTAAGGGATGATATCTTGTTTCATTTGACATGGGTTCTACCAATAAATAGCACATAATCAAATCAATTGGTTTAACACAGACAAGATTTTTCCCTTTCTATTAGTGGATGTTCTAGCGTTTTGATACAATTGTACATGCAGTGGCTTAGAGGTAACACCTGTGAATCCAATAGGAAAGAATTTTATAGAAATGGAAACAAATCCTTACAAAACATAATAAATACTCAATCAGACCCAATTCTGATTTGAATGTATGAAGATTCAAGTTCTCAAGCTCGTCTAACCGAGGTTTTTTATCCAAGAAATTAGTTTCCTTGGTCCAATAATTATCAAATTCATAAGTTCTCAAGAAGGAGAGCCTTGGCACAACGGTAAAGTTGTTGCATCATGCTGTGACCTAGAAGGTCACGGGTTCAAGTCTCGGAAAGAGGCTCTTGCAAAGTAAGGTAAGGTTGCATACAATAGATTCTTCGCCGAGACCCTATGTTGGCGGGAGCTTCGTGCACCGGGCTGCCCTTTTTATAAGTTCTCACCAATTCATAAAGGGTGAAAGATTGACGTGGAAATCACAAACACGAATAAAATAAATATTATTGTGACCACCCACCCCACTTTGCTTCATTATAGTCAGCAAAAATACTGAAAAGAAGAGAAACGGATTCTCTTCCTACTGTACCATGCTTTTGTTAACTAGTATCTTTGGGAGGCCTAAAATCTGGAATCAAAGCCTTCAAAAAGTAAGAGTTTTAGGTGCCATAAAGAATAAAAACAGGATCATCCCTTCTTAGGAAGATCCTACAGCAATCAAAGAGTTGAGCCACTTGCACCCGATTCTTCCATAATGGAAGGGAACTTAAGAGGGACCCTTAAACACTTTTGTAATTTTGAAACTGATAAACCAACCAGCTTATAACCACAGATACTTAGGCAAGTACAGGCACAGAATGCACTTGTGAAATATTAGGCAAGACGCAGGAAACATGTTTCATATGAAGTCTATAACAAAAGTAAGATAATAGATATCTATTGAAAAATCAACAAACGTTGAACCCTGTTACAATAAGAGAATTCTCAATACACAAAGTGACAAGATGTAAAGCCTATTTATATACAAAGTTAGGGATCTATTCTACGAAATAAATAGGCCTATTTATATACAAAGTTAGGGGTCTATTCTAGGAAATAAATTAGGATTCTATTCTAAATACAAATTAAGATATATATTTATATAGCTAATACTCCCCCTCAAGTTGGGGCATAGATATTAATCATGCCCAACTTGTTACAAAGATAATAAATCCGAACCCCATTTAAAGCTTTTGTGAAGATGTCCCCTAGTTGTTCTCCAGTTTTTACATATCCTGTAGTGATCAAGCCTCATTGAATTTTTTTACGAACAAAATGACAATCAATTTCAATGTGCTTAGTTCGCTCATGAAACACAGGATTTGATGCAATGTGAATAACAACTTGATTATCACACCATAGTTTTGCTGGTACTGAAATTTTAAGTCCTACTTCAGTTAATAGTTGATATATCCACATTATTTCACACACAAACTATGTCATAGTCCTATATTCTGACTCTGCACTGGACCGTGATACAACGTTTTGCTTTTTACTCTTTCATGAAACTAAATTTTGTCCAACGAAAATACAATAACCAGAAGTAGACCTTCTATCCATTTTAGAACCTGCCCAGTCTGTATTGAAAAACATTCAACATGAGTGTGCCCATGATTTTTATATACGATACCTCGTCCGGGTGCTCCCTTCAAGTAACACAAAATTTGCTCTAGCGCTACCTAATGATGAACTGTTGCAGATGACATAAACTGACTGATGACACTAACCGAATATACAATATCTGGACGTGTCACAGTAAGATAATTCAACTTCCCAACTAACCTTCTATATCTCTCTGGATATTCAAATAGTTCTCCATCTACTGTGAGGTCCACGTTTTGAGTTATTGGAGTACTACGAGGTTTTGTCCCTAATTTTCTTGTCTCGGTTAATAAGTCAAGAACATATTTTCTCTGAGATAGAAATATATCTTTTTTACTTCTCATAACTTCAACACCTAAGAAATATTTTAGCACCCCTAAGTCTTTTGTATGAAACTGACTAAGAATGAAAGATTTGAGAGATGAAATTCTCATAGTATACTTCCAGTAATAACAATATCATCCACATACATAACTAACAGAATAATACCCGCTCCTGACTGCTTGTAGAACACAGAATAATCAGACTTGCTTTTCGTCATACTAAATTTTTCAATAACTTGACTAAATTTTCCAAACCAAGCACAAGGACTCTGTTTCAAACCATACAAAGATTTCTGAAGACGACAAACTCGCCCCATCTCCCCCTGAGCAACAAAACCAGGAGGTTGCTCTATATACACCTCCTATTGAAGATCACCATGAAGAAAAGCATTCTTGATATCGAGTTGATGTAAAGGCCAATGATGAGTAGCAGCCAATGAAATAAATAATCGAATAGATGTCAACTTTGCAACAGAGAAAAAATTCAGAATAATCCACACCATAAATTTGAGCATAACCCTTAGCAACAAGATGAGCTTTTAGTCTTGCAACTGACCCATCTGGATTGACTTTAACTGTGAATACACATTTGCATCCAATAGCTCATTTTCCTGAAGGTAGATCAACCAAGTCCCAAGTATCATTATCATCCAAGGCTTTCATTTCCTCTATCATTGCATCTCTCCAACCAGGATGAGATAAAGCCTCATGGACATTTTTAGGAATAGAAATAGAGTCAAGTGAAACAATAAAAGAGCAAGAAGAAGACGTCAAGCCGTTATAAGAAACAAAAGAAGAAATAGGGTAAGTACACTAACGTTTACCTTTACGTAATGCAATAGGAAGATCATCACTCGAAGTTGAATCTAATGACGAAGTAGTAGGTGCAGGACATGAATCAAGAGGTTGATGCCTGGAATATACTTGAATAATAGGAGGTTTAACCAGAGCCGATTCTGAAACAGATGCAGAGGTTGTGATAGAATATACCAATAAATCATCATCTTCCCTTTGAGAAGTCGGGATAAGTGAGGATGAGAAATAAGGTGTCTCTTCCATGAAGGTGACATCAATTGAGACAAGATATTTGTTAATACTGGGACAATAACACCTATAACCTTTCTGAAGACGAGAATAACTAAGGAAGATACACTTTAAAGACTTAAGATCTAATTTAGTGGCATGTAAACGAACATCCCGAACAAAACAAGTACTACAAAATATCCTAGGATTGACAAGATACAACGACTTATTGGGAAACAAAATTTTGTAAGGAATCTCACCATGAAGAACAGATGAAGGCATGCGGTTAATGAGAAAATATGTCGTAGAAACCGTATCTGCCCAAAAAGACTTGGGAACATTCATTTGAAATAAAAGGGTCCGTGCAGTCTCAAGAAGATATCTGTTCTTACACTCAACCACACCATTTTGGGATGAAGTACCAACATAATAGGTTTCATGAAGCATATCATTCTGACTCATATAAGTTTCAAATAAACTAGATGTATATTCCTTGGCATTATCACTTCGCAGAGTAATATAAGACGTATTGAATTGTGTCTTAATCTCGACACAAAATGAACAAAATAGAGAAAATAACTCAGAACGATTTTTTATTAAATATAACCAGATTACATGAGAATAATCATCCACAAAAGTGACCAATACCTAAAACCAGGTTTAGACAAAATAGGACAAGGACCACAAATATCAGAATGAACCAACTCAAAAGGTATAATAGCACGTTTATTATTCTTGGAATAGAACTAAGACGGTGATGCTTTGCAAACTGACATGACTCACAATCTAATGAATACACTCTACTATATTGTGGACAAAGCTTCTTGAGCGAAGGAAGAGATGGATGACCTAACCTACAATGAGCCTCGAAAGGAGTAGTTACACTTGAGCAAGCAAAGGATCTCGAGACAGGTGTATCAAGAATATAGAGACCTCCAGACTCATGTCCTTTATCAATAATCTTCTTCGTCAAAAGATCTTGAAATAAACAATGATCGGGAAAAAATGAGATGCAACAGTTAAGATTACGAGTTAATTGACTAACAGAGAACAAATTAAAAGATAAATTGGGTAATGTAAGACAGAGGATAAGGAAAGCAAAGGAGTAGGATTGATAGTGTCAGACCCATGAACACAAGATGAAGATCCATCAGCCAAAGTAACGATAGGAGTGTTAGATTTGTGTAAAAAAATAGAAAAGAGACTAAAATTACCTGTCATATGATCCATGGACACCAGAATCAATGACTCCACTTCAGAGGAATGATGAAACAAGAACAGTGTTGTGATTACCTGAATTCAGCAATAGCAATGACGATAGGACATGATATTATTACAGAAGAACAAGGTAATGAATTGCATGATAGAGAAGATGAAGACTTAAGTGATTCCTGATATTGAGAGAACTTGGCAAATTCATCTGCAGAGATAAGAACTGATTTATCAAGGGTATCATTAGTAGATGCAATATGAGCCAGGTGTTTTTGCTGATTCTTGTACTGAAGTTTTCTGCACTCAAACTTTGTATGACCCGGCTTACGACAATAGTTGCATATAATACTACTAGAATTTGACATCGAGTTTCAAAATCTTGTGAGCCTCCTTTGTTTCCACTGTGAATAGTTGATTTTTTTGGCACATAATTAGTATTGCGACTCACCAAAGCACCACTAAGTGGAACAGGTGTGGTATTTTCTGTACGGAGAATGCGGCTAAACACATCTTGTAATGAGGTGATCTCAGATCCAGAGAGAACTTGTGATTTAGCGAACTCGAAGTCAGGAGATAAGCCAGCAAGGAAGCTCATGACAGTCATCTGCTCCCGTTGGCATTGTTGAACCTTTACATCAGGGCTAAAGGGCAGCAACATATTAAGCTCTTCATATGTCTTTTTGAAAGCCATAAAATAATTAATCAGAGGTTGATCTTATTTTTCCACACGATAAAAAGCTTTGCAAACCTCATATATACGGGTGAGATTCCCTTTTCCAAAATACAAAATTCTAGATAATCCATCAATTCTTTAACAAATTCACAGTGATTGATTAAATCAATTACCTCATTATCAATACAATTTGAATCTGAAGAAACAAGCTAGCATCCTCTCTAAGCCATTTCTGCTTCAAATCATCTTGAAGAGGGTCATCGGTCAAATGATCATCTTCATCAGTACTCCGTAGATAAAGACGAACGATCTTACTCCAATCCAAATAGTTTGAACCATTTAACTTATAATCGTGATCTTAGACATTATAGGCACCACGTCCGTTATAATGGAAGTCTTATTTTCAACCATAGAAATGAAACAAAAGATGAATCCAAAGGAAAATTCAAACCAAATACGACAGCAACTTACTTTGCAAATAGGGAGGCGAACAGAGAAGAGAAGAAGAGCAACACCAGATCTGAAGTTTGTGCCAGAAAGACAAAACGCAACAACAAGACAAGCATAAACACTTCAACAGAAGAGAGCACAGCTATGGTGCATACGCCAACAGCAACGAAGTAGGACACAAGAAAACACAACAACAGGGCAGGAACCAAGTTCTGGGAGGAAGTTGCCCTGCTGCTATCAAGTGGATAAGTAGAAGAAGACTGCTTCAGGAAGTATTTGTGAATAGAAAGCAATCACGAACTGCTTGCAGCGAGAAGCAGCTATCGGCAATGAAGCAAATCCTGGCGATGGGTTCGCACGAAAAGGTGAAGCGTCGAAAGAGAAGGGGAGAAAAGAAATCATGCAAAGCGCCGAAAGAAAAAAAAAAGGGGGGGAAGAGAGAGGAGAAGCGGCGGTGAAACCTAATGCTCTGATACCATGTTACAATAATAGAATTTTCAATACATAAAAGTTACAAAATGTAAGACATATTTATATACAAAGTTAGTGATCTATTCTAGGAAACAAATAGGCCTATTTATATACAAAATTAGGGGTCTATTCTAGGAAATAAATTAGGATTCTATTCTAGGGAGTAATTTGTATTTTAGGTAAAATACAAATTAGGATATATATTTATATATCTAATAAACACCAAAAAGAAAGTTTTACTGAAAAATAATAGGACATGGAATACGCTACGCAGAAAATTTCATTCAGTTTTCATTCAGTTAAATATTGTAGAAGTTAAGAAAAAAATCAATTGGGATATGAGGCTGTCAGATTGTGTTGATATGCATCTAGTAAAGTTAGAAATACTATGCACAAAGAATAGTAGCTGCTAGCAGGGAAACACCAATATTCACGACTTACCTGGTAAAAAGCCAAACATTGCAATACAAACTTATCCATGGAATCAAGTTCTAAATCCAAAACAGCATCATAGTCCTTCACCTGAAATGTTCAAATAATAGAAAAGTAAGGGAAAATGTACTCAAAGGAGCAAGTACAATACAACTTGGTATAATGTTACTCAAGGATGTTGTGCAGCACCATATGATTTAGATGCTACAATGAACATGTGATCAGAATACGTATCACAATTTTTACCACAAGACACACAACCAGTGTCAACAAATTCTCTTACTATGAGAAAAGCCTCGAATAATTGAAGTTCTTAATGCTCAATAACTTCCAGAAAAATATCTTACTAGTTTGAAACCCAAAAATAGTTAGTTGTTGAGGAATTTTGCATCATATTGAAATATTCTATGAGATAAATTTATTAAGGCATTGGCTGCTAAGATGCGTATTGTGACACAAGCTAAATAAAAGAATCAGAACCACTTTCTTTACACAGATCAGAAACTATTATAATGTTAAAGATCCGTCTAAAAGAAGAGAAGATAAAGCACCGCATCTCCATATTCTCCAATAGCATGATAGCATGAAGCACGAAGGTATAAACACTCTAGATTTGAGCTGTCAATGCTGAGTCCGACAGACAAATCTTTTATTGCCATCCTGTAACAATGTAAGAAAACAGCTGAGTAGCATTTAACAACTAACAGACTAACAGAGAACTTTGTGCAAGGAACCTATTTCAATCCCTATTTCTAGATGAAATGAAATTTTATCTATTGCAATATCCATTCTACACTTCCAAATCTACAAGGAAAAGTATTTCTGATATCATATGCTAGAAGCTCCAGTTATGCAAAAATAACAAATGTTGAAAAATGAATTCGAGCAACTCCTTTTATAAAAGCTCCTATTAAGTCTCACTTCAGTGTATGGTTCTAGCATCAAATATATTAAAATCATTATAATAAAGAGATTTAACTGATCTATACAAGGCATTGGTTGTCCAAAAGTGATAAAAATTGTGAGTAATAACTAAGAGCAAGTATATATGTTGCAATTATACTGTTTGATTCCTTAATGCTTATAAGTGCAAGATATTTGCAATTGTAGTAATTTGACCACAATCTTTAGTTCAACAAAGAGAAAAATAGTTTAATTTAATACACGTTTATGTTTTACAAAAAATGTTTTTACTTATTAAATTATGCTATAGAAAGAATTGGACATAATTATAGAGTCTGAATGCCTATAAATGCAATTTCCACATGTGAATATAGTTACTTGAAAGACTGAAAAGTAAGTCAATTACAGATCTTCTATTTGCATAATCATATACTTCAGAAGGATGGATACTCAACTTAGTAAACATTCTAGTCTTACAGTTGATGTTTTATTTAATAAAATTGTTCACACTTCAAGTTATATTTTATTCAAAAAAGGCATGTTCTAGATGATCACTTTATGAACTCCAACAAAAAAATATCCCTTTAGCAAAATATTTTCATACTGTTTTAGCAAAATTCTATAAGTTGATTGATTTCAATACATTAGGCCTGTGCAACTAATGATCATTTTATTACACTCTTTGTTTCATAATCACTGTTTGAAAAACTGACATGATGCTATGCAAATTAACATATATATTTACCTGATTACCTTAATGATAAATGGCACATAGTTGTCAAAAGCGCAAGGCGTCAAAAAAAACCTCAAGGGTCTTAGGGCTTATATCGCAAAGCAAAGCGCAGGCTTTACGGGAAAAAACGTAATAAACAAAAGGACTATTATATCTATCAAAAGTCTTTGAAAATGTCTTTAAAAATCCAAATGACCATAACAACTTGATAAAGCTGTAGATTATTCAAAAAACTAAAAATAAATCAAAAGTCTGAATGGATGCTTAGATGAAATATCAAATATCAAAATCATCATCTTCTTCATCGTCATTATCCAAATCTACGTCATCAGCTCCATCGCTTAATTTGTATCCATCGGTATCTTCTTCTTCAATTTCATCATCAAGATTAATCTTTTCTTCATCTACAAGACTAGTTTAAGCCGAAACTTTTTTTTTTGCTGAAACAGATGATGATGCTCCTTTTGAAGAAGACGCATTTCGAGATCGAAAGTCATATGCACTTTCACCAACCCCAGATGCTCGTGCTACATCACTCCAATGCAAATCTTCACCTTCAAAGACAAAATCATTTTCATTGTCTTTATCAGTGTCATCTAATTTTCCCAACAACCATTCATTACTATCATCTATCTCTGACAAAGAAATAGGATCAATCTTATCTCGCATGTCATATCTTCGCCTCAAAGCTCTATTGTACTTGATATATACAAAATCATTCAATCGTTGTTAAAGTAACCTATTTCTCTTCTTGGAATGTATCTACAAAAATAAAATAAAATAAAATAGGAAGTCAAAGGTTAAGTCCATAATATAATTTTTAATATGTATTAAAAAAAACTCTAACTTACATATTCAAAAACACTCCAATTATGTTCACATCCAAAAGAAGAGCATATGAGGTTTAAAATCTGCATTGCAAATGTTTTTAATTCAGGCGTTGATGCACCATAAGAAAACCACCAATCAGCTTGAAACACAAAAACATATAAATTATAAGATTACTTTATTGTAATGATACCATCCAATATTGAAATATCACAACAAATTATTTGCAAATTTACCTGGTGATTTTAAAGTTCTTTGTCTGATAGCCATTGGCAAACCAAAAAGTCCTGCTTTCTTGTATTTTTCCAATTGATTCGTGATCTGATCTTGTAAATCCTCACCTCTCACCAATCTAGATATGCACTTGTACAAACCCTCCATCACTTCTGTATCATTTTCTATGTCAGGGTTTGAGTAAAAACACTCTGGATTCAAGAAATATCCAGCTACGTGCAAAGGTCGATGGAGTTGAATGTTCCATCTTTTGTCAATGAATTCAAAAACACTTCGATATTTCTCTTCATTATTGTTAAATGACGCAGTGATAGCTTCTTTGGCTCTGTCCATTGACTCATAAATATAACCCATAGGAGATCTTTTTTCACCATCTACCAGTCGCAATACTTTCACCAATGGGCCACCAACTTTTAATGCAAAAACCATATTTTTCCAAAAAGAAGGCATCAATATCACTTCTGCTACACGTTTTCCTGTAGCCTCCTTCGAAAATCGACTATTTGCCCACTTTTCAGATGTAAACATCTTTCTCAGATTTGCTTGTTGTACATGAAACCGCTTTAAAGTCAAAAAAGCGGTTGCAAAACGTGTCTTTGTGGTTCTTACCATGTCTCTCTGTCCAGTAAACTCTCTCATCATGCTCAATACTTGTGGTCTGTTATAAATATAATCATTCACCATCAACGCCGTTCATGCAATTTTCTAAGATGAGGAATTTTGAATATATCCTCGAGCAACAAATCTAAACAGTGAGCTGCACAGGGAGTCCAATACAAGTGTGGAAATCGATTTTCAAAAGACGACTTGAAAAAAAATAAATTTAGTCAAAAAAATAAAAATATGATCCAATTATTAATTGAAAGTAATATATATTTAAAATATTACCTGCACTGACATTGCAACTTGCATTATCTGTTACGATCTGAACCACATTTTTTTCTCCAATACGATACACAAATTTAGAAAGTAACTCAAACATCTTGTCAGCTATGTGAGAATAGCCTGAAGCATCAACTGATTCAACAAAAACACTTCCTTTGGACCGTTTACCAAAAAATTTATAAGAGTCCTACCCTTTTTATCTGTCCATCCATCTGCCATGATTGTGCACCCAAACTTAGCATGATCTTCTTCGTGAGATTTGAGAAGCAAGTTCGTATTTGCCAACTCCTTCTTTAAATACTTAACCCTCACTTCATGATATGATGGAGGTTTCATCCCTAATCCAAATTGTCCAATAGCTTCAATACAAGCTCAAAAGAATCATATTTAACAGCATTGAAAGGAATTCCAGCATCATACATCCATCTTGCAAATTTCTCAACCGCAATATCTCTCAACTTCTTTTTATTTTCATCAAATTGTCCTTTGTTTTTTGCACATCTTTGTTTGACAATTTCATCAATATCTTTCATAAAATAAAGATTAATAGGTCCAGTTTGTTTGCACTTTTTACCTTGGACCGTAGGATGGATGCTTGAATCAGATATTGGTCGTTTTCCTTTCACTTTAGTTTGATGATCATCTTCATGTTCTTCCAAATCTTCCAAATCATCAATATCATCAGAATGAGGAATATCATCCATTTGATTTTTCAAATTACTTTTTTTTTTTGCATGAACTCTCTAATTTCTTCTTTAACATGCTCGGGACATTTCGGACAAGCTTTCACATTTCTATTGCCTCCAACTAAATATAGCTTGTGTCAATAAATTCCGCCATTTATTATTTTACCACAAAAAATACAAGTGACAATATTTGATTTTTAGGATCTGAACATGTTGCATAATTCCAAGCAATATCTTTTCGAGTGGATGGAATTACTGTATTTGACATGGTTTAGAATCAACTCAATCAACACCGTTGAAAATTAAAATCAATAATAATCAATGAATAAAAAACATATATATAAAACTGGAAAAAAAATTATTATCAAAATATAAATCTGATTTATATGAATTAATTAAAATTATTATAATTTTTATTTTAAAATTTAAATATATATTTAAATATGATTTTTTAATTTAAAATTTATTAAAATTTTATTTCAAATATATTTATTATATATTTAAATTTTATTTACTGATTTAGTGGTTTATATGAATTAATATAATTTACTAAATTTTTATTTAAACTATAATTTCAATATATTTAAATATAAATATCTAATTAATATTTTTCAGATTTTGTTTAAATATAATTTTTATGTATTTAAATTTTAAAGATTTATAAGAATTAATAAAAAAATTAAAATTTTTAATTTTAAATATATTTAAATCTGATTTATATTAATTAATAAAATTTATCAGATTTTTATATTTAAAATATATATTTTATAAATTTTAAATCTGATTTATATTACATAATAAAATTTAATAGAATTTTTTATTTTAAAAATATTTTTTATATATTTAAATTTATTTTATATGAATTAATAAAGTTTATAAGATTTTTTTGAGGAATTGTTTGATTTTTTTGAAGAATTGTTTATATTTTTTTAAACATTAATAAAAAAATCACACCGGCGGCGCCGGAAGCATCGCCGGACACTTCCGGCGCCGCCGAAGGCGTGCGATGTTGCTTCCGGCGCCGCTGGACACCGCAAACAGTGTCCAGCGGCGCCGAAAGGTCGCCGGACATCTCCGACGCTGCCAGCGATGACGCACGTTGGAGTTTGGACTGAAAAGGAATACCTGGAAGAGGGACGCAGCGGCAGACGAAGTGGCGACGAGAAGCAGAAGAAGACGCAGCGGCAGACGCTGTGGCGAATCGGCGATGGCGAGAGGAAGATGAAGAGGCGCAATTGCAAAGAGATTTAGGGCTTTAAACAAAACAAAAGGCAAAATTGGAATTTTTTTTTTGCGCAAGAGCGCGTCGCGCGAAGCGCAGCGAAGCGTCGCTTCTTTGATCACGCTCTCTTCCGCGTTCGCAGAAGTGATGCCCGCTCGCTTCGTTGCGCCTTGCGCTTAAGCGCACGAAGCGAGCACTTGTGACAATACTGATTTAATGGCATATTTATCTACAATAGTTCTTAGAAAATTATGCTGTCCATGTTTTCCTATGGGAGAAACTACAGTCAAATGCTAAATGAATTGAACTAGAATTTTTTTTTGTGTGTGTCAAATGTGCAATTTCATTGCAGAATGGGTTTGCTTTTTCAGTTTCATTAGAATAAAAAAATTTGCCAAAACTCCAGGAACAGGGTGAAAATAAAATGTTGGTGAAGATTTTTTTTGCTTTCAAAGATATGATTTCTTTTACCACTTGTATAAGACATTTATAACTTCCGTCATTATGCAAAAGCTTATCTCAAATCCCCAACATCATAGCAGCAAAAGATGAGACATACTAAACCCGAGATATTAGCAAAAATTCTTATGGAATTCACTTTTAGGATGTCTATGAAGCATCAAGTTTAGAGGGATGATAAATGATAGAAACTTTTGAATTATCCTACCACCATGACATGAAACAATCTTATGTTATTCTTATCTGACAACAAAAAGCTCATAATAAACACTGTAGAAAATAAAAACCCTGTTACCTATGTTGTCCTGTCCCATGATGAAGCAGACCACGGAGGTGATAAGCTTTTGCAAACCTGATGAACATCTCAAGAAAGCATGAACAGCATGTTAGAAAAAGAAGAAATATACTTATACTAGTGATCTAGAGGTCCATCTTACTAAATCTAGCTTCTAGGTCAATACTCATATATATATATAAATGATTTGCAATAGTAAAATGTACCTTTCATCAACAGCCAGAAGTTTTTCAATACAATTCATAGACTTTTCTGTATTAGCCAAATCCAGGTAAAACTGTAAAGTAGAAGACGCTAATATCAAATAAATAAACAAAATAACAACCACAAACAATGTTAAATGAACTGTTTATAAAAAAATAGTAAATAATTTCCAACCAAACAATGTATACCTGACCTTTCTGACCAAACAGTAAAATATGTTTCATCCAACCTATTTGATTAAAATAAGAATTAATACAACTACTAATTGTATATATGAGACCATCACTTCACGTTATGCATAGAAATATGGGGATCGCTTTAAAGTGGCAATGTTGTTTATGGTAGTGTTTGGTCATTATTTAGAATTAAACCAGTGCCGCTAATTTCTTAAGGACTATCACATAATAACTATAAGGCCGCATTACAACCATTAGCAGAAATTGTGATAACCCTATAGACAAGAACAAACTTACATGTAAAAATGTCCATAAAGAAAAATATAAGTATTCAGATTCCAGAATCAGTACAAAATATTTATCAAAATTTAGCATCAACTGAACCCAATATTTTGAATAGATACCTGTGCAAGATGGGCCCATGCATCAACAAAATTTTGGTCAAGTTGCAGTGCTTTCAGGTGCGCCTCTTGAGCTTGACCATACTCGCCAATTGCGGCTAATGCCAGACCCTACAACCATAAAATTATCAAAAGAGATCATTTTATGTTATCGCCAGTTGCCCCCTCACTGTCTCTTATTTTCCAAGAAGAGGATAAATCGATATGCAAGTGTTTCAACAGTTAATAATGAGAAATTAATGAATAAACGTGATGTTTTCAAACAATAGGAACACATTGCTAGAAGATGGTGATACTAATATAGATGAAAAGAGCTTTGAATAATAGAAAATATTGAATACTGAAGCTCAAATTCAACTTGGAGTCTTCAACTACATTAAAACAGAAACACAACACTATATTATTCATCCAGCATCGAGGTTAAGGATTTTAGATTGCCAAAAAAAACAGTTTGAAGAACACTTTGCAAAAGAATACTTATTTAGGGCATGAATTACTGCATCAAAAATGGTGGTTATTGAAGGAAGAAACACAGATTTAGAAGCTTGAGATCATTTAAAGGAGATCAATATTAACAATAATCCAACAAAAGTTAACAGTATTTTCCAGATTCAGCTAGCAAGTTTCACAGGTCAGTTTCAGCGCATTCTTCCTACAATTTATACACTAATAATTACAATTCCTACAACAGAAATTTTACAAAGCAACTAAACAACAATAGAAAAACAGATTGGAAGAGAGATGAGCTAATAGAGCATTAAGATCATAGAACAAAAGGTAGAGCAAAATTTACAACAAAAGGACAAAACCATTGCATTGGTGTCGCATTACACAACAAATTTGACATGGATGTTACTAGGAGCAATCAAGAACCAGGACCAAGACTTGAGGCAACTTGGCAGGTTAGTTGAAAATTAGCATCATAAGGCCTAGCAATTTTGGTCATCTAGGCTGAGATTTACAATCTTGATGCATGATGAGATTTTTGTGCCTAATTGGAATGAGATGGTTCAAGTGCCAACTACTTGCTTGTTTTGGTACAAGATTGTGTTGGTCAGCAGACTCAGCGCCAACGAGAAAGCAATGAAGCGGGAAAAAAAGAGAAAGAAACTTACCACTGTCTTGTGGTGCTGAAAAAGAATCAATTAATTTCTCAGGGGTGTTGATGTTTCAAGATGTGAAGAAGATAGCAAAATTTTGTTGATGATTTCCTCATAATCATTTGTTTTCGAGTTGTCTTTGTATCAGTATTGAATCAGTTCCAAATTTCCCATTTTGGTCAATAAGGATTAATATTTAAAACCATGACCAAGTTTTAGTTTCGGTTCTTGAATGAAATGAGCTGGTGTGCCATTCTATTCCAGCAGGTGTCTATCACTCCCAGGAGGAGCAGGATGGATGAGGGGAGGGAAGGAGAGTAGGGAGAAGAAGAGTAGGAGTAAGACTTTGGGTAGTTGAAGGAGTTCGCGATTCAAAAGTGGGTCATGCAAGGCGCCTATCGTGGATGGAGCACATGGCTCAGGCAACTATGATAGCTCAGGAAAAGCTCATGATGAAGGCTGAAGATGCTCACAACAAAGAGGAGTCCTCACAAAAGACTCGCAATGAAGGTGGAAGGCTCGTAACCAACGCGAAAGGCTCAAGCAGTTTACAAGGAAGATGGAATGGAATGGCAGAGCTCGCAACTAAGGTGCAAGCCTCAGAAAAGCTAGTGACCAAGGTGAAAGGCGCAAGAAGAGCTCATGATGGAGGTAAAAGGCTTAGTTGGAGCTAGCACCCCATGAAAAAGGCTCAGGTAGAGTTCGTGACAAAGTTGAAAGACTCAAGTGGAACTTGTGCTCAAGGAAAAAGGCAGTAGAGATCGCAATTAAGATAGAGCTTGCAACCAAGGAGAAAGTCTCATGACAAAGGCAGGACTATGGAAGGAATTGTCCACTCGCATGTGGGTATCGCAAAGCTTCTTGCTTGCCGGTTGACGGACGAAATGAAAATTTTCGATCGTATCAACAGAGACATGGTTCAAGGTTTGAACCTATGCCATGGCCTGTATTGCATCAGTACCAGCAAGTCAAGTTTCGTTGAGTGCTATGAAAATTAATTAAATTACTTTTTTACTACATCAACTAGGTATTTTATGGTATCCTTTACTCCTTACGCCATCCGCTCTAATTTTGGTACCCATACTACAAATAAATGCCAAAGGAAGGGGACATCAGCATGTAAGGTGAAGAACAAAAAAGCATAAAACTCAAGTGATGTAAAATCTTGGACTTGATTATTTTTTAAAAAATAAACAATTTACGGACAAGGAAATTAAATAGCCTGTAGGAACTTAACCTACCAGATATGTGTAAGCAGATTTGTTTTTCTTATCACGATTTATGCATCCGTTAAGATCATCAACAGCAGCATTAAAATCCTTGAATTTGAAATTAACAATTCCTGCAATCAGTGCAAGTAACATATGAACTAAAGCATAAGTTATGCTGTAAAAGTAATAGCATAAGACTAGTAAGATTTTATTTAGAACATCAAAATGGAAAATAAATTGATAGCAGAATAAGGTCTATGTGGCCAACTTCAAATAGTTGGGTTGTGATACAGGGAATGGACATGCGCTTGTTAAATGAATATTTACTGTTAGGTAATCATCTGAAGTTCATCTTAAGTGACCTCTACAGTCAAGTCACTGCAGTAAGGATGTCAACCACTAGTAAGGGCAAAGCAGAGAACAACCTGGGTAAAAAGATAGCCATGATTTATTTATTGATTCATGTCATAGCACAAATAGCCCAATTTTCCATAAATTAAACTGGCACACAAGCTTGCTCAGTCCATCTATATCCAAATATCTCAATTCTTCAAGGTAAGAGACATCTTATCTAGAGATAATGACAAAGAATTCTCCAATCTTACCAAATATAAAAATCCACTAAAGTGGTCCAATTGCCTCAGTTCACAGTTACCACTGATGTATGATAAGGAAGAGGCAATATTCTCTCCAATTTTATTTCTGAAGTAATTTATTTGAATTGTTTCTGTGTAATGGTTAAAAGATCATAAACCAAAAATCCTTTATTCAGGACCAATTAAATATACCTTAGAATAATGCAGAGAAGGATGAGAAAGTTTCTTCTTGTATCAACTTCTGAAAATGCTTTAGTAAAAAAAAGAGAAACTAACCTCTTTCATGTAAAATATCGGGTGAATTCAGCTCAAATTCCAATCCTTTGGTCAAGTCCCCTATGGCCTGAAAGGTGCAGTGGTACCAGATTGTTAGTGGAGAGTAGCACTTTCACTTCATAGCAAATATCTTTTCAACTAAGAAAATGCTTATGTAATTTAGCTTCCTGCCAAAAATATTCCCAATTCCACATTTTTGGCACCAGATGAAAAGAGAGGTCACCCAAGAAACATTGGAAATGCAAACAAAAAGTGTCCTTCGCAATTGTATTCCAATGACTCAGGGATAACATAATCCAATCGGAAAAAGGAGCTTGTGTTTACTTAAAAAAAGAAAATATTCCTGTAGACCTCTAGCATGTATTAAATGAATGCCCCTTTCAGGAAGGTATAATAGTAAACAAATTAGGCCAATGATTAAATAAAAATAAATACACAAATAGGAACCAGAGAAGAAGCTTGCTAAATTAGAATATCCATAAAATAAAACCTCATTATATTTATACAAATATTGCATGTGATAGACATGAAAAATCTGGTCCTGATTTGTAACAACCACCTAAGAGTTAGCAAGATTGAAAAGACTTGCCTCCATGAAGTCACCCAACGCAGCACGTGCCTGTCCCCGGCGTTTCCAAGCCTCCCCAGCTGATGGATTAATTTGTATAGCCTATTGAAGCATAATAGCACAAGCTTAGAAGAAAATTCCGATTCATTTACTAGCAAATTAGCCAAATTATCTACCTTGCTGAAGTCAGCAATAGCAGCATCAAGTTCTCTTTGGAATGCAAAAGCCGTTCCCCTTCCTATTAAAGCCTCTGGATAAGTAGGAGTTTCTTTCAGGATCTGAGTTGCAAGTATCATAATGTCAAGCCAATTCACTTAATACTGATATATAGAATCACACGTGTCAGGAGCATCATCACCTGGTCAAAAATGGATACAGCCTGGCCATAGTTTCCTTCATTTACCTAAAAATCATGGTAAAAGGTGTCAAGCTTTTGTGCACAATATAGGCACAAGTGAACAAAAAAATTGGAAGATCAACCCAATCAATCCTTGCTTGAGCATATTTACATAATTATTTTGTTCTCTAACTGCAATAACTGCAGAAAACATGCAGTAGGAGAGAGCAATTATTCAGCGACTGAACAAGGTAAATCAGCAAAAATACATAAATTCACTCCAAAGATCTGGTGCTTATCTAACAAATTTTGCACAGATCTGAACATGCAATAACTTCATGAATGATTTTTGGCATTCATGAAGAGTACAGCCTAGCTAAGATCTAATCTCTTTTGGTATAACTACTACATTTAGTGCAAACATTAAACCAAAACTTAAGATTGGCATGCTCTCTTCTCCAAATCTTCCTGCTAATCCATCCATGCACATCAAGATATCAGAGAATTACCATTACTTGCCAAAAGTTATAATCACAGAAAGGAAATCCTTAACAGTAAAAGAATAGGATTCAGGTGATCATCAACTAACCAGAACTTGAACAGTCAACGCTTAGCAACTTACTTTCTTATGGAACATCAGAAATTAACCTAATCAAACCAAATGCCTTTTAGATGTATATTAATCTTGCAATAGTTGATCATTCCATGAGCTTTCCATCCAACAGTTCCACCTAAGTTACTCAAAAATTGTATCTATCACGATATAAACAGCAGATTTTGCAAGAGGGTAAAAAAGTGGTGGTAGCTAACAAAAAGCAGGTTCTTGCAGGATAGTTCCATATCTGTCCACTATTTGGCAAGGTAGACAGGCAAAATGAAGCACTGTTTCTTGAAACTAGAAATTATTGAAGATTTTTCCTACTTGCCACTGCAAAAGATATTGAAAAAATGGTAAATTAATGAGACACCAGACTATATTTGATGCAGCATGATAACTGTTAACTTCCTCACCATTTTAGCATTAGAAAAGTTACTCTTCATAGAAATTCTCTAAGCGTCAGTGTTCACAACCAGAAATTGCATCTACCTAAACTTTCTATACCTAAATATTCATCTTCCTTTGTCAATAACAAAATGAAGTGCCTCACCAATCCAGAGGCCAGTTAGAAAACACAATGCCTTCATAACTAGCAGGTTTTAACTTATAACGATACAAAGGCATGTTTACCTTAAGATTTGATAGATCTACAACTGTTGCTACCTAGAGCATATTTCTAATTTGCCAACGGACAAACAGATTTGAATATTAGCCTTACCTGTGCTACCAACAAACTAGATTTTATGCTGTTGGATAGTATTTTTTTACTTTTAATCTCAGATACAGCCAGTTTGAATTAGCTCAATCCAAGGTGAAGGATTTCTAAAATCCACAGTTTGATAGTAACCTTGTAAAACAGTAATCAATAAACAGTGTTTCTGCAATGACAAGATTATCACTCAATAGTCATAAATCTGCAGAATATAATGAGTATGAGAAACTCATCATGAGTTGATAGCTCAAAGTTAGCTTGTCTCCTTGAACAATAACATAAAGTGTCAATAAAAGACGGCATTTAAACCAACACATACCTGTGCTATGCCCCTTGATAAACGAAAATCCAAGCTGATAGACTTGGTCTTTGGAAGACCAGTAACAAAAACCTTCCGGCCCGTTTTGGCAGTTTCATTGTAAAGACTTAACATTCCTATGCTATCATCAGGTTTAAGCTCAGCGCCAGATGTATCTGACTTATGTCCATTAACTAATTTCTTGTCAGTGACTGTACTAGTAGAAGAATTAGCATGTTCAGCTTCAGTTGTTGAGGTTTTTTGTAAAAGGGAGTCCCTGACATGATCTTCAGAGATGACAACTTTTGTAACACTAGCAGAATCACCGTCTTCGGAGATAATTGCTTTGGTTTCAGCAATTGACATATCGGTGCTTAAGGAATCCACAGCATGATCTTCAGAAACTACAACCTTTGTTTCACATGATATTGTATCCATTACATGGTCTTCACAGTTAAATGATTGGTATTCCTTAGCACGTCCTAACAACTCTTCCAGCTCAACCAGCTGTTTCAAATCTGTTGAATCAGAAACTGCATTTTGGTAGCCTTGCTCCCACACATGCAAAGCTTCTTCTTTCCTACCCAAGTCCGATAGTGCATTACCTAACAGTAGTAAAACAAAATATGAGAAGCACAAATCTTGTAAAACATAAAATGAACTTTCTAGGAGTTTAATTCATACAGAGGAAACACAGATGAGAAAAAACTAGGGAAATACTCTTATCGCATTAGTGCTAGAGAAACATAAATCTCTACATGATAATCCAACATAAAGGAAACTAACTCATTTTACTATTGAAAAATTTAAAGAAAAGGAAACTAACCTGCGTATAAAATAGACAAAAAAAATTTGTGTTTAGTTGTTGAATTTGGAATTGGGATAACACATGAACTTAGCATAACTCAAAATGTGAGATAACTTAGGGTCCGCTCCAGTTAAATTTGCTTTATAATTTATAATATCAAGAAAAGGTTTGTATATCAAAACATTTATAAATGTTACATATTCGTGAATCAAACATTTCATTCTTTTATTTTTAAATGTTCTTTTAGTAGCAAGCATAACTTAATGTGAATCAGCCATATATATTTATATTGGATTCATGTAATTGTGTGTATCTTTACTATGTATATTGTAAATATTTGTTGATATCAACATTGCCTAAACTGGTTGAACCAAGTTCAGAAATGACTCCCTCTTTTCAAATGGAAATTTCATTTTATTAACTTAAACTGTCCTTTAAAATATGACAAAAAGGCCTAGAAACACATAAATCATTTTCCTAAAGACATAGTTCAATGAAACAAATGGAGGGGATTTACAGGCAGAAAAAACTACCCTATTTGGGTTTTAAGATCTAATTAAAGCTAAAACTAAACATTATCTGTCAACATGTAAGATTAAACTTGCATCAAATGAGTAGGATTAAGAGCATAAGAAAATTTTCTACAAAAACATTAGAACTTCGAGGCTAAAATACTCACAATGGAACTCAAAATATAATAGGAATTACCAACTGAATACTAGCTCAATAGTCTAAATTCTCCCAATATGAAAATAGTACAGTACTATTAGTAAAGGTTCAATTTGTATGAGTATGCACTGGTGAAGCTTCCCCTACCTTCAAAATCAGGAGCACCTTGTACAAAACCCTCCCATCCCCACCTTATGTGCCCAAGACCTTGACAATGAAAGTTGAAGAACAAATCCAGCCAAATTCAAGATTCACAAGTTCAGTCCAAGCATCCAAATTACGGTCAAACAATCGCAAGGGAGAAATGTTGAGTTAACTATGCATGGAAAGGTGCTTGTTCCCACTATAGAATCATGAACAAGCTCTAATCATTTCAGCTCAATTACTCCCCTATGCTCATCTCAATTGAGCCGTAGGACAATGGTAATTTCTTCTATAGAGAAAGGAAGGACTGAACCTTTATAACTGAAATTCTAGCACAGGATACAAGCAAGAATATTTTAGATCCTGGAAAACTTGCCTATCAAATTATGTTAGCAATTTATAGGCTACATAGGTTGAAGTTAAGGAGCGTGTTGACTCTTTACAACATTTTGGTACATTTTGATAATTAAAGAACATGATTTCTCTCTTTTAAATCCCACTACATGCTTAAAAGGTTTTGTGATAAGAGCAGAACAGCTGGATAGTTTGTGATACATGCAATTCACATGTAGTAGTAGTGTAGTACAACCACTTTGGTTTGTGATTATTTGGAGGAGGTAAGACACGCTTATTTTGTATAGTTGTGCAAATGCATGCACGCAATTTCACTCGTTTTTTTCTCATTTACCATAAACAGCGCACGTAAACTTTTGAAATGCACAAATTCTTATACGGAGATTCAGTTCAAATGAAAACACTGACATACAAATAAATAATGTTCTGGTTCGGTGCAAAAGCTCGGTAAAATTTCAGTCATCAGGCGACATTCACCAAAACTAAAATTGCAGAAGAAATCAATACTGTAAGCCACAAACGGTATAGAAAAAAGCGTAAAGTAAACGAGGAGCCAAGTAGCCTAATTTTAAACAATCGAGATACCAATCCTAAGAATCCAAAACAATATCACCGCCCATAATCCACCAACCTTTAAGAATGTAAGCTTGAAGAGCGTTCGGACTCAGCTGCAGCGCCTTATCGCAGTCCTTGATCACATGCTTGTGCAGCTCCAACCGACTGTAACAGAAGGCGCGATTGCTGCGTACCCAAACGCAAAAAAAAAAAATCAGACGACATGCAACCAAATAGAACGAAGAAAACTCACGATCATGATGAACATGAAGAAAAATCGAGTCGAAATCGGCACCATATATCTTGCACGGACGAGGACTTGTCGATGATTGAATCAA
Source organism: Boesenbergia rotunda (assembly GCA_024364735.1). Classification (NCBI taxonomy): domain Eukaryota; kingdom Viridiplantae; phylum Streptophyta; class Magnoliopsida; order Zingiberales; family Zingiberaceae; genus Boesenbergia; species Boesenbergia rotunda. The sequence continues at coordinate 282,797 of JAGFNQ010000441.1, forward strand.
GAACGCGGATGGCCTTAGACCAATTCCGCCCACTGCAGAGCTTCGCGAGCTCGAGCCTTTCGTTGGCCGCGGGTGCCATCGTCTCTTATCCCAGGACGCAAGCACGAAGCCCTAATCGGCCAACTCCATCGCCGCCCCGACGGGAGAGAACGGAACCAGATCGATCGGACTCGGACACGGCAGAGTGAAGTAGAGACGACGGGCTGCACAGAGATTTGGGGCTTTTGACCCACACCGCCCTTCTCTTTCTTCCCGCTGTTGTTATTCTATCGCCTTGAGATGACCTGGCAGTCCGTAACGAAGCCGTAAGCACCATCCCAGCCTGCTAATTGCTATCGCATGCTCGTGACTCATGTCGTGGCTAGTCTCCTTGTGACGTGCGGAGCTTTTTTAAAGAGTTCTCCTCATTTATTCCTTTATTCATGCGGAGGCAGGGAATAAAATGATCATTTTCTATGAATTAATTTTCTCCAAAATTATTTACCACCGTCTAAACTAAACTTGACAGACGCAGTGCTGAAGCAAGGAATCAAGGACAAAACTCCTGATTTACCTTTCTCGCCAGCTTGTCTACGATGTAGGATATTGTCAGTGAGCTCGCTTGCAGTGTAGGGTTACAGTGCGGAGCTCAATCACCCGCGCACTACCCAACGTGTTGTGGCAGGGCATCATGTGCATGGCCAGGCCTCCTTCTACTGATCGAATTGCATGCTGTGGTAGGCCTCTGCATATGATTCACACCGACTCTTCGTGAATTTATGCCTATGCGCGAGTTTACACTTGCACTGTTGTATTGTTAATTGCTAGCTGTCATTGTTCTAGTTTAGATGATCTATACATCTTATGAAATATCAAGCAGTATTTTATGATACAAAAACGTCCAATTTAGTTACAGGACTTGGTTATATTGTATCTTACTAAATATTTAAAGCACGTTTGGGTATCTGTCATTAACCATTAATTGTATCTAGAGCACATGTACATGCTGACCACAAACTATGATTAACTTTAAAAAAAATGTCATTAGTTGTTGCAAATCTCCCAAGTTCATTGTTTTTGCAACTACCCAATGGAGACTTAATCTCATCCTATAAAATAAATCTAAATTGTCATCTTTATTTGGGCATTACAACGTGATATTGGAGGCGAGAATTGCGTGGCGGACTTTTTTGTGCTGAAAATTTTCAAAACAAATTATGAGTACTCACACCACTAAGAAAAAAACATCATTGACGGCCGATTCCATTGTTAATCGATCACTGAATTTAGCAACCAATTTAGTCATGGTTAGCAATCAAAAAGTTTCAATTCGGTCGTTAATTTATCGATTGAATTGAAATAAAACCAATTGCTAAATTTGACAATCGAAACTTCAAATTCGGTTGTTAAATCTAATGACTGAAATAAAATTAGTCTCTAAATTTAACGACTTAATTTTGGAGATTGAATATAATTTTGATCGCTAATTTATCAACCGAATATAATTTCTATTGCTAATTTAGTAATTGAATTTAGTTTGTGTTTGATATTTAATGACCGAATATAAATTTCATCGTTAAATCGGCGATATATGAAAATTTAACATTCATTGCTATTTTAACATAACTTTAGATAATACTTAAAGTGTTATATATATATAACACTTTACATAATCACAATATAAATACCAATCAGAATAATATTTACCAAATCAAATATACATAATTATAATATTAACACCAATCAATTTAATCTTTAGCAACAACATCAAAATCATCAATTTCAAATTAACTACAAGTATTTATGGCATTAATCTCACAAAACAAAAAATAATCCAACAACATAATTTGAATAACAACTAAAATACTCAAATAGTGATATATAACATATTGATCAATAGCTATAGGTCTTGAGTCTCATAAGAATCAAAATTATGAGTTGAATAGTCCAAAAAAATAAAAAGATGAGTTAATGAATGTGATAACATAAAATGAACATGAAATATTGCAATTGCTCTTCTGTTGTGGTGGTGATAACCCAATCTAGCCATGCCAATCAAGGTCCAAAGTACTTTCCATCTATCTCTTTGGTCATGCTGACTTGCCCATGATCATCGATGGAAGGAATAATTATCTTGTATCAAATGTGGCACTCGTCAATTTCTATAAATAGGCTTTGCAGTGAAGTTGCTCCTCTAGATCTCACTCTTCTATCTCCATCTAATCCTTGCATCAAAAGTGCTTTTTGGCTAAGACCATTTGCTAACCAAGGAAGAAAAAGATCAACTCCAAAATTCGTTTGCAAATACTGATTTATTGAATGGTGAGAGAAGCGACAATGAAGTCGGAGACTCGACCATGAATCTCTCTGAAGCTGTTGCTCCTACGAGATCATATGCCTAAAAGAAAGTATCAAGAATTTGAGGACAATATCAGTATGCAAGACACAAACAAGGTAAATTTTAAATCTTGGTAGTTTTATGGTGACACTAGCTAGTTATCTCACCAAAAGGATGATTAAAAACTAAAAAAATGTGTCCGACAATATTTAAGAGTAAAGAGGAGGTTAAGATAGCACAATCAGCGAGGACAAGAGAAAATATCAAAACGAATTTGAACCTTAACTTTTTGTTTAAATTCGAGATTATCTGATCACAACAGAAAAGGAGGGAAAGGATTAATAAGAGACTGGGAATTTTAGAGAATCCTGTTCTAAATAGAACCAAAGTAAGTTTGAGGAGATTATTCTCTCTCTACATGTTGCGCAAAATGAGAGCAACACCTCTTAACCTCTAATGCACAGAAGAAGAGAAAGAGAGAAAGAGATCGCGCAGAGCAACGAGACAACGACACACAATAGAGAGAGAAAACACGAGAAAGAAGTAGAAATTAAAGGAGAGTGAAGGAGAAAAAGAGTTAACGTGGTTCGGCGGCATGCCTACTTCAAAAAAGACCGAAGTTTTATTAGAATTATTTCTACACAAGAGAATACACCTTATTCTCTTGGTACTAACGATGATCATATAATAGGCTTACAATAATCCCTATAAATAATGTCTAAACCCAAACCCGATAAAATCATAACAGAATTTTGTTAAAAAAATCTTAACAAAATTTTATTATAACAAATCTTAATAAAATTTTATTAGAAAAATCTTAACAAAATTTTGCTACGAAAAATTTGTTCATGACTTCCATTATTCAAATATGAGCCACCCATCAACAATTTTCACCTTGGGAAATATTCACCTATTCGAAGAATACGAGTATCTAAGTAAAACTCGACCTAGAACTCTAAGTTTGAGCTTCCTTTCTTCTAACGTTTAGAGATATAGATCAAGTTCTCTAACCAACCCTGTAAATCATAAAGTTTCTTTCTTCTTGAATAACCACTCACATCCTATAGTTCGTTTTTCCTCAGGAAGTTCCACTAGATCCCATGATTGGTTCTTATGTAGCGACTCCATCTCCTCCGTCATAGCGCTCATCCACTTGTCCTTCTCAGAGCTGTGTACTGCCTCTTGAAAAAATGTAGGGTCTCCGCTACTGGTGATAAGTGCATATGACACCAAGTCCTCAAATATGTATCTGATGGGTGGCTTTACAATTCGTCTTATTTTGCCACCAGCTATAGTGCGATGCTTAGTGTGCTCAGAGCTAGAATCATCAGAGTCATGAGTCTCTAGCTCCATATGTACAATATCTTTCTCCTTGTTACTCTGTGGTGTTTCCTCCTTTCCTTCTTCCCGAGTACGTGGTAGCATGACCTTCTCATCAAATACCATATCTTTATTGATCACCACCTTATTTGCCTTAGGATCCCAAAGCTTGAAGCCTTTAATTCCTTTTTGATACCATAGAAAAATGCACTATTTTGACTTCGCATCCAGTTTTGATCTTTCCTTACTAGATATGTGCATATAGACTGGACATCCAAAAACTCGAAGATAAGAGTAATGTACTGGATTCTCTGTCCATACTTCCTCTGATACTTTACCTTCTAGTACTGTCCTTGGTGATTTATTAATGAGATAACACCCCATGTTTACTTTTTTCCGTCCAGAAATTCTTTGCTAGCCTTGCATTCAGCGAGAGACATCTTACCTTCTCAATGATTATCTTGTTCAACCATTCCGCTACACCGTTCTATTGAGGTATCTTGCGAATTGAGAAATGCTTCATTATTCCATGCTGCTCACAAAATTCCTGAAATTTTAAATCCGTCTACTCAATCCCATTGTCTGACCTAAGGCATTTAATTTTCCTTCCTGTCCGATTCTCCACTTCAGTTTTCCACAGTTTAAAGTTTGTAAAAGTTTCTGGCTTATGACGCATGAAGTATACCAAAACCTTTCGTGAGTAACCATTAGTAAAACTCATAAAATACAAGTACCCTTCACATGATGCTACACTAGTTGGTCCCCAGGGATCTGTATATACATAGTCCAAAATCCCTTCTGTCTTATGTATTGCCATCTTGAATTGTACTTTGCTCTGTTTCCCAAGAACACAAAATTTACAGAATTCAAGCTGACATATATTGACGTCCTTCAACAAATCTTGCTATGAAACTCCAGCATTCCACGTTCGCTCATATGCCCTAACCGCATATGCCACAAGACTGTGTTTTTTGATTTAGACTCTACTGAAGCGACTCTACCTACAATTGTAGTCCCTGTCAACTTGTAGATATTCCCTACTACCTTTTGGCCTTTCATTATCGTCAAAGCTCCCTTGCTGAACTTCATCACCCCGCTCATTGATTTGAAATTGCAACTTATGCGATCTAGTATGCCTAGTGAGATCAAATTCTTTCTTAGATCTGGTATATATCTGACATCACATAAAATTCTGATTACATCATCAAACATCTTGATTCTAATGTTTCCTATGCCGATGACTTTGCAAGATATATCATTTTCCATCAACACTGAATCAGAATCCACTGCCCTATAGGTGTCAAACCATTCCTTGTTTGGAGTCATATGATATGAACATGCAGAGTTTAAAATCTATGAATCCGTCAGCTGCTCCAGCATAACTGATAGCATATCTCCATCACCACTTTCTAAATTTTCTTCAACTATGTTTGCAGACTTTGTTGAACTACCTTTGTTCTCTGTAACATGTTTCTTTATCTCTGGATAATCTCTCTTTATATGACCTTTGTCGCCACACTTGTAACACGTGATTACCTTCTTCTTTCTTAACTTAAAACGAACCTTATTATCTCTGCTCGATCCATACCGAGTTTTGTTCTTACCACACTCTTGGTTACTATTCACCATAAGTCTTTCTCCTTGAGAAACTACGTCACTTGCTTTCTTCCATTGATGAAAGTCAAACAAAGCACCTGTGACATCCTCTGATATGAGAATTTTCTTTCTCCATATCAGAGTAGTAACCAAATTCTCATACGTAGAAGATGAAGGTAGAGAATTCAATAACATTAGCACCTTGTCTTCATCCTCAATCATTATATCAACCCGCTTCAGATCTATCACGCCCCTAGAGGCTCGTGCTTGCTCGAAAATTTGACAGCATCTCCCCTGTACGACGGACAATCTGAAACTTAATACATACATATATACACTCACATAAAGCACATTCACACTCGACTAACATTCATACAATCTCAACCACGCAGTTAAATAATATGATAATTTATAAGCTTAATAAACTTCGAATGATAAATACGACAAGACAAAAATATGGCGATATATGTACCAAGTCCATAAATACAGAATTATAACTCTAGAACCATAAACTAAAACAAGTCTATTGACAAAATCAGAATAGTGATACGACCATCGAAAATAAATATAAGTCCAGGAAAATACGAAATAATCACCGACGCTAAGGGATTGGATGGTGGATCCTCTTCTGGCAGCATGAGGCACCGCTATCAACTTCTTGAAACAAAAAGGAAATTCAACGGTGGTGAGTTCCGGACAGAACTCTACGAGTATAAGAGTGGATATATACATGGTATATAAAAGATAAAACAAGCATAAAAAAACAAAGGTATACAGTCTCTGGAATAAAGAATATAAACCAAATGTATCTGTACGAATAAACATACCTGAAGACCAATGAAACATGTAAGGGCATGGTCGACGATCCTCCTAATACCTTAATAAACTGCTAGTACTGCCGAGCAGATCCATATCATATAATAAATGCAAATCATAACCAAATATACATGTCAATCAAATACAATAATTATAGCTCAAACAAGTGCAACAAACACAAGCAAATGCACAATACATAATATGCACATGATGCGATGACCTGCACTGTACACACACCAACCACCGCTACATTGGGTAGGTTGAGTGGACAAGATACAAGTGTTAAAACTTGTGGCTATGCAGATACACCATAATACCTATGACCCTGTATGAAAAGTCGTAATACCTGTGGCTAAAAAATCATAAAAATACCTGTGGGGACTCTAAACACCTGGGAAGTATCAACTGTCTGCTCACAACTCAAACTGAGTGTGGCTCGACAGAAAATATGACCGATGACACGTCTCAACCACAAGAGAGTCAGTGGTCGTCGGCATGCAAACAACGCTATGGTGCATGTCTCTAATATGCACAACTTCAAACTGTAAGTGTTGGGGTAATCTATGGTTCGGAATGACCATGTATTTTGATGTTTGGGCAAAGGGTTTAAGTTAGATTTACTCTTGTGTTTGATGTGTGTATTTAAGTGTGTAGGTTTGCAAGATACACATGGACTTAGTTGGACGTCTTCGGGTTCGGTGATGGATGGTGTGAGGAGACAAGCCGTGGGCTTGTATGCATCCGAGGGACCATCGACAAAGCAGGAACGATTAGCCGAGGGAAGCGCAGTTCGAGGCATACGCGAAGGATGGCACGGGGGGATGAGCCGCGAGCTTGCATGCATCCGAGGGACGAGAGCCAAAGTCGAAGAGGGCTTGAAGGTAACAGGTCGAGGTTGCTGGATGAAGAGCCAGCTAAGTCGTGAGGATTCGAGTGCTGAGAGAACTGTACTCGGGAAAGGAAATCCCAGGGTTCAAGTGCTGAGAGAATTGTTCTCAGGAAGGGAAACTTTAGGTAGCAGTTGACTGATGCTTAGATCAGTCGACTGATAAAGAGCATAGAGAATCAGTCGACTGATCCTATGATCAGTCGACTGATGCTGATCAGAAGTCGAAACATCAGGTTGTGACTTTCGAATTTGCGAGGACCAGTCGACTAGTGCTATCATTAGTCGACTGGTAACGGTCAGAACAGTATCGATCACTATTTAAGAGGGCTCGATTTTTGCTGTTTTTCCTTGGCGAAACAAGCTTGGTTAGAGCTTGTTAGTAGCCTACAAGTGCTCAGAGGTTGTCAAGGTATTGTGGTGAGGTTTCTCCACCCACAAGGAGCGACAAGAGCTAGCTGGAGGTGCTCCGGCGAGTCATCCACCGAAGGATCGAGATCGTCCACCTTACGGACAGCCGTGGAGTAGGAGCTTTATCTTCGGACCACGTAAAACGGTTTATGTTAGCGATTGTTTTAGTTTATTGTTTTTAGACTTCCGCTTGCGCTTGCTAACCGTTATAGGAAGAAGATCGAAAAGTAGTTATTCACCCTCCTCTAGCTAAACGTCAAGCTCCAAACAGTAAGTACCTAGGTTAGTTTTGATATGATCAACTAATTTAAGTTACGTCCTGATGTTTTTAATCCTTGTGTCTAAGTGTACAGGAACTTAGGAGCGCAGGAAGTCGAGCGAAAGATACAGCAGTCGAGAAGGATGGCACGAAAAGGGAGCTGACAGGCTCGGTGCATCTGAGGGATGCGGAGCTCTGCGGAAGAGTATGCCGGTGGAGCGAGAAGGGCACGTGCGGCGTCTGAGGGACGAGAAGCCGGGAGGAAGGATGCTCGAGAGATGAAAGGTCGGAGTCGGGTTCGAGTAAGCCTAACTTTGGTCAGAGGCTATTTTTAGTCGTTTACGAACATTGCTCTTTGGATAACTATCAGGCCACATGTCAGGCGCCCTGTAAGTGTCACGTCAGCAAACGGATAAGTCTGACCAGGGCTATAAATAGACCCCTGGTGCTCAATTTCAATTCATTCATTAAATTCAAGCATTAACAAACGAATTCTGTGTATTGTTTCTTTCTTTTTCTGAGCTTTCCACATGTAAGAGGCTTCTCTGCCTGAAGGAGTTTTATTCAGGAGAATCGAGCCACATTCTGCCTAGGATTAGCAACCTCCCCGATTACAAACCAAGTAAAATTCGGTTGCCTCTTTCTTTACAATTTGCTCAATTTATTTTATGTTATTTATTTTTGTTTGATCTAATTAACATCTCTGTTTAAAGATAAACAAAAGATTTGAGCTTTTATTTTTAGGGGCAATTCACCCCTCTCTTGCCGACCAACGATCACAGTCAATTGGTATTAGAGCAAGGACGCTCTAGAAGGACTAATCGTCATCTGAAGTAATCTACAAAATGGTCAGACCGGTCATCTACCTGCCAATGTTCGAGGGGGAGTTTGAAAATTGGAAACGCAAGATGCAGGTATTTTTCAAAACAAATTTTGATTTATTGTTAATAATGAAAAATAGATTTGTAGTTCCTAAAGACGTCGATGATAAACCCAAAGATAAAAGCCTTTGGACAAAGAAATAGCAGACAAACTTCATATCAAACGGAAAAGCAGAATTTCATCTGCTAACCGTTCTACCATCACAAGAAGTCAACCGAATAAGGACCTACGAATCAGCGAAAGAGATCAGGGAAAATTCCTAGTGTTACACGAAGGGACCTCGGAAGCAAAACTGGCACGACAAGATATTCTTCGGAACCAACTCACCAACCTCTGGAAGGAAGAAGGAGAGACGGTGGCGCAATTGCATGCAAGGATAAAAGAATTGATAACCGGACTCACAAATCTTGGGGAAACGGTAACTAATCGAGATGCTCAAAGATATGCTTTAAACTCATTTCCAAGAACCCCGGAGTGAACGTCTATAATAGACTCTTATTATATCTCCCATAACTTAGAGGTAAGTACTCTAAAAAAATTATTTTGTACTTTAGAACTTCACGAGTCTCGATGTGCAGGAAGTGTAAGAAAAATGGACAACATTGCCCTTCACTCAAGGAATACTCAAAATGATAAAGTGTCTTCAGCTGATGAAGAGGAAGCAACATATATGGTAAAAAATTTAAATTTTTTTAAAATCTAATTAGTTTAATGAGATGCAGACCAAAAGATACCCTCGGAGAAATATAAAGTGTTATCAATGCAACGAAGAGGGGCATGTCAAGGAAAACTGCCCTAAATTGAAGAACAAAGGAAATAGGGGGCCAAAGACAAAGGCCCACAACTTAAAGGCGACATGGGACGAGTTTTTATAGGAAGACTCAGATCTCGAGGAACACGCAGGACTTGTTCTGATGACTTTATGCCAAGAAGATGAGAGCATCGATGAAGGGGGAGCCACGTCAGAGGATAGGAGCGATGATGGGGGAGCTTCATACTTCAAAAGTGATATGGTAAGAGAGGTATGTTTTCTACCTCCTGAACAACTTTACTTAGGAATAAAAGCTATGTTGAAGTCTATTTATAAAATAAAAAATAAAAATATAGAACTGAAAAACCAATTATCATCTTCTTGTCCATTAGAAATGTATGATAAAATAAGATTTGAAAATGAAAAATTGAAGATTCAAATTGAAAATTTAAAAAACAATCATTCATGTTCAAGATGTTCACAAAATCAAAAATTAAATATTATGGAAAACTCAACTAGTATTTTAGATTTCACAGGGGTTAAATTGTTAAAGTTCCCAAATCATATATTCATCTAAGTTTCTGACAAATTCTGTTGGCAAAAATTTATATTGGGTATCTAAATGTATCTTAAACTGTTGATTTTCTTTTGATTAAATTAATTTTGATAATTGATGCTTTATCTTGTTAATTTTTTTTTGAATAACTGTTTATAGGAAAATTAGTTTAAGTTTTTTTATTGATAAAAGTTTGCAGTGTTCTATTTACAAAAATATTTTCAAATTTTTTTACAAATAATTGAATTTATCCGATGTTTCTATATCTGTTGATTATCTTCTAAACCTTGAGAAAAATTTTTAAATGTTTTTGATGTTGAAATAAAATTTAAAATTATTTTTTTAAATTGTCAACATAAAATTCAAAATTAATTTTCAAAAATGTTAAAAAATTATTTTAACTTTGACAATTTTTCTAATAATAATTCTTTGAAAATTCTGACTTTTATAAAAAAATTTGATAAATTTTTGAATAAAATAAATTTTAAAAATTATTTTCAAAATTAAACTTAACATTTTAAACTTTTTTAAGCAAATTTTGAAAACTTAGATTTTCTAGACACTGTTTATTGTGTTAAAAATTTAATATTTTTCTCTTAACATTTTAAGTTTCTTTTGATGTGATCAAAGGGGGAGAATATTAAGTTAAGGGGTAGACACTAATTTTTCAAATTTTTTTAAGTACTTACATTGTTATATATTAATTCATATTTTGTTTATGTTTGTTTTCCTTAACTTAACTCGGGTTGATGCATGTCAAAAAGGGAGAGATTGTAAGTACCCCAAGTTAGTTTTGATGTGGTCAACCAATTTAAGTTAGGTCATGGTGTTTTTAATCCCTATGTCTAAGTGTACATAATTTAGGAGCACAAGAAGTTGAGCAGAAGACGCAGCGATCGAAAAGGATGACACAGAAAGAGAGTCGACGGGCTTGGTGCATCCAAGGAACGCGAAGCTCTGCGGAAGAGTATGTCGGTGGAGTGAGAAGGACGCACGCGGCGTCTGAGGGACGAGAAGTTGGGAGGAAGGATGCTCAAGGAGCGAAAGGGCAAAGTCGGGTTCGAGTGAGCCTAAATCCGATTAGCCAGAAATCATATAAGAAGATCGGAAGTCACTCTGGAGAGTGGTTAGCGGTTGAAGGATGCAAGTTTGCAGGATACACATAGACTTAGCTAGACGACTTCGGGTCCGGTGAAGGATGACATGAGGAAACAAGTCATGGGCTTGTATGCATCCGAGGGACCATGGACAAAGCAAGAATGATGAGCTGAGGGAAGCGCACTTCGAGACATACGCGAAGGATGACATGAGGACAAGTCGTGGGCTCGTATACATCCGAGGGATGAGAGCCAAAGTCGAAGAAGACTTGAAGGCAACAGGTTGAGGCTGCTAGGTGAAGGGTTAGCTAAGTCATGAGGTTCCGAGTGCTGAGCGAATTATATTCGGGAAGGGAACCCCTTGGTTTAGGATTTGGGCAGTCGACTGCGACTTGTAACAGTCGACTGATGTAGGGCACAGAAAGATCAGTCGACTGATCTTCTGTGTAGTCGACTGGTGTCGGCTGGAATTCGAACGTTGGGCTACAACGTTCGAATCTAAAGTGGACTAGTCGACTGGTGTTGGAACATCAGTCGACTGGTAACGGCTAGTTCAACCACAAGCTCAATTTAAAGAAGCTCGGCTTGGCTGGCTAAGGTTGACGAAATTGGCTTTGGTTAAAGGTCAATTAGTAGTCTTTGTACTCAGAGGTCTTGTGTGAGTTGTGGTGAGGTTTCTCCACCCACAAGGAGCTACGTGAGCTAGCTGGAGGTTTTCCGGGAAGTCATCCACCGACGGATCAGGATCGTTCACCTTATGGGCACGTTGTGGAGAAGGAGCTTTATCTTCGAACCACGTAAACGGTTTGTGTTAACATTGTTTAGTTTGTAGTTTGTATTTCCGCTTGTGCTTGCTAATATGTGTAGGAAGAACCGGCGATTAAAGTGGGTGATCGGCTATTAGCCCCCTCTAGCCATACGCATCGATCCCCAACATTAGGCCATGTGTCAGGTGCCCATGAGCACTCGGGCGCCCTATAAGTGTCACGTCAGCAAACGGATAAGTCTGATCGGGGCTATAAATAGACCCTTAGAGCTCAGTTTCAATTCATTTATTCAATTCAAGCATTAGCAAACGAATTCTGTGTAGTGTTTCTTTCTTTTTCTGAGCTTTCCACGTGTAAGAGGCTTCTCCGTCCGAAGGAGTTTTATTCAGGAGAATCGAGCCACATTTTTCCTTAGATTAACAACCTCCCCGGTTGCAAATCAAGTAAAATCCGGTTGCCTCTTTCTTTACAGTTTGCTCAATTTATTTTATGTTATGTATTTTTGTTTGATCTAATTAACATCTTTGTTTAAAGATAAATAAAAGATTTAAGCTTTTATTTTCAGAGACAATTCACTCTCTCTTGCCGACTAACGATCACCATCACAAACAAACCAAAATCATGCAATCAATACGATACAAAGCACAATCAACACTAGAGTAAATAAACATGCACTAATCTTCTAGGTAGGGTTTATCTAATGTCAACCACACCCTAGATAGGTCAAATGATAGTTCTACAATTCACGCGATACTCTTTAAATCAGAAATCAAAAGATGAGACTGTATAACTAAATATTTTAGAATGCAACTCAAAGGTCAAGCAAGAATAATCATCAAGCAGGAAAAACAAGATAAATAGATTTAAGGTATAGCAACCTACTCAGATAATAAAACAATCATACATTTAAGATAAACGAATCTATAGGAATCAAATAAGAAGTACTCATCTTTAAATGTAGACCGTATCCAAGTAAACCTCACGTCCAAGTGCTCGTATTGTAGCGATCTCGGCCTCTATGGTCCCCGCAGGCAACCCTCTAGGCCCGAGACCCTACGGGTCTTCCCACTCCTGGCAGTGGGTTTTTGCCTTTCTCAGGATTCGAACTCTAGACCTCCAGGCTAAGTACTAAAGTTCCTGAATCCTGGTACCAATTGAGCTGTAGGGTCTCGGGCCTAGAGGGTTGCCTGCGGGGACCATAGAGGCCGAGATCGCTACATTAAAAGGCGCCTTTTTATGTAGCGACCCCGCCTCTATGGTCCCCGCAGGCAACCCTCTAGGCCGGCGACCCTACGGTCTTCCCACCCCTGGCAGTGGGTTTTTGTCTTCCCCAGATTCGAACCCTTGACCTCCAGGACAAGTACAATAGTTCCTTGAATCTGGTAACCAAGTGAGCCACAGCTCAATTGGTACCAGGATTCAGGAACTTTAGTACTTAGCCTGGATGTCTAGAGTTCGAATCCTGGGAAAGGCAAAAATCCACTGGCCAGGGGTGGGAAGACCCGTAGGGTCTCGGGCCTAGAGGGTTGTCTGCGGGGACCATAGAGGCCGAGATCGCTACAATACATCTCTTGAGTATCGCTTATACTTTTGCATACTCTACCTTGGATAGGTTGGATGGATATTTCCCGAAAGGGATCGGATATCGATTCCCATACTGTTAGGATGGGTATCCATTGACTTGGAGGTAGCTCGATTGACACCTAGTCAAGCTTTTCCAAATCACCATTATGGTCAAGGTTGACTAAGGAGATGATCGGATGACACATTGTGAATTCGATTGTATAGTGGAGAATATTGATTCTTCAATGGTACCGACTGAGGAATTGGGAAGTTAGGGTTAAATCGGACGACAGCCCATTGGAGGTTGCATATCGTAGTTGGCTCGACCGACATAGGATTGATCTACTTTAGCTCATGGAGCTTTGGACGGTTAAGATTAGATGGCATGTTTAGAGGATATGACCTGCTGGATGCAGCAGAGATGATATTCACTGTTCATCATTTCAGTGGATAGGGGATAGATGTATCCTGTTCTGTGGGACTTTTGACCTTGAATTCGTTATACTTGGTTAGATAACCTAAATAGTACAGTCAAATGTGACTTGTACCGATCCGGAGGAGTGTAGAGCTAGTTTCTTGACACTTGCGGGATTTTCGCTCGTACTTGGTTTGGATAACCAAGAAGGTACCTTTGGACTTCTGGTTTGTGTAGCGATGCAAATCACTTACGAGACTGAGTTACCTTTATGTGAAGACACTAAGGACGGTACTCAGGAAACAAATAATTACCTTTCGATTACTTTGGGATACTCCTAAGAGATTGTGTCTCTATCGCCTTTTGGAGCGGAGTGGGAGTATATCGGGTTACGAGACGACGGTTAGTCGACTGATTTGACGCTGTCCTAGCCTATGAGGTATCATGACTCATAGACAGGTCGTACGTGTTAAATATTTTTGATGATACATCGAGAATTAGGAACGATTATGGTGCGTGATTAATCTTGGAGCCCTACATATCATGTTGATGATTGTAGAATTAGTTAGGAAGTGTTGCATGAGATAATATCATGCATCACGTCGGTATTATGCGTGCACGGATGACTTTTGTCTTCCAGGTGGTTGAAGACGGGACGTCAGCCATGTCAACAGAGAAGAGGTATACGTCGGTGACCCTTGACTTCTGAGTGGTTGAAACGAGTCATCAGATATACCTTAGTTTCCGCATAGCCGGGTGTATTGGCTACTCATGCATTCCGCATAGCCCAGATGCGTTGGCTACTCATGCATTCTGTATAGCCCTAGGTGCGTTGGCTTCTCCTGCATTGTGCATAGGGGATTTTTGGGTTAAACAGTCATTGGTGCTAGGCTGTTCTGTCTCCTGACTACCTGATGTAGCGATAGTCATGGCACGTCGAGAGAGTGACATAGGTCACTGCTATCAGGTGCACTGGATGCATCTTAGCGTAGTTGTGGTTTGTTTGCATTATGACCTTGGTTCGTATTTACAGTATTGGGTTATAATATATATTTGACCCTGGAGGTGCTCAGTGGACACATTGTGGTAGGACTGCCCAGGACTAGGAGGGGTCATGAGACGATTTGGGTGGTCGATGAGCGATTAACCCAATCTGCACAATTTCTTGTGGATCTGGAGGATCAGATATTATAGATGTGGCACAAGTGACCTTAGGGTTGAGCACCCTTGATATGGGTGATGTTGATTAGTTGCTCGGTTGTAGGGGATGGTTAGATGATGATCTCTTGATCAGTTATGCCCTTGGTATGTTGTACGGGCATACTGATGATCTGGCCACCACGTAGAGTGGTTGAGTCTGGTGCCCTTAGGATGTTGGGATGTGTCGTTACTATTCGTAGACGACATCCGGATGTATTCTTGACTGGGTATATGAGCACGTGTTATTACCTTTGGATGATTGGACACTTTTGTCGATCAGATTAGGAGTGCTCCGGTTAGAGATTATTACCCTCGGTGTGTTCGAGGCAGAGTAGCCTTAGGGCATTAGACGTAGGGGACCTCGTGGTGTATACGGAATAGTTTATTCCGAATAGGTGGTGGAGTCTTGAGATCACCTCTCGTGCGAGAATTTACTTCGGCGGCGCATTGACCTAGTTTTACGATATCCTCAGGATGTACCCGAGTGTACAGGGATTCGAAATGTTCCTGTTGGCGGAACGATATGGAAAAAGGACATTTAGAAACTTCGTATCTAGATTATTGATACGTCGATTGACGCAGTGGTAGCGTGGTGGGCTCATAACCCACAGGGAGCGTTAGAGACTAGCGGTCTTACTCTTGAAGAATTTCCTACAAGAGAAAGCCTAGTACGTTGGTTTATGGAGGCAACACGAGTCGATTTGGGTGATCATTGAACGATTAACCAAATCTATGCACCTTCCTTCGATTCGTAGGATGGATCCGATGGATCACTTAGTAGAGATACACGATAGGGAGATTACTAGATTTTAGGGATTACTCTGGAATCTGGTAGGAGTCTCCTACGAGCTACAAGTACATAGCTGCGATTCGGTTTAGTTGTTCGTCTGATGACAGATGACAGTCCGAGTGTACTGTTAGGTTCTAGAGGTCTTACTGCGCTCGTGTGTGATGGACTTTGGGGGTAGTTGGGAGAACCATTTGCATTTGGGTGGAGTTCGCCTACAACAACGGCTTCCATTCGGCGATACAGATGGTACCGTTTGAGGCGTTGTATGGTAGGGCGTGCAGGACACCCACCCTCTGGGATGAGGTCGGTGAGACTCAACTGCTGGGACCCCAAAGAGTTCAGCACGAGGCAGAGTTAATATGGGCTGTCAGACGAAGATTATTAGCATTACGGGATCGCTAGAAAAGCTATGCTGACCGGAGGCGCAAACCCATAGAGTTTGTTGCTGGTGAACATGTTTTCCTTCGAGTTTCACCCGCGAAAAGGGTGAAACGTGTTAGTCTCAGAGGTGAGCTAGCTCGACGGTATATTGGTCCGTTCCAGATTCTGGAAAGGATTGGAGCTGTAGCTTACTGCCTGGATCTTCCACCGTCTTTGGCCGCCATCTATGACGTGTTCCATGTATCCATGTCGAGAGGTTATGTGCCAGACCCCACTCATATTTTATCTGAGATGTATATTCCGCTTCAGCCTGACGCTACTTATGAGGAGGTACCTGTACGAATTTTGGGCTTCCGAGAGCGTCAGCTACGGAACAAGATGATCCGACTAGTCAGGGTCGGATGGCAGCATCACTCGGATGCAGAGGCTACTTGGGAGCTTGAGGACACTATCCGAGCTCGATATCCCCATTTATTCGATTGAGGTATGTAATGTTAGTTCATTTCAGTATGAGTACTTCATATATACTGCTGTTAGTATCTACTATTAGCAATGACAAATTTGGGGACCAAATTTTAATTAGTGGGGGAGAATGTTAAAATACGAAAACTTTAAGGGCTAAAATGTAAATTTTCCTAGATTGAGGATTTCTGTGGGAAAATTCGAAAATTGGAGGAGTAAAGTGCAAAACAGCCAGCCCTTAAATTTTCCTGTGGCCGATCGCAGGCTCAGATCTCGCGAGCCCCTTTTCTTTTCCTCTGCTTCTCCGCCCAACTCCTCTCCGTCGGCGATCGACGCGAGCGACTGGTCTCGATCACCCTCGGCCGAGCAAAACCCTGAAGCTGGTCACGTGCCTCATATTCGCTTGGGGAAGAGACTCAGATGGGGGAAGTTTCGACCTAATCGCCGACGTCCCTTCAGTAGTTCCGACGAGTAGAGGTGAGTTAGGGTTTCGATCGGGTTTTCTTCCACGATTGTGATGCGAATGATAATAGCTTTAGATTCTGGATTTCTTATTCTAATCGCCGGTTGATCTTGAGTTGTTTTCGCGATCTAGGGCTACGCGCGATTGATCCGTCTCCTTGACTGTGATTTGGGCATCTCGTGGTTGATCCAGGGAGTAGCTGGGATCTTGAGCCACTTTTCGATCTGGGAAGGATGAAGGAAGCCAGAGACAGGGCCATTCGTCAGTGAGTTTGATCGGATCAAGATAGGGTGTTCTCCCCTCTCGCGTGCGTGGTTCCGATCAGGTGAGTTTGGTCTGTGTTGTGTAGGGATTGAATTCGATTTTGCAGTATGCTATGGTTTTTATCGAAGATCTGGATCATGCATGTGTTGTGCGAATATGTTAAATTGTTGATGTTTCTGTTTGCTGTGAATCGGCTGTGGGTAATTGGTGTTGGTTTTGCTTCTGCTGTGAGATTGTCCAGTAGATGATTTGTTCTGTGTTGCTTGGTGTTGCTGAGTGTGTTGTGTAGGTTGGTTGTTTGATGGAGCTGTTGTGGGAAACTTAAGTGGCAGTTTGTTGTGTGCTTTGGTTTGGTTTTTGCTCTGTTAAGGTTCTGTATTCATCCTGTTCTTGAGCTTATCGTGGGTCAGTAGGTTTAGTTTGGCTGGGAATTGGAGTTTGTTCATCTTGGATTTGCAGTGGGTTGTTTCGGTTTCAGTGTGTGATTTGAATCTGTTTAGGTTGTGAGTTGAATTTGCCATTGATCATGTGAAGCCGTGGAGGATGCATAGTTCAGTGTTTGTTCTTGGAGGTTAGATCAGTTTCGGAATTTGTTTTTTGGACCCCGATTACTCTTGATCAATTTGTGTTTGATTTGAGGGTTGGTCTCTGTTCCTATTTCTGCTGTGTGAGTCACAGTGGATTGGGTAAGCTTAAGTTGGATCAGGGTTAGCATTTATTTGGATGTGGGCTAACTCGAGTGTGTATTAGGGATTGGTTCTAGTTTTGCTAGCATGTAACTTAGCTAATTTAATAATGGTGTAATTAGCTAAGTTGTATTTTGATGCAGGACATTGATTTGATCCATTGGTTGCGGATATTATTTCTGGACGGGGGGTTCTCGACGCCTGGACCTCTTCATTTCGAGGCGGGTACCTCTGACTTATCCTTTAGATTAGTCATAGTTGATATACTTGATATGCTATGTTTAGCGGTAGGGTAATGTAGTATTTTATACTTGCTCTACCTTGGCTGATACTGTTTATGATATACCTAGCATATGATACCTATACCTTTAGGACCTAGGCTAGGGTGCATTATCTATGATCCTTGCATATCATGTTGATATAGGTGGACTAGATAGTGGATGCTGTTTGACCAGAGGCATGCATCATCGTGCACTGTGCATCACTGTCGATCAGGGGCCCCTTATGGCTGAGTCAGGTTGACAGTCATACTGACCTATCCATACGACCACTCATGGGTTAGTGGTTGACGGAGTATGGGTAGTGTGCTCTGTGCTGCTCAGCTCATGCACTCATGGGTTAGTGAATCGGAGCGTGGTGGCAGGCAGAGGTCCCTCCTTGAGTAGTCCATATACCAGGAGATGAGAGAGAGAGGTCTCTCCCCCATTTATATACATGGGGTAGGTGTTAACACTCAGGTAGAGATATCCCCCATAGAGGACCTGGGGTAGGGATGTTACTTCGACAGTGAGGAAACATTCAGGTAGAGATATCCCCCGGATAGGTCATGGGGTAGGGGTGTTACGCCGACAGCATACCGTCTACTCGGTCGCTCAGGAGCAGTGATGGCAGAGTACGGACGGCAGTCACAGCTCTACGCCGGAGGGTGGCCTCCGTTCAGCTTCCTCCCGTACATAGGTGACGATGTCTGACCGGCGACAGAGGTGACCATGTCATCGCACCATGTGCATACGTATATTTGGCATTTGCTCGTGCTTGTTATACTTGGATGTTGCATATGATTGACATGCACATACAAGAGACCCTTATGTCTGGTTTTGGCGACTCAGCCACATTGGTATGGTATTTACTATTTCTGTTTCAGTTGTACTTACCCTGCTCGTACCTGTGTTTATTTCGATAGCTTGTTACACTATTGCTAGCTTAGACTATCTTGTATATCTGATGAGATATCCGCTGAGTACTGTGACTCACCCCGTTAGCTCCCTGTTTTTATTTCAGGATGATTGTCTGGAGTGCCCGGCAGCCTATCCCAGTTCTCGTATTTCTTCGAGATGATTCCGGGATGTTTCTTTTACTTTGTTGGTGGTACATGTTGGTACCCGTTTTCTATTTCTTTTACTTTACTTTTTCCGCTGCTGTATTCGTGTTTGGTCGTGTCCTTTTATACGGCGGTATAGTTGTACTTTTGTGAGTCATGGAAGCCTTGTGCTTTGTGTTTGTCGTAAGTCGTACCGGTACGCAGTTTTTGTCGTCGTTTTCGTTTTTATTGATTTCAGACGGTTGTTCCAGCCCTATAGGCTGTGGTACAATCATCTGAGGTGGTCGTAGAGGTTAGGTTTCTGAATTGTCCGTCGGTCGAGGGAGTGGCAGTCCGGTCGGTATCGGACGGGCAGCTCCTCGGGGCGTGACACGTATCAAATTAAGGTCCTGTACCAAGGGCAGGTTTTAGCTATTTATACAATAAATAAATTAACTAAATTAGACGTTAACCAAAATTTAGGACCAACCCTAATTACAACATTCATATAACTAACTCTTAAACAATTTAGCTATCAGGTTCACTCTCGAGCTAACCCGAGGAATTACCATGAACACTGACTCCAATCCTTGAATCTAATAGCTACTAGATTCGAGGTATACACGGTAAGAAGACCAAACACATTTCCCGAGCATTTCCCGAGCTACAAGCAAGGTAAACTCTAAACTCAATTCTAACCCTTGAGTTGAAAGTCACACCTTACCATTAACAGGAAAACCAAGGATCAATCTATTAATTTAAACAACTAAAGTTTTCACAGAATATGCCATTGACGATACCAAAATCCCAAGAAGACCAATAGTACAAAAAAGAATCCTCTAGTAAATCAAGCTAACATAACTCACCACGAAGAACCTAACGACGATGAAATCTAAACGTAATAGAAAGAAAGTCAAATAGGAACAACACCAAAGTCATGAATCTAACAGTAACCAAGCAATTCGACTTTCCCGAACCAGATATTTTCCTTCTCTGATCCATTCATTCCATCACCTAAATTAATAACATCAACCCTGATCAAAAGAGACCTTCACCTTTGTTGAGCTGCCTTTGCGCCGACGGTGAGGAGAGGCGGCGTCGAGGCGTGGTTGCAGCTTCTTGGATTTGGCCGACAATAGCGGACAAGACGATGACGGACAGGGACGAGATTTGCTCATGGCTGGAGGTGGGAGGAGAGGAGGCTCCGCATGGACAGGTTTGCGGCGTCGATGATTAAAAGGTGACGGTGTCAGCTCGTGCTCACGATGATCAAGAGCAAGAAAGGGTTGACGTTGCACTTGCCAAGGCTAGGGGTGGTTGTCTCCCATGCAAAGAAGACGGGTAGAGGAGAGGAAGAAGAAGATTTTGAGAGAGGGAAGGGCGTTGGTGCGTGCGGGGGAAAGGGATTAGGGCTCTCTCTCTATATGTATATCGAGAATCAAACTTTTCCTCAAATAATTCAAAACTAGTCTAATTTGCACCCAATTATCTCCGTAATTATTTCTAAAATTTTAAAAAATCATTCAGAAATCTTCCATAAAGTTGTTTCCATTTTTAAACTCTTATTTATGGTGTGTGTACATATATATATTAACCATATTTTACAGATCGCTT
Organism: Boesenbergia rotunda; assembly: GCA_024364735.1. Classification (NCBI taxonomy): domain Eukaryota; kingdom Viridiplantae; phylum Streptophyta; class Magnoliopsida; order Zingiberales; family Zingiberaceae; genus Boesenbergia; species Boesenbergia rotunda. Next base: position 303,593 of record JAGFNQ010000441.1, read on the forward strand.
ATAATCTGGTTAAATACGTTGATGTGCTGGCTCAGATCAGTTCCCTCTATTATTTTCAGCCCGAATAATTTATACCTAAGATATAGTTTGTTTGTCAATGACTTCAACATGTATTAGCTTTCCAACTTTGCCAAACTATCATCGGTGACTCCTTGTCCACGATATGATATATCACATCATCCGTAAGATAAAGCCTAATTGTTTCCACTACCTTCGCCTGAAGTTCTTCCCAATCTGATCTCTCCATGCTTTTCGATTTTTTTTTCTCCTAGCTTCTTTGTCATGCCTTATTGCACCAACAAGTCCTTGACCCTCCTCTGTCATAATCCGAAGTTTTCGGTTCTATTAAATCTTACTATATCAAACTTCACAGAAGACGTCTCCGACATGTTGAAAAAATCCGTCAAACTTTGCTCTGATACCAATTGTTGCGCAAAACGACAGCAACACCTCTCAACCTCTAACGTGCAGAAGAAGAGGAAGAGATAAATAGATTGCGCGAAGAAACAAAGCAAAGACACACAATAGAGAGAGAAAATACGAGGAAGAAGTAGAAGAGGAGAGAGAAAAAGAGTTACCGTGGTTTGAAGGCTTGCCTACTTTACAAAAAGGCCGAAGCTTTATTAGAATTCTCTCTACACAAGAGAATATACCTTATTCTCTTGATACTAATACTGATTATATAATAGACTTATAATGATCCCTATAAATAATGTCAAAATTCAGACCCGGTAAAATTATAACAGAATATTGTTAGGAAAAATCTTAACAAGATTCTATTAGAAAAATCCATAACAACATTTTATTAGAAAATCTTAATAAAATTTTATTAGAAAAAATTTTAATAAATTTTTCTTATACGAGTCACCTGTCAACACTACGTAAACAGGGATGCTAATTAATCACGGCAGGTTGACATTAGCACAATGCTGGAAGAAGCCGTTTACTATGTGAAGTTCTTGCGGCTCTAAATCCAGATCACCATAAAAGTATCAAATTATATGTATATGCTCGATGAAATGCAATTGTTAAACTCAGATGAACTGTGGATGTTTGCTCACAGCTTATGATGGAATCAATATCAGGCTCAATCGCAATGCTTCTCCGATAGGGTAGCAGACTAGCAGTGGAAGGTGCTTAGGGCATGCATGCTTGGAGATCATTTGCTAACCATCTTCAAGAAACAATGCAGGAGCTAAGCTCTTCAGTTCCAGGATGAAAAATGCCTTCTCCTTTAGATTGGTTGATCTTGAAGGGAATGTATAGTAGCAATGTGCCATTAAGATTGGTAGTCATTTGCTCGTGTCGTAATGGCTGCATATTAAACCAAAGAAATTAAAGATGAATCATGTTACTTGCAAAAACAATCATATTACTGTCCTAGGGTGTGTGTGGCGTGATGGCAAGTGGCTGGGCATATCTCTCAAGCGGTCATCTCATTTGCGTGATCGAATTTTGGTGTGTATAAGTATCATGCCAAAAGCTATTGTGTTTTTTGAATTTATTTGGAGAGCGAAACGGAGATTGGATCATCTATTCCTGAATTAATAGGATTATAAGATCTAGATATATGATATTAAAAAAAATCATATTTATAGTCCCTGGATTATGGTGCAATGGTAAAATACTTGTACGACTAACTAGACATTCACGAGTTAAATCCTAATTGTAGCGCACTGCGAAATTAATTTCCTCCCATAGGAAGACCAGGGGCGTAGCCAGACTTTCAAATTACATGGGGCTACTATGATTGATATAAAAATTTAATTAATCCAAAAATATAAATAACATAAAAAATTAACTTGTAGAAGACATAAAATAAAAATATTCAATATTCAATATTCAATATATCCAAAATCATAGAAAAATATTATTGAGTTGTGCTCTTCGGTTCTTCTTAGAATCAAACTCATTAATGATTATATCATTATCGATATTTTCAACCAACTCCCGTTCAATGTAGATGACCATAGAATCTGTTAAAAACTCTTCTTCCATCTTATTACGAAGAGCTGTTTTAACAAGTTTCATAGCTGAAAATGCTTGTTCCGTTGTTGCTGCAGAGACGGGAAGAGTTAAAACAAGACGAATCAACCTGTCAATTAAACAAATATATTAATCAAATGGTATAGTTATAATATATAAACTATAACAAATAAGAAAAAAAAATTACCTGTCAATCAAATGGTAGATTCCTGATTTATTTGTTTCAACTAATCTTCGACATAATTCAGAAATAGTTGATAAATTCTGAAATCTTTCATGACCAACAACATCAACCTTATAGTGATCTAATTGCATTCTCAAGTGATGCAAATCTTGTGCGTCGAAATAAAGAGGATAGAATTTATCAGCAAGTGATAGATGCGATCAACATTAAGAAGTTTAAAATTTTCTTTAGGTTCCAAAGCACAACTAAGCTTAAGAAGTTCGACTGTCTCATCTTTGAATCTACTATTAAGCTCTTCAATTTAAAAATCTATTGCAGCAACAAATACATCAAATTGATAATGGTACTCAACTATGATTGAATCATTTTGTTGACAAGAACGGCTTGTAACAGATTTATAACGAGCTTCCATATCAGGTATCTCAATATCATACTTAGCATAAACTTCTTTCACATAACTAAGTAGAATAACAAAACCTTCTTCTCTCAAAGTATGAAGCAAAGTTTTAGTAGTTGAAACAGAGTCCATTGCATTTAAAATGTCTAGAGATTTCTCTTGCAATGCCCGACAAAGCAGATTTGTTAACCCCATTATCTTTTGCATCAAGTGTAATATGAATATGAAATCAAAAGACTTCATTGCAATCAACAAACCACTAGCTTCACTGCTGATGGAGTTAGAAGAGGACCCATCATGCACTATGTTTTCTAACACAGTAATCACAGAGCTATACATATCAATCATGTTACAAATTGAGTCAAAATTAGAACTCCACCGAGTTTTTTCAGGTCGTAATAAATTTCCAATTTGATTGCATCCTCTACCAGTATCACATTCACCAATAGCTATCATATGTGCAACTTTAACTTTTTGAGCAGAAAGTAACTCAGCTTGGCGTTTAGGAGATGCATTAAAGAAATTACAAATGGAATTCAATTTTGAAAAAAATAACCAAATGGATACCTCTTTTCAACAGCTGCAGTTAATGCTAGTTGAAGTCGATAAGCGAAACAATGTATATAATACGCACATGTACAATCTTTCAAGAAAAAAGCTTGTAATCCATTCCAACAACCACACATATTCCTAGCACTATCATATCCTTGTACCCGTATATTGTGGATATGCAAGTCATAACGACCAAGAGCATCAGATATTTCTTTCTTAAGTGTTACAGCAGTTGTATCAGTCACGTGTACAATGGCAAAGAACCGCTCTCATAAAAAACCATCAATATCCACAAATCTTAATATAACAGCCATCTGCTCCTTGTTAGATGTATCTCTTGCTTCATCAACTAAAATACAAAATTTTGCATCCCCAATTTCTTTACGAATCTTGATTCTCACTTGATTGGCAAGAATATTCAAGATATCTTTCTGAATATCTGGTGAAATATACTTTGCATTTTTTGGAGCTTTCTCTAAGACGATATCCCTAATATTCTCATTTATTTTCCCCATAAATTTTATCACCTCGATAAAATTGCCGCGATTATTAGACGATGGAGATTCATCATACCCTCTAAATGCGCATGCTTGCAAAGTGAGTCATCTAATACTTTCAATAGTTGCTGTAAGCCTCAATCTGTTCTTCTGTTTTTCATCTGAAGATTGTGCATTCATCACTTTGTCAATATGACGAGGTATATTCATCAAATTATCAAGATATTCCACAACACAGGGCCGGATCTGAAGCATGTCACCGGGGGCGATCGCCCAGGGCCCCCGATTTTTAGGGGCCCCAAATTATATATATATATATATATATATAATTTTAATAAAAATTAATAAAATATATATTGTTGATCGTTTAAATAAAAATTAACAATTATATATATTTATTATTAAATTTAAAGAAAGAAAAAACGTGAGTTGTTAATTTTCCTTTTCAATACATGCAATTTTTGTTTCAAGCATTCAATGGAATTGAATGGTACAATATAAGATTTCCTTTCCAAGGCTGATCGTCTTCATTCTTCAACCTGCTTTGGATTTCCAAGGCATTCAATGCAATTTTCACTATAGTGAAATCGGGGCCTATCCATTTTCAGTCATAGTGAATGCCGTGAGAGGAGAAACTCTGCCTGCTTGACTGCTATGGGTTTGGTTTTGTGCTCAAAGATTAAAATCTATCGTGAGTTCCATCTCACTTTGATCCTTGCTTTCGATCTGTGGTTCGGCTGAGAATTATCACAAAGACGATCTGTGGTTCAACTGGGAATTATTACAAAGACAATATCTATCAATTGCTTCAAACATAAATCAGGTTTTATTGCTCTTTCATTATTATTTTCACTCTTGTGTTTATTTCATTGCTTTGTTATTAGTTTTGTGTTTTTTTTTACATTTGAAATTTGTAATAGAAATATGTTTTCAAGGAAATATCAATCTGGGAGTCAGAAAAGAAACAAAAGAAAAAGAGTAGAACAGATTATTAAAACACAAAAAGGTGCTCTTTATAAGTTTTTTCAAATTGGTTCTTCGATTGAAGATTTAGATGAATTACAAGAAGGAAATCAAGAAGAGATAAATAATTATGTAACAAATGAGCAACAACTGAGTAATCAAGAAGAACTAAATGATTATGTAATCAATGAGCCAAAAGAATTGAGAGAAAACGATGATAATAATCATGCAACAACGAATGAGCAGGAAGAATTGAGAGAAAATGATGATAATGATTGGAATGCAGATGTTGATAATATAATTGAAAATGAAAATGAGTTAGAGCAAATTGGGCATGTTTTGGATATATATGATCCAAGATGTTGGGATAACATCGATAATAAAATAAGAGATCTTTTGGTGGAGAATGGTCCTATAAGAGAAGGTAATCTTAAGTTCTCTATAGATGAGCTTTCGAGACATTTTTCATATTCTTATTACACAAGAAAATTACCAAATGGAGAGAATCAAGATAGAAAATGACTTGTGTACTCGAAAGATGCAAACAAAGTATATTGTTTTTGTTGTAAATTATTTAAATCAGTGAACAATAAAAGTTTGCTAGCAAATGAAGGTCTTAATGATTGGAAACATTTAAGTGATAGACTTAGACAACATGAGAATGACATTGAGCATATTACTAACATGAGAACTTGGATTGATTTGCAAATTAGATTGAAAAAGAATAAAACAATTGACAAAAAGATCCAAGTGCAAATTAAGAAAGTGAAAGAACATTGGAAACTTGTTTTAATGAGGATTATTTCTGTTGTGAAATGTCTTGCTAAGCGTAATTTAGCATTTCGTGGGGATAATGAAAAATTTTACCAAGCCAGTAATGGTAACTTTTTGGGGCTACTTGATTTAATTGCAGAATTTGATTTGGTAATGCAAGAGCATTTTAGACGCATTCAAAATAATGAGATTCTTTATCATTACTGTTGGTGCTTGGATGGCTATAGAGGGGGGGGGGTGAATGTAGCCAGACACTCAAATCATTCCCCTCTTTGAAACTCTTCTTTCTACGATCAAAGATTAGCAGCGGAAACAACAACACCGAAAGAAAACAGGGAAAGAAGGCAAACCGACGCTAACACAGCGATGTACAAGGTTCGGGGATAACTTGCCCCTACTCCTTGGCATGCCCGTGAGGTGGGCGATCCCTTGATCGTCGGCAGATCAAGCCCCGGTGACCCGGATAAAAATATAGTCTCCTTCTCGGTGGAGAAACCTCTCCACAATCACCTCAGTAGGATAGTAGTTAAGTGCATGAGACAGCAAGAAGGAAACTCTCAAAGATCTAACAAGAAAGCTCAAGAGAGAAGCTACATGAGAAGCACAACAACAGCAAAACCCACAGCTACACTTGCTTATTTTTCTGTTCGTTCTCTTGCTCCTCTGTATCTCATCTTCCTCTTAAGCTCCTGCTTCATCGCCAGGCTCCATCAGCATCTACTGAGCCACAGCCTGACCCCCTGACTCCCTGAGCACTCAGTCCCTGAAGACCTCTTCAGCTGAGCCTCCATCAGTCGCCAGCCGCACGCCAGAAGCCGTTGAGACCTGGGAAGAGAAAACATCCAAACCTGACAAGAAGAAAGCCTCCGGTTGACCCTCCTCCTTTGTTTGGGTCATCCTCCATTACCTGCAAACTCATCAGAAGCTTAGCAAAGCGTATCACAAAGAAATCGGTAGTGTATCAGAGAAAGCGCAGAGAAAACAGACGCGATCAGAGCGTCTGACAGTGATTTCAAATTAAAGTTCAGCTACTGATCGGTCCACAGACCGATCAGAGATGACCCTGATCGGTCACCAGACCGATCAGGGTAAGCCCTGACTGATCAGGCTCCAGCCTGATCGGTCAATGGAGAGAAACCAAAAATCGCGGACTCCTTGTGATTGGTCACCCTGACCGATCATAGCTCGTGGATCGGTCACCAGACCGATCCAACACTTACTGGAGAAATTCCAGCTCTCGCAGGTCAAAGCCTCTGATCGGTCACCCGACCGATCAGGTTGTGCCCTGATCGGTCTGGTGACCGATCAGGTCACTCCCTGACCGATCAGGAGCCATCCTGATCGGTCAAGGTGAGAAACCTCGCGACAATTTGATCGATCATGAGGACCGATCAAGGTTCCCTAATCGTTCACCGGAATGATCTGAAGCAACACAGAAACCTCTCCAAAGCTTCTGTTCTCTCCCTGATCGGTCACCTGACTGATCAGACTCCCCTGGATCGGTCACCAGACCGATCCACAACAGGAGTTCGTGCCAACTCCCTTATCGGTCACCAGACCGATCTAACTCCCATAAATTCGACTCTAAGTCCAGAGAACAGCCTCCCTAGCCTTCTCTGACTCGTGCTCAGTCCCCCGGACCAAGACTCCGTGCCCAACTTCACTCACCGAGACTTCGGTCACCTAGGTTCACTCGCTAGGACCCGGCTTCACTCACCGGGATTTCAGTCAACCTAGCTTCACTCACTAGGACCTGACTTCACTCACTAGGATTTCATTCACCTGGCTTCACTCACCAGGACCCAGCTTTACTCACCGGGATTTCAGTCACCTGGCTTAACTCACCAGGACCCGGCTTCACTCACCGGGATTTCAGTCACCTGGCTTCACTCACCAGGACCCGGCTTCACTCACCGGGATTTCAATCACCTGGCTTCACTCACCAGGACCCGCCTTCACTCACCGGGATTTCAATCACTCCGTGTCCAGTCCCCGACCAGGACTTAATCTGAATTCACTCAACCAAACTTAAATCGTTGTCAACACCAAAACAACAATCGAGCCAGACTGCATCAACAATTACCTTAGTCATAAGATTCAAAATGAGTTGATTTTTATGTTAGGTTCTAAATTAAGAAGTGCTATAATTAAAAAAATAAAAGAAGCAAAATATTTTTCAGTGATACTCGATTGAACTTCAGATGCAAGTCATCATGAGCAAATGACTTTGATAATTCGATGTGTGGATGTGTTAGTTTATCCTATAAAGGTAAATGAGTATTTTATAGAGTTTTTAAAAGTAGATGATACATCTGGGTTAGGACTTTTTAATGAATTACAATCTATTTTAGAAACCCTTGGACTTAATATTAATAATGTGAGAGGGCAAGGTTATGATAATGGTTCTAATATGAAAGGTAAAAATCAGGGTGTACAAAAGAGATTTCTTGAAATAAATCCAAGAGCATTTTATATGTCATGTGCTTGTCATTCTCTTAATTTAACAATTTGTGATATGATAAATTTTTGCGTTAAGTCCGTGTCATTTTTTGGAGTTGTACAACGCATGTATACTTTATTTGCTAGTTCTACAAAAAGATGGAAGATTTTACAAGATCATGTTCATCGATTAACTCTAAAGTCATTGTTAACAACAAGATGGGAAAGTCATGTTAATAGTATCACAGCCATAATAACTCAGCCAAATGAGATAAGAGAAGCTTTATATGAATTATCAAAAGTTAGTGAAGATGCTAAGACTAGGAGTGAGGCTGAATCTTTAGCAACACATGAACTTGAAAGTTTTGAATTTTTATTGGGCATGACTATATGACATAACATTTTGAAAAAAATTGAATTGATTAGCAAAAAGTTGCAATCTAAAGATATGGAAATTGACATTGCAATAAAGATTTTGAGATGATTGATTTCTTATTTTGAAAGATATAGGGAGGACGGTTTCCAATCTGCTATGATATTAGTGAAAGAGATTGCTTCTAAAATGGAAATTGATCCTATTTTTTCTCAAAAACGTACAATTCGTAGAAAAAAACAATTTGATGAAAATTGTTATGCAGAAATTTCACAATCTCCTGAGGAATCTTTTAGGATTAATTATTTTTTTGTTGTCGTTGATATTGTTATTTCATCTTTAAAAAGTAGATTTGAACAATTGGAAATCTTTGAAAATATTTTTGGTTTTCTATTCAATCCAAAAAAGTTACTTTCAATGGATGATAATAGATTGCATGAGTGTTGTGATAATTTTTAAGTTGCTCTAAAGTATAATGACATGTCTGATATTGATGGTGATGATCTATTTTCTGAATTGCAAGTGCTACGAATGTGTTTACCAACAGAAACAATGTCGGCTTTTGAAGTTCTTGAGTTCGTAAAAGTCTTAGATTGTTTTCCTAATATCTCCATTACTTATAGAGTTTTGTTAACTATACCAGTTTCTATAGCATCAGCAGAAAGAAGTTTTTCTAAACTAAAATTAATAAAATCGCACTTGCGTTCAACTATGTCTCAAGAAAGATTAAATGACTTAGCAATTTTATGCATTGAAAATGAGATGTTAGAAAAACTTGATTTTGAAGATCTTATTGATGATTTTGCTTCTCAAAATGCTAGAAGATCTAGATTTTTTCAATGATTATTTGATTTTTTTTTGTATTTGTAGGTATTGTACTTTTTGAAAAAGCTTCGAAAATATATTTTGTAGGATGTTACACTTTTTGAAGAAACTTGAGAAATATATTTTGTATGATGTTGTACTTTTTGGATAAGATTGGATAATTTATATGATGTTGGACTTTTTGGAGAAATATATTTTATATGGAGTTTATCATATTTTAAATAAAATATATTATTTTTTTAAAATTTTCTATTAAACTCTATTCAAATTATATATTAGTAAAAAAATCTGTTAGAATCTCTTTTATAATTTTTTTTTTGGCCTAGGGCCCCCAAAAGTCAGGGCCGGCCCTGCCACAACATTATTATGTGGTGAAGTATTACATCCTATATGCATCAAAAGTACGCATCTATCACCATCATTAACTCACTTCCAATATTTGAATTCATCCGTCGTAAATGCAGGATTGCGAGGAGGATGCTTATGATCAAACAAGAAGCATGGAAAACAAAATGCAGCATCTTTCGAAGGAGAGTATTCTAACCAAGAAAATTTCTTAAATTAATGACTTTGGAATCGTCGATTTTGACTGCCAAATTTGATCGGTGGATACTCATTCTGAATAGGTTGATATGACCCCATCTTAATATAAGCTCGTCTAATTTCATCCCTTTGATTAACAGGATATTTCCATATTGGAGTGCATAATGCCGGATCAGGTTCAAGAGAACTTACATCAATCTCCATTATAGGAGATTTGTTAGGTTGTTGATCACTAGAATTTGATATATCAATATTGGATGGAGAATACTCTTGACTTGTCGATGTTTGATCTTTTGCTTTAAAAAAGAATTGATAGTTTTTCTTTTCTTCATTTCCTGAGTTTTCTGTATTAAAATGAATAAATAAAAAATTATCATATCCAATAATAAAGAAATATTATTTATTGACTAATCTAATATAATATAATGTATATGAAATCATAGTTCTTAATATTAAACAAACAATAGAGAAAGTAATCAATTATATTTGCAGAAAAAAAGTAATCAATTAAAAAAAATCATACTTGCAGAAAAAACAAACAATAAAGAAAGTAATAAATTATACTTGCAGAAAAAATAATCAATTAAAAAAAATCATACTTGCAGAAAATTGGAAGCTGTGCAGAAATCACAAGCTATGCAGAAAATTGGTTCGAGGCGGTGTGCAGAAAATTGCAGAAAGGCGGAAGCTGATTAATTGCAGAAAGGCGGCAGAAGCTTTGATTGAAAGTGGAAGGTGATTGAAAGGCGGCATCAGCAGGAGCTGATTGAAAGCGATAGAAAATTCGTCGCTGTGCAGAAAATTCTCTACCGCCTTTCGCAGAAGAGAAGGTTTTGACAGGCGGTAACAAAGGAGGTGAATAGGGTAATAGATATCAAGAAAAATTAGGCCCACTAAATTATATATATATATATATATATATATATATATATATATATATATATAGGAGATTGATCTCCTTCGCCCCAATCCCACACGCGCCCACGCGCGACATCTTTTTTTTTTTAGAAATTAAATAATTCCTCACGAAAATAAGAAAAATGATTTTTATTTTTTTTTGTTTTTTTTCTCCTCAGCGGTGCTCGTCTTCATCGTTGGCGCGGCAGACGGCGGACGGAGGCGGCGACGGCGGACGGTGGCGGCGACGCCAGCGAAGGCGGCGAGGCAGTAGGAGGCGGCGACGCTAGCCGAAGGCGGCGAGGCAGTCGGAGGCGAGGAAGGCGCCTCCGACTGCCTCGCCGCCTTCGGGCCGTGCCTCGCCTCCGACTACCTCGCCGCCTTCGGCTGCCGTCGCCGCCTCCGTCCGCCGTCGCCGCCTCCGTCCGCCGTTGCCGCCTCCGCCCGTCGTCGCCGCCTCCGCCCGTCGCCGCCTCCGTCCGCCGTCTGCTGCGCCTAGGGATGGAAATAGGCCAGGCAGCCTGTCAGGGGCCTGTGGCCTGGCCTGCATTTGGCCTGGCCTGGGCCTGTTAAAAATAAAATAACAATCAGGCCTTTTTAAAAGCCTGTTTTTCTTATCAGGCCAGGCCCAGGCTCAATATAAAGCCTATGAGGCCTGACAGGCCGGCCTGGGCCTGTTAAAATTACATGATACAAATTATCAAAATAGAGTTTTAATCCTTAGACCTCTGTGAGCAAATTCTTATCTACACCCTACTAGCCAACACACCACAAATCTATTTTCAATATATCATACATATTTTATATATTTACTTTGGAAGGAACATATATATTTATGGTATTTTTAACTAATTTGTTAAATTAGTATTTTGGATAATCGAATATTCGAATTGAATTGTTATATTTTATATATTAGAAGTATTTTGGATAATCGAATTAAATTATAGGCTTTGTAAACAGGCCACAGGCCAGGCCAGGCTATTGAACAGGCCAGGCTCAGGCCTAGAATAAAGCCTGTAACAGGCCACAGGCCAGGCTCAGGCCTGTTTGCTATTATACAGGCCTGGCCTGTTAAGGTGAAAGCCTGGCCTGGCCTGGCCTGTTTCCATCCCTACCGCGCCAACGAAAGGACGAGCAGCGAGCGGTGGGGAGGAGAAAAAAAACAAAAAAAATTAATAAAAATTATTTTCCAATTTCGTGAGGAATTGTTTAATTTCTAAAAAAAAAAATAGTGATGTCGAGCATGGGCTGGGCGCAGTATATATATATATATATATATATATATAGATATAGGGTTAATGTGGGTGGGGCTGGAGCCCACCCTAGCCCAAGGGTGGCTCCGCCCCTAGGAAGACAATACTGAAACGTTAAATTTTATCTTCATATTCGGTGGAAAACTTTTGAATTGAACACTTTCATAATTAGTCAGTTATTATAAAAAAATGATATCATATTTCCTACCCGGAGCATAATGCGATAGTAAACGATATGACCGTATACACATGCAATAAGGATTCAATTCTCTCGTGCTCGAAATATTCATAATGTTGGGTTGCTCATAAGGATCTGTTTGTGCTTTTCAGATTTAACCAGTGATCAGTCTATGAGATCGGGTTGCCCACCTTCTGACTTAGTTGGATCGCGAGAGTTTTTTTTTTTTTTTTTTTTTTGCTTCAGAATGTAAATTGTTCACACAATAGGTGCCTTTGTGAAGGAAAAAAAACAGTGGTTTAGAACGGAAATTAACAAAATTCATATAAAATAAAAAGAGATAAGTAATTTGACGGTTAGGTCGGGAAGAATGGCTGAATGGGAAGCAAAGCCATGGGATTTAGCCACGACCGCTCCACTCTCAGCAGTCCTCGCTTAATTATTCCAAAACCGCCGACGGCAACAAAGCACCCAATCCAGTGAGTAACTCAGGGATCGATTGATCGATCCACATCACAAACCCTAGACGAATCCAAGAAGAAGAGGAAGAAGAGACCGCAAACGCCCTAATGGCTAGAGATGCGGAGGCTGGTGGCGAAGCCTCGCGACCGCCGATCCTCCCTACCGTCCGGGTACGGCCACGCGCAGACCCCTTGCTCATCGTGTGCCGTTGCTTCAGCTTAATAACCGCCGTCGCCGCCCTGCTATGCGTCGCCGTCAATGCCCTCTCCGCCGTCCGATCCTTTAAGAACGGATCCGATGTACGCACCTCCTCCCCTGAATCCCTACTGATTTCTTTTATAGATTTCCCCATTTCAGATTGAGCTGAGCTTCTTTGCGCAGATTTTTGGCGGAATTTTCCGATGCTACGCCATCGCCCTCGCTCTCTTCGTGGCCGTCGCGGAGACGGAGTGGGGCTTTGTAATCAAGTTCTGGAGTGTGAGTCGCCTTCCTCTTGATTTGATTTACTGCCTAATCCTATTTAATTATTGACTTCGTGCGTTTTTGAAATTTCTCCATTGACGACGACAATAAGATTCTGGAATACTGGGCTGGTCGCGGCATGTTGCAAATATTGTATGTTTTCTTGCTGCTGCTTCCATATTTACCTTAGCTCGAGCGGTTTTAACATAAAATTGGCTTCTTTCATGAATCGGGAATTATCAGAATTGAATTGGGAGGTTTGTGTTCTTTTCTAGTGTCGCTGTCATGACAAGAGCTTACTCAGATGCTACGGAAGAGCGGAAGGATCTGCTTCTACTTCACGAGATTTCCAGCTACCTGCTTCTTGCTTGCGGATTGACTTACGTTATCTCGGTAAGTTTTCACCCGACGTATGCCTGAATATGTTGCAAATTGAACGCGAGTCCAGTAGTGAATACAATAATTTGAACGCTTGAATCAATTGAAATAGTCAATTTTTGTTCTATTTAATAGTTAGTATTTGGCTACAAACATACAGGGCGTACTGTGCATTGGTTTCTTAAAGCGTGCACGCCAACATAAGAAAACAACGAGAGAGCAAGCAGCAAGAGATTTAGAAGTAAGCAATCAGGATCAAAGCCACTTGCTTTCACTGAAATTTCACTATCTGTTACTACATTTTCTCAATCTTTCATTTACTTCTTGCTTAACGACGTATACAAGATTGCTCCATTCTGTTCGTCTTGATTGAGATCGACTTTACAATTAAAACAATATGCACAATTCTTTTCCAACAGTAAGAATATGTTTAAATGCATAATTGGACAGGCGAGAGATTATTTTTTCCCACCGGTTGTTAATTTATTATATTTGTCAATTTCGTCAAGCATAAAAAAACCTGTATTGCTGGAGCCTACAAGTACCTTAAAAATTCGCAGGTTCTTTTTGAGGAAAATACTGCAACTTCGATCCTACAGTGGCATTTACCCTTTTTTTTAGTTTGCTTTCTGAAGGTTTCCACTTCCCAGTTCCCAGTGGTTTTCAAATGGCTCCTCATTCTAATTTGATCGAGTTATTTACATTGTTTCTCAGGAAACTCTGCTATTTATATTCTGAACTGCTACCCATGGAAAATTTCATTTGTTTTTAGTATCTCAGAATTAATAGATTTTATATTAATTTCCTTGCATTGAAGGAACTTTAGATCAATGTATTGTGTGTATGATGATTCATTAATGCAATATAATAAAGCAGCGACAGGATTGTTTGATGTGTATAGCAATCTTTCTAAGTGCCGAAGTAGGAATTCTCCTTCCTTAAGACCTGACTGAAAGACATCATGTTGCTAAGTGTTACCTGTTGGGAACAGGAGTATTGGTTGTGAATTATTGATGACTTTGGGCTGATCTCATGAAAAGTATTGTCCTGAATTTTTGGCTAGCATTTTTGACTTTGAAGGCTGCTTCTTCCATTTTCTCACTCCAAGTTGTGTGGATTGGTTACAGGAAGTGTTGCGTCGCAAAGATGAGCTTGAAGCTCTGCTGATTGTGGATGGAACCTGACCGGTATCATGGGATAACTCCAGCAAGATATTGTCGTAAATCATTGAGTCCTATTAAGTTGCTTTATCTGATTGTTTCTTTTTACGAGTGTTCAATATACACAATTCTTTATGAGTTCTACCATAGTTGTTGTCTACCCTCAGAATTGAACTGACTTATTTAGATTTCAAAAGCTTGTGCCTTTCGCAATGCCATGGATATAAGAAGATTGTGATTTACAAATATGTAAGGTGTAGCTGCAGTGTACCTATTGTTCTGCAGGCATTCGACAATCTTTGATTCTTGTATATGTATTTTTAGCCTGTTCTATTTGCTTGGCTGATTTTCACATAGTTATTCTTTTTTTCTTGTCATGATTTTCTTGTTCTTCAATGTGAGGGCAAGGTCAAAAGAACATCCTAAGAGAGAACAATGGGATTGGTCCCAAACTGATTTGAAATCAGGTTTCATGTTTTTAAAATCATTTTATTGGGGGAAAAATCAATTATTTGGACAGCTTTAATACGTGAATATTCTTTAAATGCGCATTTTAGATGAAAAGGGATTTACTTGTATGATTTAAAGTGAAATATATTATTACAAGTCAATTTTAAAATTCACTTATTGGTTATTTGGCACAACTATGCCTAAAATGAGGTGAAAATGAAATTCAAATATGAGATTTGACGTAAAAAAATGATTTATAATTTATTTTATTGATTATTCTGTAAATTATTCTAAGCAAGCTAATTTTAAAAATTATTTTGTTTGGACTAAAATCTATATTTTAGATGGAAATGTTACAAGCAAATTTATATGTTAGATGGAAAATAGACTCTTATAGTGAAAACGCTACAAGATGAATTAATAAAATATTTTGTTTAAAAATAAATTAATAATATATTTACGGTAAAATATAACACCAAATATATAACACCAAATAACAACTGAATTAATAAAATATTTGATATTGATGAGTGGGCCGTATGGGCCAGTCTGGGCCGTAAGGATTCAATTTCAATTTGCTTCCCAAGTCAGCTCTCTCCCCGACTTCACTTCAGCTTCCAATACCTCGATCCGCAGGTTCTTCGAAGCCTCCTTCCATGGCAAAGGAGGAATGGAGCATCGCCGACTTCGAGATCGGGAAGTTCCTCGGAGAAGGTAGATACGGCAAGGTTTATCTCGCAAGGGAGAAGCAGGTTTGGTTCGATACTTGTCGCCCTCCTCCGTTTTTCTGATTTCTTCCTTGATGGTGTTCTTGGCGTGGGAATTTGAGGCCAGAGTGGGTACGTGGTCGCCCTCAAGGTGATCTTCAAGGCGACGTTGGAGAAGTACCAATCGCACGCCAAAATCCGGCGGGAAATTGAGATCCAACACAGATTGAACCATTCTAACGTCCTGCGTCTCTATGCCTGGTTCCACGACGAGACCCGTGTCTTCCTGGTCTTGGAGTATGCAGCTCGTGGCGAGATTTACGAGCTCCTCAGTAGCCTGCACCGTTTCTCTGAGAAGAGAGCGGCCACGGTGGGTAACGTTGTGGTTCTGAGAAACGAACAGAGATATTTGAAGTTCTATTATGTTGTTTCATCATCGTTTTCAAATTGGTAGTATATAGCGAGCTTAGCCGAAGCTCTGACGTATTGCCACGGGAAGCATGTGATCCACAGGGACATCAAGCCCGAGAATCTGCTGCTGGATATTGAGGTGAGGACATTTTCTTTTTATTCAGTTACTTGAAAGTATAATCTGTTATACTATTCTTCCCGGTTGTTCAATTTAGTCGTTATAGTCTATACAATCTTTCCTTTGCCCTGTGTTGTAACAAAGGAGTGCAACAAATATGACCGCAATCACTTAGAATGGCCATGCTGCATTCTTAGATTCTTGGTTCAGCTACCATGGAAAGGTTGTTAGGAACTTGCTTTTGAGCTATGTTTCTGTTTGCAAGCATGCACAATATTCCTTCCTCCAACCAAGCATGGCCCATCTTTTCCATGCCAAAGGAATCTTGATAAGATTGTCCTCCCAGGTTTTACACTTTTGATGGGGAGAGAGAAATATTGGTACCAAAATAAGATTTTCAGCATGAGCAACAATGATTTCCATTATCCCCGCATGAAAATTAAGTCGCTACAACTTGTTAATCTTTTCACTATTGATTCAATCAATAGTTTTAATGTCTGGAAGATAAGAATGGCATACCCAAGTTTTGAATGGCATTACTCCTGTTTTCATTTCTAGTGCATCAGTAATCGGTCGCTATTCTGCATCATCAATTTGTCAACAAATGGCTCGTGCTTAATTTAAAAATTCTCACAATTTTCATGTGATTTCAATCTTTCCTTTGAGACTTCAAGATTCAGACTCTAAACAATATACTGTATAGCCATCGCAAACAAGGAGATATTTCACAATCTTGTTTAACGTTCCTTGAACTTGAAGATAAGCATCTGCCATTAATGGTTACAGTGAACTCTTTGAAAAATGCAAGCAGAAATCCGTCTTATTATATTTTCTGTAAACCTGAATTTCTTCATCTTAGTTAGCAAAACTTAAATTATCCTTTAATTGCTCCCTTACTTGAGATAATCATAAATGTCTTATATTAGTGGTAATAGTCATAAATGATTCAAAATATTTTGATGCTTCATATTTTTGGACCATTGGAGATGGAGTCATACAATTGCTGCATACTTTTTCTGTGGTCATGATATGCCTATTGGGATGTTTGAGCGGCTGCAAACTTGTATTCCTCTTTTGAAAATCAAGTCAAAAGCCATCTTACATCTGATATTTAATATTCTTGCAGGGTCGTCTTAAAATCGCAGATTTTGGATCGGCTGTGAAATCAATTTCTAAAAGGCAAACCATGTGTGGCACCACTGACTACCTTGCCCCAGAAGTGGTAGAGAACAAAGAACATGATCATGCTGTTGATAATTGGACCGTGGGTATTCTTTGTTATGAGTTCCTTTATGGTATTCCACCATTTACAGATGAAGATGAGCAAGTCACATTCCAGAGGTTTTGTTTTGTTTTATTTTTCTATTTTCTTAATACTAAAACAAAGAGAAAACTCTTCCTGGTCTCTTGTGCAAATGTTATTCTGTGTGAATTTTCAAACAGGATAATGAACGTCGACCTGAAGTTTCCATCAAAGCCTGAAGTATCCGCTGAGGCCAAGGATTTCATCAGCAAGGTAAGTAGTAAAGCAATCGGATTTCATGTGGTGATATTTTGGCACCTGATACTTCTCTGCATTTTGAATCAGTAGCTCCTTGTAAAAGACTCATCCAAGAGGCTCTCTGTTCAAGAAATCTTGACGCATCCTTGGGTCGTGCAAAATGCTGATCCTACAGATAAGTTGCAAGTTTAGTACAATGATAGAACGTTGGTTCATGGAATGAAATTCACAGGAAATAAAATAACTGTTCTTGGAAATGAAATGAAGGATATATACTTGTGATTGATAAAGGCGATAGTTTTGAGGAACTTATTGGTGCTCATTTGAAGGAGATGAAATACAAGGAAAATGAAGCAGTGTAGTTACAATGAAGTAAATAAATCATTGATATTAATCACCTTTAAATTTCAAGGGGTGAAGGGTAGGGCAAAAACAATAACTAAAATTGTATGAAAAGTAACATAATTCCGTGAAGCTCAAACAAAAAAAGACCCCACTTTTCATGTTTGGATCACAGTAAAACCTTTGTAGAAACATGGAAATTCAGCATGTTTGAACAAAAAGAAGACACATTTGGAACTCAGTCTGCAGAAGTAGTTTCTGTGAGCCAGGATGCAGATCCTCCCAGTTACGCTTTATCCTTTGTATACAGAAAAACTGTTGCCACCTTCTTCCTCTCCATGAAATATATAGAGTAAAAATCAAAAGATGACTTAATTATCAGAATTGTTAAAAGAGTATTTTTAATATGAAAAAACAAAAAAATACTCGAAATAATGCTTCAGCATATATTTTTTTTATCCCGAAGATAACTTAATATATTCTAGTGTTATTATAATAATTACGAAGTAACTCCTACTTTATGCTAAAATGAATTAATTTAATTTTGTCAAAAAATTATACATAGAATACTTTTATATTATTTGTTTAACAACTTAATTTAAAATACTTAAATATAATAAAAAAACATACTTAAAATTACCCTAAAACTATGGTAGAGCAACCATGTAAGTGTAACGAGTAGCAACCATTAAATTTAAATTGAGTTAAAATCAAAAATATGTTTTATTTTTATATATAATAATTATTCTGTATAATAAACGTTGAAATAAGAGTATTTTTAGAGGATTATTTTATTAATATAATATAATATAATACCTTCTTAAACTCCAATTAGAAGAGAACAAAAGTGACAGAGGCGGAAGGTATCGTCGCGATGCATGCAGCAAACCCTAGAATTAGATTCCACCAGTGTCTCTTCTCTTCATGCTCCACCCTCGTGGATTCTTGTTGGCATGGCACCGATTCCATGCGTGATCCGGCTGCATGCTCCTCCATCAGATGTCAATCCAACCGGAGCTGACGCCGACTGTGGCGCGGACCTGTCGGCGATGTATCCGACATCTGACGTCAACTTGTTGGCACATCAAACTGTGCCTTCCTTCCATCCATCCATGCATGCATGCCTGGCTGGTTATAAATGTGCATGGCTACCTCTCTATCTTTGTCTTAAACAATTTATTAATAGCATTGGTTTTAAAACAACAAATTGCCAACGCTTTGAATAAGATTTAACACCGACATATTCTAAGTTATGATGATGACTAATGAAAATTTTGTATGGAATTAGATTGGTCTTTTATTGAATACATGAATTATTAAAATTAAAAAAAAAACAACACTGACATATCATGTATTATTTGGATAATGAAAGACATTAAATATTATTTTTCTATAATATTTATTATTGTTATTGGAAGAGGTGGCAAAACGGGATGACTGGCTGAGCCTGATCTGGGTTCAGTCGGCCCATCTTGACGGCATATCTTTATTGGCTCTCTACTATTGATATTCTCTAATTAATCACTTCAAATTTGCGTTACTAAATTAATGTCCCAAAAACCTCTATTCGAATTCATCGAATCTCTTAAACTTACTCGGAGAACCATAATATTTGATGGAAAATTACTTTAAAAGTTTTTTAAAATTGTCTCGTGCTTTTTTCTAGACGACGAAGTTCGCATTAATATGGTAATATTAAGAATCACACCCCAAACTTCTAAGCCAATTGATTAATTAATTAAAATTTTAAAATAGATAATATATAAAGTATAATTTTAAGTAGAGGCAAACTTGTATTCGAGTTTATAAATAATTCAATTGTCCTCACGATGTATTCAGTTGGTTAGAGAGTGACAAATTTACTATAATGAGATAGGATCAATTCCCGATGGACGCATACCTCCTCTCCTACCCATAGTCACTTGGCAGACAACTATAAATTGACTCCGTGATTTATCTCCTTTTACATAACCTGAGATGAATTGTAAGGAACGTCTACGATGAACCTAATCCCCTTTTGTTACAATTATACATAATTCAATCGCCATGCTATTGGAATTAAATTTTATTTAAAAGAATGTCAACACATTAGTAGTAATCTTGATATTTTTTATGTTTTAATACTTTAAAAATACACAATATATTTCTCTTAAAAATTGGTTGTCATAAATATATATAATTTTTTTTAACCTTTTAAAATCATATTGTATCCTGATAGAGATATTTTCATCTTCTTATTTTTTAGACACTAAAATATATCATATTTCACTCGAAATGGTATTTTAAATCATAGATTTTATTTTTTAAAAAAAAATATACATACTGAACATTATTAAAGTGATAGTATTCATGCAGTAAAAACAGTTTTAAAAAACTCTCAATCACTCAAAAGAATCAAACGTAACCAAATCCACTATTAATCCGACTAAGCACAATAATCATCAAACTTCTAAACTCCATCTAACTTCTTTTCAACAACATCTCATTTTAGTTTTCGATTCAATTGATTTTAAAAATTATAAAATTAAACTAAACTATAAAGAACAATTCCATCAAACTAAACAAATTAAACCAAAACCAACTGCAGCTCTATATTAACACTCTTGTCTTCTATCTCAAATAGAAAATAATAATGCAAGATATATCCAGTGCATGGTCAAAGATACATATATATATTATATATCCTATAAATATGCTGTTAGAGATTAAGAATAATATTTCATTTACAATTATTCAATGGAAAAAAAATGTTAGTAGACATAAAATTTATACAATATCCATAAATAATGCTGCATGGGTTGCCATGCACAGTTGCATTATCCCTTGCGTAGTTAAGAACATTGTGCTCTGCAGGCATTGGAGCTTTAATTCCCGGCCCTTTGAATATTCCCCAGCAAATTATTAATTCTTATTATATACACCACCACATTCTTGAAGGCGACAGACAGCACACTACATATATCTAGGACATGAATTTACATGTCTCCCATGAATAATTTGATCCATATATTAACGTAGCATGCACATGCAACTGGTAGTTGCAGTGCATGTAGTGGACAAGCATGCCCTTACGGAGAGAGGTACGTTTGTAGGGAGCATGCGTGACTTCAAAGTTTGGAACCCTAGAAATTTGCGAAGCTTTTCAGGGCTAAGTTGAGGCAGGTGAAAAGAGAAAAGAAAAGGGATGTGATGGTGCAAAAAGGAGTCAAGCTTTTGAGCTCAATTATTGAGTGCTCGATGTGGAGTTTTGCATGCATTTTTATAATTATAACATATATATCTTACCTCTCATCAAAAACCTCTTCCCTCTGCACGTTAGTCCGTGGGGGCACGAGACTCGATGATCCTGCAATTGTATATCTGTATATATGAATGATGTTGAGTACAGTAATCGAGGGAGAGAAGATTTGAGAACAAACTGTGCATTAGTAAATGCTATGCAAGTTTAATTAATTAATTTGTTCTCGAGGAAGAACAGGGATGGATTGGGTCTGCTTCATTTAATTATTTATTAGCAGATCATGCAGTATTGTGTGGGGCTCATGACAGGAACAAACTATGGATTTCTCTCTATTTATATGTGCATGAAGTACAAGTCAATTGCGTATATATACCTTGTAATTAGTTTGCATTATTAATTAATTATTTGGTAGAATTATTATTATTTAAAAAAAACATGAATCTGATATATAGAGCTGATAATGCATGTTAATTTGACGCAATTACCTTTACAGTCAAAGCCAAGAGGAAAGATTCTTATGTCATTAATATAATTATATATGCAGATACAACAATTCATGCATCTAGATGATCAGCTCCGTGGATTGAGTTTAAATAACAGACAATTCATTGAAACAAATAGACCAGAGACCGATCAATATATGGAAGAACTGATGTATTAATTTTTCATTATATATATATAATTTGCAGAAATGATCAGTTGATTAATTGAGGGGCAAAAGGTGATCAGAGAGGACAACAGATGGTGGAATTGACCAAATAAAGTCGTGTTGGTAGACAAAAGAGGTGGCAGAAGCAGAAACACTAGCTGCTGTTGCTTCTTAATGGATCAGAGAGACTGACTCTGAGAGAGGAAGGAAAAAGATGCATAGAGAGCTAGCTAGATGGAACTGAACATGGAAGGAAGTGGCCTGCCGAGTGCCGGCCCTGTCAAAACAAAAGCTTCCATGGCAGGCGTTGCAAATTTTGCAAAGTTAAAGTCGATCGAGAGATCGATCGATGATCAAACTGCTTTCTACTGTAATTTATTTTAATTCCTAAGCATGCAGCTGGGAGATGATCGATCAAAGTGGACAAGATATACCTGAACCACGTTGCGAGCTAGCGATCGAGCTGTCTGGCTGGTGGAGATTTTGACCAATTAAATGCTCATGCACGTCTCTCCACGCATGAGCAGTAGCAGTTAATTAAAAATTAAGGCTTATCGATCGAGGAGAGGCAAAATTAAGTATGAAATGTATTCATTCGTTCGTTCATCCATCCATCCAAACAAAAGGACGGTGGGCTGGAATAAAGATAGAAAAAGGCAGGCAATAAAGGCTGAGATTCCCGAGGAGATCGCCGCGTATGGCGCTGACCGTGGCTTCGGAATCCATTAACAATTGTTGTTTAACAATTCAATTGCCAGCTTCTAGTTTAATCCCAGCTGCTCTGCTCGAAATGTTCCTTCCCCCCTCTCTCTCTCTCTCTCTCCCTCTTGTTTGAGGGTTTCCATCTTCCTCTTCCACTGGAAGAATTTCATTGGGATGAAGACAATCATGCATTCCCAAGACAAAAGTTTAATGCGTCTGATGTATGCTTCGACGACTTGCAGCTCTAGCTCAGCCTAATTAAACTGAATTCATGAATATTGGCTAGCTTAATCTGATATTGAGAAGAGGAGTGAGAATGAACTGATCCTGCTGGTTGTGAATATAGATAGATGCGGAGGTGTGGATGTGGATTGAGTTATGTTCTGTCGTTTGTTTGAGTAAATTACTCAATTAATTCAAACAATTTACTCAATAGTCTTGGCGAAATTGTAAATTTACGTACTGACATGTGACTTCGGAAATAATTTTCTTCAAAGCAAGATAAAACTGCATGCAATTAGATCTTTTTTGGGACCTATATATTGGATATATGTGAATACGCAAGAGATAGAGAGAATTTTTTTTTTTATTGTGAATATGATTTTAATTTCAATTAAAAATTCTAACACATTGATTAGTTAATATTGATTCACAAGTATTATAATGCAAATCTAAGGTATGGATTGCATTGAACCAAGTTAATTCATATACAAGTACGACCTATGTACGTTAAATGTCGGATCGATCAGGATAAAATTTATCCAAGTGGAACAATCACACTAGACGTAATGAGACAATTATTAAGATAGGAGATTACAAGTTGTCTAAAACTGAGAGACATAAGTATTTATGATCATTTTTATAAAGGGCAGTTAGACCTGTTATGTTATATAATGCTAAATGTTGGGCTATTACTTGGGCACATGAGCAAAAGATGAAAGTTACAGAGATAAGGATGTTAAGGTAGACGTGTGGACACATACGAGGATGGATAGAATAAAGAATGAGTGCATTAGAGAAAAAGTCAGAGTTGCATCTATTGAGGAAAAACTTCAAGAGATACGTTTAAGATGGTAAGAATATGTACTTAGACGATCAATAAATGCTCCTGTTAGACGATATGAAATTATAGTAAATACGCATATTAAACGAGGGAGAGAAAGATCAATACGCATATTAAACGAGGGAGAGAAAGATAAAAAAAAGACTTGGTTAGCAACAATAAAACAAGATAAATTTTATTTAAATATAAATAATGATATAATAGGGGATAGAGCCCAATAGCATAGAAGGATCTATATAGACGACTCCATCTAATTGGATAAGGCGTGGTTGTTATTGTTGGAATAATCAAAAGAAGAACGAATATTGGTTATTGTTCCGGAAGTGATCGACGAGGATGACGAATCACCAAAGCACAGCCCGAGGTGACGACGGAGAGGGAGAACGCTGACACCTGTGAAATTAACACGAGCGTAAAGGGGATACACCGGAAGGAGTTCCGGTGGAGCCTCTCCGATGCTCAAGTCAGAGATCTCTTTAGTTGGGAGCAAACGAGAAAAAATATAAGAGTTTAGTTTTCACCGTGACCGAGAGCCTTCACCTGGTAGCTGTTCTCCTTTCAAGAAGGCCGGTAACGACCACCACGACCATTAAGTCTATTATTATCATACGTTACAGGCAATAACTACTTACTACATTTCCTATTCTCAAGGGGGAGGGTCTGAAGCTTTTCCCAGTTTGTTTTCTATTGCTTGAACTGCTCTTTGGGCTCCACTCTCCTGAGTTGGTCTCAGGGCTCTGCTTCCCGATCTATTGTCGAGGACCTTCCCGATCCAGTCTCGGGGATTCTTCTTCTCGATCTGGTCTCGGGGATCTCCCGATCCAGTCTCGGGATTCTCCCTCCCGATATGGTCTCAGGGACCTTCCTGATTCAGTCTCGGGGATCTTCTTGCCGGGCTAACCTTGGGTATTCCAGCATGGTTAGTCCTGCCACGCAGATTCCTCGTGCCATGTGTCTTCCCTAGATTACTTATCCCTATCACAAGTCCTCCCTTTATGTCTAATAGAAGGAAGTGGGGCTGACTGATTATACTTGTGGCATGACAAGAGAGCAAAGTATATGGGGAATGTGCCTTACCATTTCTTCTTCCTTAACGACTTGTCGGGTCCTACAATCGAAACATTCGCTCCTTGGCCCGAAGCGGTCGCTTGAGTCGGTCTAAGAGCTTGTACGAGTTCCGAGACCCTGTAATGATGATGTCCATCACCTATTAAGGGCGCATGAGGTATATTAATGTCGGGAGACTTTCCTTGCGAACGAATTGCTGGCAAGTGGCAGGATCCCTTCGACGCGATCTTCCTTTGATGCACTTAGTCGAGTCATACCAACCGGAGGCTATAATGAGCTGTGATGCCTTGAAATTTGTGATTCATTCTCATCCACGCGTCGTGTATCTATTCCTTCGCATCGTGGTTGCCCCTTCCTTATAAAAGGGGAGGTGGAGGTGGCCTTCCGTCTTCTTGCACCACCGACTATCAGAACATGTGTCTTCTGTTCCCGCTTGCTAAAGCTTCTTCCTCCCATGTAAGTCTTACCCGTCTCTCTCTTCTTTTTCCATCCCCCCTTCTCTTCTTTAGGACCATGGGCAAGAGCGGAGAGGGAAAGAAAAGGCAGAGCAGGAAGGAAAAAATCGAAGGGGAACAGACTTATCATCCGGAGTGATATGAGGCTACTTCATCAACGGTTAAACCCAATGCTCTGAGGGTTGCCTGCGAGACCTACGACATCCCGGTGGACTTAGAAGTTAAGGTTCCTAGGCTCAACTAGTCTCCCATGGAACCCCCTTTAGGGTTTTACATATTCTTCCCTAGGTCAGGTAGAGTTTGGTCTCATTTTCCAATCCCTCCTTTCTTCATGGTCATCTCTAAATATTTTGACGTTTCCCTTCACCAAATGGTTCCGAACGCCTTCGCTCAGATGGGCGGGGCGTTTATTCTATTTAGTTGTTCGACATACCTTTGACCCCAGTTTTTTTCATTATTTTTTCCTTCCCAACCTCGTGTCTAGAGGGGTTTTTAGTTTTACTGCTCGTTCCAACCACAAATTTTAGGCGGCCTCCTCTTACCATAAATGATGGAAAGAGCGCTTCTTCTTTATTCAACTTTCTGAGTGCCCCTTTTGTTCGACTCGCTGGCAAGAATACTTACCTCCCCTTCCGGAGCTGGGCAACTTCTAGCAAGATCAGGGGTATCAGCGAACTAGAAGCATCGTGGCTGGAATGGAGTTCCACGTTCCTAACCTAGTTCAATGTGAAAGACTTCTGTACCGGGATGAGATTAGCCCCAAAGCCATCAGCCTTAGTTACGACCTCAGTAACTGTACTGTTTCATCAAATGTTTATTTATTCTAGCTGATATTCCTTTGCTTGCGTTTTGCAGAAGCCATCATGCTTGCCCAGTCTATGAGCAAGCTTCTCAAATGGGAGCTTGCAAATGTGAAGACACTCACTCCTCCTCAAGCTCCTACGGCTCCAGCGGCTGAGGCTTCTGAAGACTCCGAACAAACCCGAAGCCAAGAGCTTCCCGCCATCGAGCTACCCGTTGCCCAGGAGGTTGATCCTCCCGTACCCCTGTTGGAGCTCATGGGGGTGAGGAACCATCGACCCTGAGTCCTGTGTCGGTACCGGAGCCGACTAGAGGGGTGAGCCCTCTACCTGCCGAACCAAGACGGCTCATCCTGCCAGACGAGGAGGAGGAAGAGGGTGCGCCACCAACCCTCCCTCAAAAGCACTCGGATCCTCACCCTCTTCAAAGAGGAGAACCCCCTCGACCTAGGTTCTCCCTTTGCTCTCAAGGAGGAGGAGGAGGACGTCGTCCCTCTCTCCAAATGTTATCGGAGGGCGTCACCAGCCGTTGCGGAGTCCGGGATGAGGTTGAGCCACCTGCCAGGGAGGTTTATTCTCTTCCTCCTTCGGCATGAGTTCTCAGCTCTCGGGGTAGCCCCAAAGGCAAGAGGGCGATGTCTAAAACCAAAATTCACGAGTGCTCGTCTACGCCGAAAGGTATAGGTGGCCGAGAAGGCGGCCACATTGGGACCCCAACACGTACAGATTAAGGAGCAGTCACAAGGGGGTCACCCTTCCGAGGAGGTATCCTCCAGCACCAACAACGGTGCCCCAGGCCCCTCTGTCGTACCCTTCGAAGCGACACGTCTCATGCCTCCCCCCCGGCCGCTCTGGAGCTATTTCCGACATACATTCTCCGGGGAACCAGGGGGCCATGAGGGAGCGGACCAAAGAACATCTTGCTTCCCTCAGAGGGGTGACTTCGGCTGGAGTAATCACCAGTCTATATGAGTCACTTTTGAAGGTATAATTCCCTTTATCCATTATTATTATCTTTGTTCTCTTCTCTGACCCTTACTGTTTCTTGTGTTAGGCTACTTCTGAGTGCCTTCTTTTGGGTCGTCGGATGCTTCCCGAGTAGGCGACTGAAGCCTGCGTCAGCAAGTGGCAGAACTAGAGGCGGAAGTTTATCGAGTCCGTCAAGAAGGCCAGATGCAGGTGGAAGTTAGCAGAGACCTGCGAGCCAGACTGGACCACTGTATGGACAACCTCTTAGCCTTCGAGTCATCTCTCCATGGTGCCCAACATCGGGAACGTCTTCTGTCAGAGAGAGCAACAACCCTCTCAGCAGAAGTGAGTCAACTCACTCAGGAGACAGGGCGACTCCAAGCTTGGGCGACGAGACTACTAGAAGACGTCCGTCTCTTGGAGTCGTCGACCAAGGTGCTTAATGGCCGAATTAAATAGCAGGCGGACCGGCTGGCTAAAAAGGAAACAGAGATACATGTTGTTGTTGCTTACACCTCTGACTTGCAGGAGAGCCTCAACTGCGCTAAGTCATGCCTCTCAACCACCTTGGTCAGGTCTACACATCTTAAGCATCCTCGGCACCACAAGATGGCAGGAGCTTGGGCTGCTCCCGACTGAGAATCCTCAGCATCTCAGCTAGGTCTACACATCTTGGACATCGTCGGCACCATAAGATTGTAGGAACTTGGGCTACTCCCGGTCGGACATTCTTGGCACCTTTGTCAGGTTTATACATCTTGGGCATCCTTGGACTACAAGATGGCAGCAGCTTGAACTACTACAGGCCGGGCATCCTCAACACCTCGGTCAAGTCTACACATCTTGGACATCCTCGGCACCACAAGATGGCAGGAACTTGGGCTGCTCCCGGTCAGACATCCTCAGCATCTCGACTAGGTCTACAAATCTTGGGCATCCTCGACACCACAAGATGGTAGAAACTTGGGCTCTACACTTTCATTTGGCCTTGGTGAGACATTTCTTGTGTTTCTTTATTGATCAAGCCTAATGAAAATATAAATATACTTATAAATACACGGAGTACTCGACCAGCTCACCGGGTGTGATAAGGCTGGAGGTGACTCGCATTCCATCGTCTCTCTAACCTTTTGCCATCAGCATCTTGCAAATAATAACAATCTCTTATGAGCTTTTTGACGATTAGGTAAGGTCTACTCCATTAAGGCTCTAGCATTCCAATGTCGCTGACTGACTTGATTTTTTTCCAGACCCGATCCCTGACCTGAAATGTCTGGGGGTCCTCTCGGCGAGTCGCATGTATTGGCGATATGTAGCTAGTTGGGTAGTCACTCCTGGTCGTTATTCTCCTTGTTGTAGAGTTGTCGTTGGGTTGATTCATCACCTACCTCAACAGAATTACTGCCTCTGCACCATATACCAGATTGAACGGACTCTTCCCCGTTCCTTCCTTGGAGTGGTACGGTATGACCATAAGATACTCGGGAGTTATTTGACCCAATTGTCTTTGATATGGTCCAACTTTATCTTGAGCCCCCTGATAATTTCTCGGTTGATGACTTTGCCCTGGCCGTTACTTTACGGCTAAATGACTGAGGTGAAGGCCTAGTGAATACCCAGCTCTTCACACCACTCTTGAGTTTCCGACCTACAAACTGTCTGTCGTTATCTGATACCAATTTATTAGGAATTCCATACCTGCAGACTATGTCCTTCCAGAAGATTTTCATCACGGTGGCCTCCGTAATTTGGGAGAGCGACTCGACCTCAACCTATTTGGAAAAGTAATCCACTAGTACCAATAGGAACTTTTTCTGTTGGGGTCCGATCAAGAAAGGACGCACCATGTTCATCCCCCACTGGTCAAAGGGACAAGAAAGAGTAGAAGTTCGTAATAGTTCAGTTGGGCGATGAATAATATGCTAATGATTTTGAAAGGCCTCACATCCGGCGATAAATTTTTAGCATCACTTGGAATGTGGGCCAAAAGTATCCGTACAGAATAATCTTTCAAACCATTGATCGCCCACCAATGTAACTCCCATATATACCTTCATGAATCTCCCTCATGATGTACTCAACGTCCCCTGGGTCGATACACTTGAGCAATGGTCGAGCGAATGCTCACTTATATAGCTGCTCTCCGATCAACGTGAACTAGAAAGCCCTGCGATGAAAAAGTCAGACTTGTTCACTGCTCGCTGACACTGTTCCATGGCGTAAAAACTTCACATAAGGTTCTTTCCAATTAGGTAACACAGCATCAACGGATTCTCCCTCTATCTGGGCCACGACTTCTGTTTGGGCACTAGGCTCTTCCAGTGTCCACAATGCGAGGGAGCTCGCAAATTTGGTTAGTTCGTCCGCCTTGTCATTATCCGCTTGGGATATTTTCTGTAGAGTGACTTCAATAAAGGAAGATTTCAATTGCCCATATATGGTTACATACTGTTGGTGCAATCTGGTTTAGGTTAGGGTTGACCTAGTTTGACTAAGCTCGGGTGAACTTAGATCTGGTAAGCTTGGAAAGCTTATGTTTGGATGTTTCGATGTTTGATAATTATGTTTGAATGTCGTATGATGTCAAGTGAGTCAAGGTTGACTGGAGACTTGACTAGGTGAAGTCCAGGTGGATCGGGAAGATCGCACGCTGGCATGGGAAAAGACCTAGTGGGACTAGGTGAAGTCCAGGTGGATCGGGAAGATCGTACGCTGGCATGGGAAAAGACCTAGTGGGACTAGGCACACCTAGTGGGACTAGGTGAAGTCCAGGTGGATCGGGGAGATCGCACGCTGGCATGGGAGAAGACCTAGTAGGACTAGGCACACCTAGTGGGACTAGGTGAAGTCCAGGTGGATCGGGGAGATCGCACGCTGGCAATGGGAAAAGACCTAGTGGGACTAGGTGAAGTCCAGGTGAATCGGGTAGATTGCACGCTGGCAAGGTGGAAGTCTACTGAGAGACTAGACCTAACTCGAGGGTTAGGCAAACCTGGTTGGAAATCAGGTTAAGTCCTAGTTGAGAGCTAGGATGGAGAAATCCAGGTTGGTCAAAGGGGTTGACCGTGAAATTGAGGTTGGTCAAAGGGGTTGACCGTGAACACAAGTTAGGTTGGTCTCAATCGATTGGGTTGTTGTCTCGCGAGAACAAGAAGGATCTTAATCAATTGGGTAATTGATTAAGAAGGATGGTAATCAATTAGGTAATTGATTAAGGAGGATCTTAATCAATTAGGTAATTGATTAAGGAGAAAGTGAATCGATTGGGTAATCGATTAAGAGAGTTTGTTGCGAGAACAGAAGGTGGCTGAATCGATTGGGTAATCGATTCAGCCTTCCCTTAATCGATTGGTCAATCGATTAAGAGCAGTCTTAATCGATTGGCTAATCGATTCAGGTTGAAAAACTAGCCGTTGAACGGCTAAATGACGTGGTAATCGATTGGGTAATCGATTGGGGAACCATAGGTGTCGGGTATAAGGGTTTTCACGCAGGTTTTGAGCCAGAACTCTTCTCCCCTTCTTCTCCTTCATTTGGTGCCATCTCAAGGGAAGTCTTGGAGGACTTTGCTGCTGCATTTTCAAGATTCTAGAGGCAACCACAAGCTTAAAGATAGCAAGGAAAGCAAAGAGAGTTTATTCATTGTAAATCTTGTAAGATTTTATTTTGTGTTTGCTTTGATTCTTGTTGTATCTTTGTGAAAGCTTGTAAGAGGTTTCTCCACCTCAAGAAGGAGATCTTTCATAGTGCATGAGAGAGTGAGGAGAGTGGATCCTTGGATTAGTCACCCGACCGGGGTGGATACCAAGTAAATCCTTGTGTTAGCATTGCTTGAAGTCTTCCGCCGCGACAAATCATCACGGAGCAAATCGGAGCTAATCACCCCCCCCTCTAGCTCGTCTACCGGTCCCAACAAGTGGTATCAGAGCGAGGTTGCTCTTCGTTGGACTCATCGCCAAGAGAGCAAGAGCTAGAGGAAGAAGAAGAAGTTGGAAGAAACCCTAATTTCAAGAAGTCATCATCAAGAGGGTTCAACTTCAAAAATGGAGTTTAGCTATGACACCCGGGCACCTCCACCATTCGACAAGGCAAATTTCAATCTTTGGAAGTCAAAGATTGAAAATTACTTCATGATAGAGATAGAGCAATGGTTTGCCCTAATGGAGGGTTTTGAAGCTCCAACAAGCACCAAAGGAAAGCTCCTCAAGAAGAGCAAATGGAATGAGGAGCAAATCAAGAGATGCGAGGCCAACGACAAAGTGACCAAGTTATTGGTCAATCTATTGCCAAGCACCATCTTGGACAAAATTGGAGAATTCAAAGATGCCAAAGAGCTTTGGAACAAATTGACAAGGCTTCATGAAGATCCCTCCACTCTACCAAATCAAGACAAATCCGAAGGGAGATTCATCAAGTGAGAGGACTCGGAAGTTAGAGATGCTCACATCCGGGAGG